>OY776673.1:26449653-27049653 GCA_963675555.1 Leptura quadrifasciata
TTATAGAGCAAAACTCTATAAAGACCTATTTTTCAGAGCATAAATAAAAAACGAAGAATGCACCCACATATGGCATATCTAAGTAAAAAAGCCTTATGCTGATAATTCTCGCTAGAGGTAAGCAAAGTTCTACGCAGCCGCTAAATATGTTGATCGTGGAACTGACGCTGTCATGGCGTAGGACTGGAAAACCTGCCAGAAAATTTGTAGGACAATTTGATCATTCGATTTCAAACAATTATTTAAATAATAGTTTAAAAATCGGCCCGTTAATGTAAAAAAAAAACAGGGAGCTGTCCTTGTCTTATAAAAGCAATGTAAATATGTAATATATATGTAAGTATGTAAATGTGTAAGTATGTAAATATGTATATATGCGAATATGCAAATATGTAAATATGTAAATATGCAAATATGTAAATTTGTGTAAATTTATAAATTTGTAAATATGTAAATGTAAATATGTCAATATGTGAATATGTCAATATGTAAAAATGTGAATATGGGGATAAGCGTATATGAGAATATGTGAATATGTGAATGTGTAAATGTGTACATGTGTAGATATGTACATATGCAAATGTGTAAAAATATGAATATGTGGATAAGTGAATATGTGTATATCGGCAAAATCTTATCTGTCATCTTCAGGTTCTCACTGAAAGCTGCCTACTGCTGCTCTTCGTTGCTCGAACTGAACTCGACAAATTGACAAATTTTTAAGTACCTATGTAATTACCAAGGCATTATAACTCATATGTATTATTTTTAATTTATTTTAGTAAATAGTGATATATACTTTGTGATAAACTGTTTTTATACTAAATACCATGCTTATATTTTAGTTTTACTTCCACGTCCAGTGGAAGTATAGTAAATCAAAAAAATTTTTTTTTGTTGAAATAGACTTACAATGTCATGAAACGTCGAGATTTTAAGTCTGAGCGGAAAAAAAATTTCTGTCTGTCTGTCGATCTGTAACTTTTTTGTGCGCACGTTTACTCTGGAACCGTTTATGATATTGATTTGAAATTTGGTACAGTTATGTATTATAACGAAATCTAGAACTAGGTTATATTTTGATCTAATTCCGTTGAAGGGTTCGGGGGTAAATGCGGTAAATAAGGATAAATAGGCAAAGCAAGCAGGTAAGAGTACATAAAATTGCAATATAGGGCATGTACGAAAAGTCAGTCTCAAAAAATTTTTTTGGTATCAACCACCCTCCCCCCACTATGACCCCCAATACCACCCCCACACTATTATGAAAGGGTGTAAAAAAAATTAAATTGGGATTTAATATGTATACGAGAGCCAAGGGACTTTACAATTTTTTTGGTATTAGCTACCCCCTCTACCACCCTCATTGCCACCCCCACATTATTATTAAAGGGAGTAAAAAATGAAATTGAGATTTGGTGTGTATAGGAGAACCAATGCTCTCTAAAATATGTTTGGCTCTCGTACACACACTAAATCCAATTTAATTTTTTACTACCTTTAATAATAGGGTGGGGGTGGCAATGGGGGTGGTTGAGGAGGTGGCTAACCCCTGGGATTTAATGTGTGTACGAGAACCAAGGGCCTTTAAAATTTATTTTGTCATTAGCCACTCCCTCTAGCACCCCTATTGTCACCCCCACCCTATTATTACATTGGGGTTTAGTGTGTATAAGACTTGAATACAAAATCTGGATGTGGAAGTAGTGATTCCTTTTATTATATATTATTGTAGCCTTAATTATTCCACTGTGTGTGATTTGAAAAACAGGAAATTATTCTTATAAAAACAAGTAAACCTATAAATCTACCAAATGTTATATGGAGTGTTAACTTTAAGTGGGGTTAGCTTAACTACATCTTAGCATTGGATATGTGGAACCCAAGCCATATTTTAAGGTACTATTGAATAAGACCAAAAGCAATTTTGCGAGAAATTGAAGTTAAAATTAGAGAAAAAATCAAGTAGGAATGGTTCCTCCAAGTTTTTTTATGAAAATACTTTTAATATATTTGCAAACTATGTTTTCTCAAAGTAATGAGAGAAATTTACTGACAGACTTTAAACTTCATTAAGTTCTTAATTCTGACTATTTATAATGTTGCACCAATTTTACGAGGGAATAATCCTTCAATTTTTACCAGAAGCTGTAGTAGCGTGCACAGAAAAATTGAATATTTAACTAAAACATTTATTTATCTAAAGTTTCATATTTAACAAAACTGATTAAAACTAAGCAAATCGTGCCTCAATATAGTCGTGGTAAACTTTAACACCTTCCCAAGTTTCTTGTACGATGGGCACAATACTTGTTGCTGGAGGATTAAAACCATTATTACCACCACCTGGCAACTCTATGGTATAAGACAATTCGATACCAGCCACACCCTTGGCATAATCATCACTGCCACCAGCTGCAGAATACAAGACATTGGTAGAGGTTCCAATTTGATATCTTGTTCCACGGACAGCGCGGATGGCATTGTTTACAAGTAGTCCTAGCGAGTACAGTTCATTATTGTTGCTGGGGAGGGAGCTTGTGTATCCCCATGGATATAAAAGATACTGGCCATAACTATGGAACGTCAGGTACAACTTTATTTCATTTCTGTTTAAGAGAAGGTAATTCCTTAAAGCACGTGCTTCACTTTCGGAGAAAGCATTTGGTCCTGCGTAGATTTCGGAACACTGAGAACTACTGGCACCATTCAACATCCAGTAAAAGTCGAAATTCCTGTTTGGATCAACACCGTAACACTGTGTATTTGGACTACGAGTTTTTCTCCAAAGACGAGTCTAAAATAACAATATTTAAAAAACGCATGAAGGAATGAGGAAAGTCTAATATTTAATTTAAAAATAATATAACCAAACGGCAGAATTTTATAACATCATTTACCGATTCAGATGTTTTGTTGGGTTAGTGTATTGTATGGTTTTAGTTAAAGGTGTGTGGGTTTTAGTTAAAGGTGTGTGTAGTAAAGTATATATTTTTTTTCATATCACAGGGTCCCCAAAGGCATCTTCTAGCGGAGGACCCCATGGACTAGCTATTCCGACACTGACCTCACAAAATACTTACGTTAGTATGTGTGAACTCGTAGCCATCGGGATTTAAGGAAGGGACAACAACCCAGTCTACATTTTGGTATAAAGCAGAATTTGCAGGATTTTCAACCAGCTGATTGATAATGTATAAAGCAACTGATGGTGCAATCCATTCTCTGGCGTGGATGCCGGCATCGATAAAAATCACAGGTTTGTTAGTTCCTCCGCTTGATATCCTAAGAGCAGCTATGTCCCTACCTTCATAACTCTGACCAAGTACTTCATAGTGGGCAATGCTAGGATAATCTCGTGCAAGAGTTTGCAGGTAGGAGACTATCTGAAATTATTATAATATTATTATAGATATAGTTACTCGACAAGGAACTTGAAATGAAAAGGAGGTCGCCACTCCTTACTACTCTGATAATCTAATGCCTACTTGCTTTAAGTTATTCTGGATAATCTGGAGCAGGCTGGGTCACACAACGACAATTATTGTAATATTCATTTAGTGGTATATAGTCTAGCCAATGTCTACATTTGAAGAACATTAAAGATTTCGTTTTTTTTTTCAGCACACGTGTTTCGTGTTGGTTCTACAGAACAAATAGTTATTGTTAATTTTGTCGAGCACAAAATTTTCGGCCATTTGATAATGATAAAAAATATTCGTCAGCATTTCTTTGTTTATGTTGAGTGGTGCGTGGATGAATTTATAATAATGACAATGGTTGATAATGAAAGGCTCTAAATCTAACATGCTTTTGGATCTCTAAGTTTTTGGTCTAACCTTCATAGCGGCAATTGGTAGCGATACTACTTACTTACTTACTTACTTTTTCCAAAAGTGGCAAAATGTTAAAGGACTATATGCACAGGAGTATGTAAATTTTTAGGTTAAGTTATCGAAGGACCATAAAAATCTTGCAGATTTTGAAGTGGTTGTATTATTTACTCAAAGCGTTTTTAGCAGATTTTAAAATATACTTCAACAAGAGCAGATAGCTTGCTTTTTTAGAACCACTGAATGCGTGAAGAAATATAATGTCTGCTGATGTTTATTCATGTTGAACAAAATTTCTCGAACTTCCTTCTGTTCCAGGTTTACAACAATTAAAAAATTAAAACTCATTTTTTATCATGAAGGAGTGGAGTTGAGGACCCAATTTTTATTTAATAGAAGGGTGTTGGCGGATATTCTGTTGGGCCGGAGGCTGGTTGCGGTGGTATAATTAGGAGAGGGAAAGGGAGAAAACGAACATATTTCACACGCTGACAACTCAACGTTTAATTGACCTATCGCGATCAGACCGACGTACATTTTTTTAGTTTTTTATTTGCTACAAGATAGCACTCCCATAAAATGATTTTTTTGGCAAACAAACGTTTAGTGCGCGAAATAAATATTGCACATTTTTTTCCAAACAGTTTTTTTGCCACGGTGAGGGAAAATCCTTTTGGCCACTTGATAGCTTTTTTATTGACGTTTAATTTCCGCCGGCCAGAACGCGATAAAATGATTGGGAAGGTAGCTAGAGGGCGGCAAAGAAACTGTTTGAAAAAACGTGCAATTTTTATTTCGCTCGCTAATCGTTTGTTTGCGAAAAAAATCATTTTATGCGAGTGCTATCTTGTAGCAAATAAAAAAATTAAAAAAGTGTACGTCGATCTGATCGCGATAGGTCAATTACATGGAGAGTTATTAGCATGTGAAATATTTTAGTTTTTACCCTCTCCTAATTATCCCACCGCCCCCAGCCTCCGGCCCACCAGAATATCCAATACTCTTCTATTAAATAAAAATTGGGTCCTCAACTCCACTCCTTCGTGATAAAAAATGAATTTTAATTTTTTAATTTTTGCATATTGGATTTGCGATATCTCGCGAATCAATTGTCTGACGTCGATTTTTTGGTCTGAAGATTTTTTTCGTCAGATCACAAAAGCCGCAGAGTTATCTTCGAGAAACCATTTTCCAATACATTTAACATGTCATTCCCCCATGACTTCCTCAGTACAAATGTGTTTGAATGCTGGGAGGACCCAACTTTACTAATTGGCAAAAGAAAAAAATCACAATCGGACGTTTCCTTATTCGAGTCTGGTTTCCTTCCAGATCTGCTCCACTAAATTGTTGCATGAAAGGCTAGTTTTTTGCTAGTAGAAAATGGCTCAAGAAAGTTTACTAACATTTTCCCCCCAGAACCCTTCTAAAAATCCTCTGCAATGGAAAAATCCAGTTTTTTGCTAATATCTCGAAAAATAATGAAAAAAAAAACGGATAGTACCACGTGAAAGAGTGGGACATTTTACAAAAAATTAGTATAATTTTTTTTAAAGCTATGTTAGCCCCGAAGAAAAAATAATTTGAAAAACACCCCCTCGAAAAAATAACGAAAATTACATAAAACAACAAATTTTTATATGTTAATGTGTAAAATATGACAGGTATCAATAAAATAAACTGATTTATGAAATAAATACAAAGTTTTCGTAATATGATCCGCAACTACCTCCAAAAACGACTCTCTGAAACGGAACTGATTCACTGATTCTTTAATGTCACTAATTTTATTATCCAAACTTGCATTGAAATAAAAATAGATATACTTATTAACATTTTTTAAATTTATTACACTATTAAACTATTAATATATAAAAGTAAGGCGCAAAATAATAATAAATAACACGTAAAATATTAATTTATAATTATTCGACGATTTACATTATGAAAAACCTACCACTACCAAAATTAATATATTTTATAAACATCTCCGATTTATGTTTATATACAGCATATAAACAATAACGTGCTCCAAAGTACTCTTGAAGCTACCCTAATGCAAAAAAACCGCACGTGTTTTAGAAAAGTCAAGCGTGTAATGACTTCAGAATAGGATAGACAAAGCATCCTCTTGGTTTGTTGTGTATCATTTATTTGTTTACATTGCTTTAAAAATAAATACTGGAACTCAGCAGTCTATTGGCTAAAGGCACGTGGGTATATGCGCACGCAGTCCCACTCAACACGTTTTGTTTACAATTCAGTTGCAGCGTTGGCCGCCATTAAAGTGTTTGTGATAAACTGAAGTTAAACGTTGTAATTACAGTGGTTCTGTAGTGTTCTGTGAAAATATTGTGTTGTATGTAGATGTCTCTTTAAAATTGGAGTTAATCGATCTTTTCACAGGTAGGTGAAATTATCTCATAAGCGTAACCTCGGGTTGGAACGACAAATAAGCAAAATTGTAAATGTTCAATGCAATAATATTGGAAGTATAGAAAATGTTTTTGGTAATTCTAAAGGTGAACGGAAACCTCGAATTATTGCGTGGTTCTTTCAGGATACCCTATTTTGGGGTCGTAGAACACGAATCTGAAATTAGTTTTGCGTGCATACGAACCGTTTGTCCAAAAAAAATTTTTGAAAATTTTTCTTATGACAAGCACTTTTTCATGCACCTATTTATACACCAACAGCACTTGTATATCGCCTTTTTCCTTATTAAGATCACACTATGGTCTTTATAGAACAATAAACCCTTCAGTTATGGCAGAAAACTCACTTTCTTTTGCATAAAAATCAGAATTATATTCACTGAAATTGTATTAGATGAACCTCCTTCTATCATTTGATTACATATATTTGCATGCGTTATTTACGCATGTGTGCAATATTAAGGCTTGGTATCTAAAGGCACGACGGGTCTGGTTGTGCGACGTCATTTTTTCATATATATATATATATATATATATATATATATATATATATATATATATATATATATATATATATATATATATATATATTATATATATAATATATATCCGCACGCGCGGATTGCGAAGCGTCGCCGGGCGTGAACGTGTCTTGGAAAAATCCGCGTCGTTTAGTATTTCTATTTTTTTCGGCAGAAGAGGGGGGTGTTCTATAGAATGACCCATGCCGGTTACAAAAGGAATATTAATTTAACATTGAAAACGTGAAAAATCGCTATGATAAAATGATATTGGTCAGTGTCGGTACTTTAGACACAAATTTGTAAATGCATTCGCATCGGGTTGACAGTTGTACAGTTTTCAGTAGCTGTTTTTTTTTATTAAAGAAAAATAAGTTTTCTGTCATAAGTGAAGGGTTTATTGGTCTATAAAGGCCATAGTGTGACCTTAATAAGGAAAAAGACGGTATACAAGTGCTGTTGTTGTATAAATAGGTGCATGAAGAAGTGCGTAATGGAAAAATTTTCAAAAATTTTTTTTGGACAAACGGTTCGTATGCATGCAAAACTAATTTCAGATTCGTGTTCTACGACCCCAAAATAGGGTATCCTGAAAAAATCACGCAAAAATTCGAGGTTTCCGTTCTCCTTTAGAATTACCTTAATTATACGAAATCTCACCCTCTTTAACATATACGCCACTGGCAATGAGTTCCAAAACATAAACAAAACTATCTCCATCCTTTTTTAATAATAGAATGTATGAGATAGTAGGGAAACACAACAACTCATGTGTTAATGTATAGGACATGCTTTGTCTATCCTATTCTGAAGTCATTGCAAGCGTCGGTATAAGCGCGCTCTACCGGCTCTTGAATGTAAACTTATACGACTTGGATTTCGTCAATTTTGCTTCAATTCAAGTATCATATACTTAAAACCTGGACATCAAACGAAATAATAATTTTTTTTTAGCTACAACTTATACGGATCACAAATAGAAAAAAGTACATTTTTTCCAAGAAATATTTTCATTAAAAATAAAATAAAAATATTTCTGAAAATAAAATGATACTTACTAAGTATATCCTACTTTTCACGTTACAATTTTTTTTACCTACAAGCCTTTTTTGACCGTTTCAGACAAGTTTTAAAATGAAAATTTCCTAACCCTAGAAAATGGAAAAAAGACCAATGATTTAAAAGTAATTTTTTTACCCTGGATACTTTAGAGCATAAAAATTAATTGAAATTTAAAGTATAAGCAAGCTATATCTACAAGGATTTTTTAAAAAATAGTATTTTATTTAATATTTATGTTTTAATATAGAGTGGAAAATGATAAAACTTAACGTTCACGTGCAATTTTTAAGAAATAATTATTAAAAGTAAGTATACCATTGGAAAGCTAAATTCTTCCTCTTTAAAATGCTACCTTTTTTTCGTTTTTAATGGGTACAAATAATTGTCTTTATTATGTAGCGGCGGTCGAGAAATGCTTCATTTCTCCGTGCGACACGCTTGAAATATAGAGCGAACTGTAATAATTTCTCATGCCAAGAGAAAAATTTATTTAAAAAAACATATATACCATTTTTTGTAAAACTTCCCGCTCTTTTACGTGATGCTATCCGTTTTTTTTAAATTATTTTTTGAGATATTAGCAAAAAACTAAATTTTTACGTTTCAGAGGGTTTTTTATAAGGGTTCGCGAAGGTAAATTTTGGTAAATATTTTTGAGTCACTTTCTACTAGCAAAAACAATTAGCGAGGTAACAATTAATTCCGACTTAAAACCCCTGTCAACTGGGCTATGAGTTGTGTATAAATTTTTCAGTTGATGTACCTCTAACACAAATGGATTCATATGGCAACTAAATTTGGACTTAGTACTCTGGAGAAGACCAATCGTGTTAAAATGTTGAATATAGTGCTGAATTTCGAAGCTGGTACTTTTAGAAAAAAGTTTTTTTACACTGGATATTAATTGATAACAATTACTGTTTAATCGTTTCCGCAACTTTATATAGTTCGTGAGGCAAACACATCATATGAACCATGCTATGGTATGTTTCTTTCAACATTTTCCCAGTACCCTTCCCTAACAAACCAAGTTGAAAATAAACAAAAAACCTTTTCATTGACAGATCGTATAGAAATCACACGCCAATAATATGCATATTTCAATTGAAACATTTAAATAAGCTACTCTTTTGGTATCTGAAGTGTCTCACCTGCTAACTAGATTAAATATTTCAGTGGCGACGCCCCTCTAATTGTTCTTTAGTATGTTTTTAGAAAATGATTGTACACACAAATGAGGCTATGATTGATAATCTATTAAATTATTGGTATAATATATAGCAACAATAATATTTACCGCATTGTAGCGCAAGAATTCGGTGAAACTGACTCTGCCTGTAGGAACTCCACGAGACATTTTCTGTCGTAACGTCTCCTCTTGGACAGTGCTGAAACATAGTTAAGGTCGTTAAAATATCTGAATCTATTACAATGTTAAACAGACAAAGTTACTATCGTTAGTGGATATTCTATAACGGATATGTTAAATTTTAAAGCGCTTTAAAATTTTGAAGCCTGTTTAAAAAGCTACTCTGATCTATAACATTCATTAAATTTTCACATCTTTTATTTTAATTTCAACGTATTAGTAGTGACCAATGTTTATGTCGAAATTTTAACACATCCTGTTAAATATTGTTGCTATTTGATTAAAATATTAAAGGTTACTTTATAGTACTCTAAAGTAACCCTTAAATACTTAACAGGATGTGTTAAATTTTTAGCTAGAAATTGGTTATATAATATAATTAAAACGATTTATAACCAATATGCTGAAATTAAAATAAAGGATATTAAAATTTAAAAAAATTTGTTACATTATAAGAGTAACTTTGTAAACAGGATTTAAAAAATTTAAGTAGAAACTTGTATAATCATACTGTTATTACAATCTTACCTAGGTTTTTAGTTTTTTTGGAACATACATATGTATAGTCGAGCTCAAATTTACGGTGCACTCAAAAAAAGCAACAAAAACTTTATGACCTCATTATTATCGCCGTTGGGCCATTCGGCATGCTGTCATCAAACGCACATTAAAAACCTGTAAAGGTAAGCGAGTCAATTTGCGAACGAGATAGTACAGAACCGTACTTAAAATTTGTATGTATTAGAATGTACAAATTAATGATACGAGACCAGAACGGGATGTTAAAGTTGAACGACTGAGTTTCTGATCTAAATATTTCAAGTGCTTACTTAGACGCAATTGCTTTTATGGCTAGTTTAACAGTACTTTAATGAGGTAAAGTTTTTATTGCCTTTTTTCAGTACACCGTAAATCTGAGCTCGACTATACTAAGGAAAATATTATGACCAAAAATGATAATTTTTTCTCAAATAAACAGGTGGGCGGTACCATGGATGTAATTAGACAATTTCTTCTACTTCCCTGAACCGCTTCAAAATTTTTTTTGATAGGCTTTTAGAGAAAACTCGGTTTTTCCCTGTCATGAATAATTCTTTTTTAATTTTCAATAGTCCAGTACCATTCTATCGAGTGTTCTCTAAACGCGTATCATTTTTTTAAATCGGATCAGGAATGTAGGAGACATTGTCGATTTACGAAATCGTCTTTTTAAAACTGGCGCCGCCGCAGTACATATTGTGTGTGATGCAAAAAAATAATTTCTCGTGCTTTAATGAGTGTACAGGGAAAAATAAAAATGTTCAATTTTGTTATTCCTTAAGTACTTCAACCACTACTCTATTAATTAGATGCTGCCTGCTTACTATTTTACATGTCGCTATCGTAAAGATACCGAGATGTACCAAATAGTCAAGGGATCCTCGTGTCGTTCGCACATGCCTACCTTGCACTGACGAGAGCCAACAGCTCGAAACTGCAGTCTGCAAGTGGTATGGGACGACTGGCACGAGAGCTCCTTTAAATAGGATCAGTCTTTCGGCTGGTGTTTGTTGCAATCGAAGCATTAGCGTTTTGTTGGTAATATGCGATATTACACTTAAAGCGCCAGGCTTGTAACTTGTAATTCAGCGCTCGGCGGGGCACATAGCCCGAAGAGTAGCTGTTGGTTGCAGCCTGGTTACATTTCTTATAGTAAAATAAGGATTTTATAGATGAGCTTGCGACTGAAATATTATGTTTAAAGGTAATTTGTTAAAAAATGGTGGGGGCCAAATATAATATTGCATTCCAGGATTTATTTAATCGCTAGAATTCAATTTACATCTTTGTACCGTGAGTTATGATTATGTATATTCGTTTTTTTATATATATACATTTATTTAACGTCGGCCTATTTCCACTACTGAGGCCTACCACCGACGCCTGTATACGAGCTACCTCAACCAGGAATTTTGCCGAATTTCTTCCCTTAAGAAGAGTAGGGATCTTTTACTTGCCTAACATTTAATAGACAAGGGACCGACGGCTTTACATCCCCTCCGAAGGATGGTATATCTCCTATATAACCCTCGCCTAAGGTTGTATAGCTTCCGCGCATACACTGATATACAAGCCGCTGGAAGATGTGTGAGGCGAGGACGCGGTTTCCGTTGGAACGGTCACCCATCCAACTACTAACTGCGCCTGTCGTTGCTTTACATCGCATACCGAAGTATGTACATAGTAAAGACGCACCTACGCTCGCCCCCTATGTATATTCTGTGAGGTATTATAATGTTCTCTATTCTCTCTTATGTATAATATACACTCAAAGATATATCTGCAAGGAAGAGAGAAATAAATTTTATAGAGGTAAAGTAGAGCTATAAATTATTTGATCCGATATTCTTGAATGACTTCATAGTTTAATTTATTTGAATATAAATCACTAACCTTTCAACATTTTCTATAAGAACGCTGAAGTTCACGCTGTTAAGAGACAAGTTTTTTTCGAAATCACCTTGGGCATCTGGTGTTACCATGACAGTTACTGGGCTATTGAGAGCACGAGGTGCGGCCCAGAAATCAAAAGCTGGATTTTCTTTGTACTCATTTAAAAGGCTTGCTTCGTCTTCAGTAGTTGGTGTGACTTGATAGACTTTGTACCTGAAACAATGAAATTTCATAAGAACATTATACTCGACATTATACGTTAGTAAAAAATTCAAATATATTGTTGAAAAGACTACAGTTTGAGAAGAAACTGTAAAAAAATTGGCAATATTTATTTGTACTCTTTCAGTATTTCCAGAATTAAAGTTCGGCATTTTTTCTCAATAATTGGTAGGTTGGTTAGGGAGATCCTACGTAACAGGTCCTTTATTTATTTTGATATAATCGTTATTTAAAATTAAGGCACTCATAACACCAACAGGCTGTATATAGAAAATAGTACAAATCGCTCACAATTTTATTTACTTTAAAAGTGTTTGTTAAGTATTACTAAAAGTGATAAAAGGCTGTCGAACGACCTGGATATTATTGACATATAATAATGTGTTTGTCAACTCTTTTTCTAATCTTATTACTGATAACGACATTAAATCATGTTAGGAAAATTGGAAAATAATGTTAAGTCATCTACTAGCTTTCTTACTTTAGAGCCAGCTAGTGAAATTAAAATATTTACCATCATTATTAGTGTAAAAAGCAAAGCTACTGGTCACGACATTATCAATACATTAAATCTGTATCGACATGTCCTCTTACTTCCATACATAATTCATAGAATACTATTAATAATCGTAATATTTTATATCTCTTAAACCATTCCAAGAAATTATATTAGACAAGTTAAGTACAGTAAGTATAATACGAGAAGTAATCACTCGTGAAGTATATTGACCACCCTCGTATGAAGTATCGTGTAGTCTTTATGTAGTATCATGAAGTACAATGTAGTATCATGAAGTATATCACGTAGTATAATAATGTAGTATTATGTAATGCCAGTGTAGTACGTATGTAATAATGTAGTCCCGACGTGGAATTATATGGTGTGATGAATGTAGTGTGTTATCGACGAGTTATTTATGTAGTATAAAATTATTGCGACTACTACTTTTTAATGTAATAGAACGTTCTTATGTAAATTGTACAACTTACGAAGAGACGAGTACGTTAATTATGTTAGTTATTTTATTAGGATTACTGACTTTATTAATTATTATTATTTTGGATACCCACAACATCCGTACACCGCACCGTCGTGCTACGATTTACACGTACATAAACAAATAAATACATTGGATATTAATGGTTATAAGATATTCCATAACGAAATCACTTGGGCTACTGTAGCGTAGCAGATATCGTAGTGCACAAACTTAACCCGGATAAGTGATGTACGTGCCTACGATAAAATTTCTCTAGCTCAGACTATCTCAGGGCGTTAAGCCCAAGTTTACATAAACTATGACAAATTATTAGTTTACTTACTTAACAAATCACTGAGGGTTCCATACGTAGTGGTCGCAGACGAAATAATGACACTTTCTTTAAAAATGAAATGCACTATATTACACAATTTACAGCTATTGGTTCTCTAGCATGTAGCCTGGCGATGTTCAAAAGGTGTGGCAAATTTCTCGATTAATAAGTTACAACATTAAGAAAATGTCTCGTGTAGCTACACATCGGTTTACAATGTGAGGATAAATGGTCATAAATTCTGCGACAATGAGTCTGATTTAGAGAACCTCCTTTAATAAATATAAATGCATAAAATCTTTGAATATGTACAAGCTAAAATACAAAAGTATGAATTGATATAACCGAGCCGAACCACTGAAGGTGGTCCCCGGTAAGTAAAAACAACAACACACTTATTTAGGATGGTACGATATCGACTTCGACGTGGTAGAACTGTAGCCCTACGGAGGTGTCTTCGGAACAAAAGAAATTGATCCAAGGATTGGGTTGATTATAGCCTCTCCAGCCCTGGAACTTTCTACTGTGTGTGGATGCCCCGTCCGTGGAACTTCACTGATGTGTGTAGAAGCCCCGTCCGTGGAACCCTCACTGATGGGGGACAATCCACCAATGTTCCTCGAAAGCCACAGTTGGATGAATGGGGTCGAGTCCGCCTTTTAAGTTGACACGATACTTCCTTGTATACTTAAATATCCTGCTTCCGCAGTTAAAATTTACTTACAACAACAAAATATTCCGCTAAACGGAAGAACAACAGATTGAGAAAATTTTCCTGTGTTGATAATCCCAAAATCCACCAGGATGCCTTGGATAAGCCGGGGTTGTAGGATTATGAACTGTATATCGCCATTAAAAATGGTTGCCTTCCGTCTCTGCTTTTCACGAGCCGCAAGTATCTCGCCCTCCCGTGGAGAATAGCGAAACTGTGCTACGGATGTAGCGGTTGTTATTATGCGGCCCACAAAATGCTAAGGCGTATGGTGGGTCGCATACGCTAGAGGTCTGCAACAGTCGTTATCACTGTTATAAAATCATTAAAAGAGTAAGACGGTTCCTATGTAGAAGCAAAATTAATTTACAATTATTTCAGAATTTTCGAGGATATTTTGCTTGAAGTATGTATGATCGGTGATTGGCCTTGGTAGCGGAAATAGGCCGACGTTAAATAAATGATTTAAAAAAAAAAAGTATGTATGAGGTATCGTGAAGTATGCATGAAATACTATGCAGTATGATGAAGTATATTGTAGTCCGGTGAAGTATTAATGTAATATGAAGTATGCTTGCCACCTTTTGAAGGAGTGATTCCCCCTCGGTATAATATATAACATTTCAAGCTTTGTCTATCTGTTAAGTAGAGATGGGCAGGTTGATCCTCATGCCAAAGTTATCTTTTATGCAGACATATTATATTGCAAACATTTACTGAAACATTCCTAAACAACAAAAATGCAAATTAAACTTCCACAATAGTTACGACTTATGATGAGATTTGTGATTTTTATTTCAAGTCCCATCGCACCAGCGCCAACTTTACTATCTATATTCACCTTCGGGGTCTATTTACCTGAGGAATTTTAGACAGAATTACACCAAAACCCAGAAATAATTCCCTACAAGCTAGATAATCACAAAAAGAATATCAAGTTTTGGGAAAAAATTGGCTTTGTATAATCCTGACTATAATGAAACGTTCATTTTAACGCGTGATTCGTCAGACTTTGCTATAGGTGGAGAACTAGTCAATTTCAAAAAACGGTAGACGTACCAATATGTTTTGTATCAAGGGTATTAAAAACTTATGAGATGAGGTACACAATTTCTGAAAAGAAAATACTAGCCTTGTGCTACTGTTAAACAAATTAAAATTTTATTTAATTTCCAATATATTTATAGTAGAGAAGATCCAATCTGCACTGCAATTATTAATGCACTATCGTTTCGTCAATAACAGAATTTACAGGCAGTCGCTATTACTCCAAGAAATTTATTCCAGGAAAGAACAACATAACAGCAGATGCTTTAAGCAGAATGCATGAAGCCAAAATTATAAAACCAAATATGTCTGACTTATTTAAGACGAAAGGCAGAGACACACAGTTTTAAAGTGTATGAATTAAAAAATGACATAAATATAAATAAAAATTGGGAGGAAAAGAAGTGGTATACTTTACTTTAGAAAAGTAATGAACAAGTTTAATCATTCAATTCAACACAATATAAATACATTTAAAGTTTAATAGTAAATGTTAAAACATGTTGCGGTGTGAGATCATGCGGATACCGCACTCTTTTGGCCACTGGGCCGGCGTGTCATCAATGTAATGCCGCAAAACCTATTTTCACTCAGACGGTATGTACTATCTACGTTACAATGCTAACTAAATATATGGTAGAAAAAAACGCCGGCCTACTGACCAATTCGCATAAACCGGACGGAGATTTATTCATATTTCCATTCAGGCGTCATGCGCCTCCCTCATCAGGAGCCGCGCTACAATGCTAAGTATATGGTGGAAAAGAAAGCGCCGGCCTACTGACTAATTCGCATAAAACGGACGGAGATTTACTAGCCTTGTGTGCCTAAAAAAAACATGTCCTACGACAGCCCAATGACAAAAATCTCTTTTTGGGGCGGTGTGGTGGCAACGTGATGCCGCAAATTAAATCTTAATAACCGGCTGACCGTTTTTTTTGTACAGCCGTACGCAACGTGTTAAAAACAGTGTTTTAATAGCATCTACTAAAATGGCTATTTGCCAAATAACAGTTCAAATGAGATCTAACTCGCGGAGTTAACCTAAGAAGAAAATAGGATGATTATAATACACACTTGGTTTACTGTTTCATGAGTTTTGTTCAGTTTTACCTGTCATATGTTTCAGTCCGAGTCAGAGTCAGTTCTTAAGACTCAACATAATCACTTAGGTGCTCTCCATACACAACTGCAAGGTAATTAATAATAATAATATAATAATAATAATAATGTTTATTTGGAAACGAAGAACATACATACATACATGAATTTTCTTTAAATAAATAAACATAAGAAAACACAGATGTAGTTAGACTACTTGTATGTGCATATAGAATAACCATAATTAGTATATTTTTTTGTAAGTACCTGTTAGTTGTGCATCATTATCGAGAAATTGTCATAATCCGGGAGCTGAGTCATATTCGGGTAATTTTTTTTTCTTCTATTCCGTTAGTTGTTTATTTTAATAAATCATGTAATCTCTGTCTATTTAAATGTCTTAACCAGGTTTTGCATTTGTTTTTAAAAATCTTAATACTAACACTACTTTTTATTTCTTGAGGTAACAGTCTTGGTGCCAGATAACAATAATTTTTTTTTCCAACAGTTTTATTAACTCTAGGTTCCGGGCAGTTATCTTGCTTAAATCTTGTGTTATAGTCATGATCAATGCTAGAGTGAATGACCTTATTTTTATAGGAGTTCTTTAATATTTCGAAACAAAATAACTGCCTTAAATCAAACATTTCGCTTTCATTTTACAATAATTCTGTGGGATAGATGTATGGTTTGCTAAAAATAATCTTTAATGACAGAGCGTACAGAGCATTGTCCTGCTGGAAGCGCTTCCGGAATGATTTTTGCACAGAGACCCTGGGTCCTGTTAGCAGGACAATATTCCGCTCATAAAGTTATCCTGCATACAAAACGTAAGGTACTACCAGCAGTATATGCAGCAAAACGTGAATGAACTATTTATTGTCATTAACTTTGGTAAATTGAAGACCTGCTGGCAGGACTCACTTTAATCTCAAATTGTGCTGCCAGAAGTGCAGCGCTTTAAATTGAAAGATATTTTTAGTTGCAAAACAAATAAAATTTCGAGCATATTGTAAATGATTTAAATAAAAGTATAATTCAAAAATATTAATATCTTTATTAAATAAATTACATATTATTTTTAATTTATTTTTAAGTCAAAAACGGGAAGGAAAAATGAAAACAAATGTTCAATAAAAATAGTACAAGGTAGAGGTGTAATTTGAGGCCCGAGGGCAACAAATACATCGAGGGAAAAATGGCGGTCTCTCCCGTGGTGTATATACTATTTTTTCCACGATCGGGAGTAGAAACATTTATTTCATAAATAAAGAATTATAATAAATTGGAGCGAAATTGTGACAGAAGTAAAGCATTTACTCCCTAGGGACGAAATAAGACAATAACTTCCCTAGGGGAGTTTTTATTTCATGCCCAATAGTTGTGAGAATGTAACATTTACTATCAATGTTAATAAATAAGAACTACATTTTATTTAACTATTAACTTATATAAGTAAATATGCCATGTCTTATTAATTAATAAATAAGAATTACATTTTGTTTAACTATTGGGCATGAAATAAAAACTCCCCTAGGGAAATTATTGTCATATTTCGTCCCTAGGGAGTAAATGCTTTACTTCTGTCACAATTTTGATGCCATAGAAATCAATTTCTACTCCCGGTCGTGGAAAAATATATTTTTAGTCGTCTATACTGGGATACCATGCTGAATATGGTAGGTAAAACAATTTCTTCCTGTTGTTGGAGAACACATAACAGCACGTGCGCCACAAGTACTGCTATTATTATTAGTATTTGTAAATTGGTTTTTTAGGTCCAAGTATACAAAAAAAAACGCATGTACTTAACTTCAATTTGAAGAGAACTACAACTAATCTTCGTGGTGCTTTCATCGATGTCCCACTCAATACTAGCCAGAGTTTCGAATCAAAAGCCGTTGCCGGCGTGGAAATACGCTCTCCTGGCTTCATCATTTGAGTATAAATAACTGATAAGTTCACGCCGGCATAACTTTGGAACTAATAAACATAACGCCTTCGGACAAAGATGCGCTTTCAGAGCATTTCATTGGCTTCTAGAAAATGTAAAAATTCGTCCTGCGGGCAGGTCCCATAATCCTAATATTTAGCGATTTCTAGTGTACTCAAATGAGTTGTTTTCGTACTGCCGGCAGGACACTGTACGTTCTATCATTAAAATCCATTTTTGAGTGTTAATTAAATTTATTAAATGGTTTTTATTCACTCCTCCTCATCCTAGAATCCCATATTGTAGTTGCGATTGTGTCAATGAAAAATATAATATTTTTAAGTGCTTTTGGTCCAGATATTTTTTTAGGTGTTTAATTTTTGGTATAAATCCTCTTATTTTTTTACCACACTGTCCACTTGCAAATTCCACTTAAAGTGCTTATGGATTATAATACCTATATATTTTACTGAACTGGCTTCTGTTACTTGCGTGTTATTATCAATTTTTAAGCATCCGACGTAAGGTAAATAATTTGTGTATGATGTAAAAAGTAAATAATGTGTGTTTTTTTAATTTACTGTTAGTAGATTATAATCGAACCATAATTTCTTGAAATCGTTTTCGGCAACAGTTTTTAAGTTTTGCCATGTATCTGCTTTGTAGAAAACATCTATGTCATCAGCGAAACTAATTATCCGTGACCCCTTCAATTAAGAGTAAATTATTTACATTTACGTATATATTAAATAAAGTGGGTCCTAACACTGTCCCTTGCGGGATTCCGAATGTTACTGTTGTAGTTTCGCTGATGACATCTCCTATCTATACATACTGCTCTCGTTCAGCTAAATAGCTTTTTACTGGCCCTCTAATACCACAGTTTTCTAACTTATTCAATAGTAGGTTATGGCTAACGGTATCGGATGCGTTTGCGATTAAAAATATATATATATATATATATATATATATATATATATATTTTTTTTTTTTTTTCGTATGTACTAATCCTTTGTAATTGTCATCCCTCGAAATCTGTTTATTCGAGGAGGAAGGATTTGTATCTGTTTTTCTTCCATTGTAAGTTGCAAGTTTGTATTTGTAAATAAATGAAATAAATCTTATTACACCAGGTATTTAGAAAGAGAATTGTACGCTCTGTTTTACTATTTACAAAATTATAATTTTATTTTTAAGAAAGAGAATGTCACTTCCGTATAAACCGGAAGTGACGGGATATTTAAAATTTATATGCATTTTTTTTAACTTACGTTTAATAGTCAATTAAGGAAATACAAAAATCAGCCATTGTCAATTTTTTAATAAAATCGGATTTTCGACTATAACTTTTTTCTTTGATACTCTCAAACAAAATTTCAGCACTCGACACTTTTTCTGAAGGAATCTAAATCTCCTTCAGAAAAAGACTGGATTGATAAAACTGACTTTATAGAAAAATTTCAAGCAGTTATTGTTATCACTTTAAACATATTACACATAACTCTAAAGTACTACTCGCGAGATTAAAAAAAAAATACATACAAAAATAGTTTTTTTAACTACCTACACATAGAAATCTTAATTCTGAAAATTTCTTTATGATTGTACTGTTAGTTCACATTTTAATGTATTTATTTACCCATCATAGTGAGTTCGCTCGTCAGCAAGGGCTAGGCCCAAGTAAACAGTTACAAACACTACAAAGAATCTCATTGTCACCACCACCACTATAGAAACGTCGTCATAAAACTTCTTTTATATGACATTATCGAATTAAAAATATGTTATCGGGATCCAGTATTTGAGTACAATCGTATCATTTATTATCAAATTCCATTCAATAAATTGATTTATTATATTTTTGACTTATTTATTGTTCATTTGTTTCATTCTTTTCATTTTGACAATACGAACTGCACTTAGATAAAAAATAAACAAATGGTGAATTACCGTATCGTCAACAAAATTTAACGTAATTTCTTAGTATCACGAAAGGGTGTGCGAGCACAGCAGATAAATGCCAGTAGATACTAATAAATATAGATATTCTAAAGTCTTGTTTCCGATCATAAATTAAGTAGATTTTCGGATTACTAGGTCTAAAAGAAGACATTTCAAAATAAATATAAGTTCTCTGTGCAAATATACCGAGTGTCAAAGGAATTATTAGACGAGCTGTAGTTTCCAGAGTTTTCAAGATCTGTCTTAAACTTGGTAGGAGTAATATATACTGTGACATGCTATGTTTCGCTGGTTTCCACAAGTTTATAATAAACAGTTTTTAGTCGTTGACCTAGTCAATCATAGTAATAAATTATGCATTCAGCGATAGATGTCACCACGCCCTAATTACCTATCCAAATTATCACAAACAGATGGCTCCCACTAGGAAAATATATCAATTATTTAAATAGATTGTGCAAAAGCTAAGATGTTTACTGTCCAAATTTAAAGAACTGAAACAATACCTACAAAATACTCAGTTAAATTTTTTGTATTGCTCTCTAGTGCAGCCTCCATTAAGTTATGGAATAATAGGGTGGGGTGGTGTTTCGTAAATCCATTTAAAACAATTAAATGTGATCCAAAAATGGTTCCTAAAGATCATATATGGGAAAGATATAACCTATCCGGCAGAAGATCTATTTAAGGAAAGTAAAAAAAATGGACATTAGACAACTTTAAAAACAAGCACCATTAGTTCGATAGTTAAAATAAAGGTATACATAAATAGAATAATTATTTAATTTTTTATTAATAGTATAAGAATTGTTGGATAAAATGAGTTCAAATGGTATTGAATACCTATGTATTTTAGTTTTAAGGTAATTTGTGTTTATTCAGAAGCTCAAAATTAGATGGAGAAAATCAAAATATCATGAAAGGGAAAGATGTCAAAAAAATGAAGAAGAATTTTGATTTGATTGATGAGTGGAAAAAATTTCAAATTGGAATAAGATTTAGAGATTCTGAGGAAAATAAAGTTTAGTTAAAAATATGAAAGAGTGTACTGGAAGATTAATGTTGGTATAAGTTTTTGAATATATTTTTTTCCATTGAACATATCAAGTTCAAAATTAAAAAAGATTTTGAAGAGAAATTTAGTTTTTTTAAATCGAGAGATGGAACCAATATAACATTATTTCAATCCAGAGCACAGGTTCCCAATATTGTGTGGCATATGAAGATATAGAGAGGTTAGTGTAATGTTTACATCGAAATAACTTTTTTAAAATGTAGAGGATAAAAGAGCACAGTTTCCCAATATTGTGTCGCGTATGAAGATATAGAGAGGTTAGTGTACTGTTCTCATCGAAACAATTTTTTAAAAATAGAAAAGGTACTAGTACTACAAATCTTTGCAAAGTATAAATATAAAAATCTCAAGTATTTTGGTTAAGTTTTGATAGTTCATTTATATTTTGTCATTTTCTGTCAATACCATTTAAATTTTTACATACTAAAATTTATTTTCATACGTTCTGTCGAATTTTAATGAATATTAATTAACTGAGAAAATAAAACAGAACCGACTCCTAGAGAGAGAGAGAGAGAGAGAGTATTGCTATACACTCGTTGTATGGTAACTCATTCTGAGCATTTGTAATGATTTGTACATTAAAGTCATTAGTTTTAATTGATAGTTCTCAATAATTGTCTGGTGCCTAACAAATAATATTATTAAAAAATATAAATTTTCGATTACAATTATTAAGATTTTAAATTAAAAGATTTATAGCTTAACAACCGCAGCAATATATATAAAAGGGGGTCAAGAAAAATTGTTAAAGGACTGACCCCCTTTTTCTCTTGAAAATGGCTTCAAAACTGGAGCCGAAACGTCGAGACATCAATAATGTCAATTTTTCAGTTTTTCCGGAAACTAAAGGGAAAATTGTAAATCTAATACCATGGTTATACGGAAAATGCGATTTTAAATACTTTTATTCTTTTATTAAAAAAAAATGCTTATTTTAGGAGACATTTGCATTTTTTGCTAAATATATATATATATATATATATATATATATATATATATATATGTCAAGAAAAATTATTCGTGGGCAAGCCCGCAGAAATTATAGTGCAACCGTGTACACGTGTTTCGGACTTTTTGGTCCTCATCAGCACGGTGTAGCTAAGTTGAAAGGATAGGCACAACTTAGGAAAAAACGACACAAATGGAAACCACTGACAGGAAGCCAGTTGCACATTTGTGTCTGCAGTCGGAAGACCTTGAGGTTTCAAGGCAACAACCAACATTGCCACGGAGGCAAACTGTAAGCCGCCTGCGTGGAGTTCCATAGCCCAAGGTAAAATACAAAAGGAAGGATGTTATCGCGGGAACAGGACAATAAGTCAAGAAAAAAATATTCGTGGGCAAGCCCGCAGAAATTATAGTGCAACCGTGTACACGTGTTTCGGACTTTTTGGTCCTCATCAGCACGGTGTAGCTAAGTTGAAAGGATAGGCACAACTTAGGAAAAAACGACACAAATGGAAACCACTGACAGGAAGCCAGTTGCACATTTGTGGCTGCAGTCGGAAGACCTTGAGGTTTCAAGGCAACAACCAACATTGCCACGGAGGCAAACTGTAAGCCGCCTGCGTGGAGTTCCATAGCCCAAGGTAAAATACAAAAGGAAGGATGTTATCGCGGGAACAGGACAATAAGTCAAGAAAAAAATATTCGTGGGCAAGCCCGCAGAAATTATAGTGCAACCGTGTACACGTGTTTCGGACTTTTTGGTCCTCATCAGCACGGTGTAGCTAAGTTGAAAGGATAGGCACAACTTAGGAAAAAACGACACAAATGGAAACCACTGACAGGAAGCCAGTTGCACATTTGTGGCTGCAGTCGGAAGACCTTGAGGTTTCAAGGCAACAACCAACATTGCCACGGAGGCAAACTGTAAGCCGCCTGCGTGGAGTTCCATAGCCCAAGGTAAAATACAAAAGGAAGGATGTTATCGCGGGAACAGGACAATAAGTCAAGAAAAAAATATTCGTGGGCAAGCCCGCAGAAATTATAGTGCAACCGTGTACACGTGTTTCGGACATTTTGGTCCTCATCAGCACGGTGTAGCTAAGTTGAAAGGATAGGCACAACTTAGGAAAAAACGACACAAATGGAAACCACTGACAGGAAGCCAGTTGCACATTTGTGGCTGCAGTCGGAAGACCTTGAGGTTTCAAGGCAACAACCAACATTGCCACGGAGGCAAACTGTAAGCCGCCTGCGTGGAGTTCCATAGCCCAAGGTAAAATACAAAAGGAAGGATGTTATCGCGGGAACAGGACAATAAGTCAAGAAAAAAATATTCGTGGGCAAGCCCGCAGAAATTATAGTGCAACCGTGTACACGTGTTTCGGACTTTTTGGTCCTCATCAGCACGGTGTAGCTAAGTTGAAAGGATAGGCACAACTTAGGAAAAAACGACACAAATGGAAACCACTGACAGGAAGCCAGTTGCACATTTGTGGCTGCAGTCGGAAGACCTTGAGGTTTCAAGGCAACAACCAACATTGCCACGGAGGCAAACTGTAAGCCGCCTGCGTGGAGTTCCATAGCCCAAGGTAAACACGTGTACACGGTTGCACTATAATTTCTGCGGGCTTGCCCACGAATATTTTTTTCTTGACTTATTGTCCTGTTCCCGCGATAACATCCTTCCTTTTGTATTTTACCTTGGGCTATGGAACTCCACGCAGGCGGCTTACAGTTTGCCTCCGTGGCAATGTTGGTTGTTGCCTTGAAACCTCAAGGTCTTCCGACTGCAGCCACAAATGTGCAACTGGCTTCCTGTCAGT
Organism: Leptura quadrifasciata; assembly: GCA_963675555.1. NCBI lineage: Eukaryota > Metazoa > Arthropoda > Insecta > Coleoptera > Cerambycidae > Leptura > Leptura quadrifasciata. The sequence continues at coordinate 26,473,447 of OY776673.1, forward strand.
GGTTTCCATTTGTGTCGTTTTTTCCTAAGTTGTGCCTATCCTTTCAACTTAGCTACACCGTGCTGATGAGGACCAAAAAGTCCGAAACACGTGTACACGGTTGCACTATAATTTCTGCGGGCTTGCCCACGAATATTTTTTTCTTGACTTATTGTCCTGTTCCCGCGATAACATCCTTCCTTTTGTATTTATATATATATATATATATATAAAAATATGTTTGGAATTTTTTAAATATTTTTCCCGTGATCAGAGCATGTTTTTACATAAAGGGTCCAAAATATCCCAAACTATCCAAAATTTTTCCTGCATTTCCTTCATTTACTGTACTAATAGACACGTGTTCATGTTAGAAGTTAATTTTGAGGCTAATTTTGTAAATTTAATTGTAGACGGTTTTGGTTAGGCCAGATTTCGATTTTCGGTACAGGTAAATTTCGATTTGGTACAGCTAGAGTTTCAACACAGAGCATGCGAACTGTTCTATTTTTGGATTATTTGGACTTTCGGATCATTTGCTATTCTTTGTTACGCGATTTTTGGTGTATGCTTTTGCCCCCTACGTTAGAGAAAACTGTATCTAATTATCTGAAACCCTTATTTAATATTGGCGAAAATCATTTCTGAAAACCTCCTATTGAAGTATTTGTGAAGTTTTTCTACAACCAACCAAATTATTTTAAAGCTAAGTAATTCAGGTTTTTTTTTCATTGTAAAATTGCTTGAATTAATACTTCTTTTCCCTAGCGTTAGCCTAACAGTCCTAGATATCTCTTGATATATTTTATTTCAAGATTTTTTTATCTTTAAGCTTTTGTACTGAACTTGCTTATTCTTATAATAAATTGTATTTGTTTTTACTTGTTCTTTTTATTGTTCGCTCTGACTACAAGGATTTCTAAGATCTGGGACCTCGTTTGTCTTTACCTAACTTTAGGTCGCAACAATACCAAATACCGCAAATTTTTTATTATTTGACACTTTTCCATCACTTCCGGTTTCTCTGGAAATGACTCTTTGGAATTTTAAATTGAACAACCTGTATATTTTTAAAACATAATATTTTGAGTCGCAAACTCCTCTACAAAATCCTTATTTTACTATCAGGAACGTAATCAGACTGCAACTAACAACTATTCTCCGGGCTATGTGCCCTGCCGAGCGCTGAATTATAAGTTACAAGCCTGGCGTGTTAAGTGTAATAATTGCATATTACCATCAAAACGCTAATGCTTCGTTTGCAACAAACACCAGCCGAAAGACTGATCCTGCTTAAAGGAGCTCTCGTGCTAGTCGTCATCATGTTTCCTGGGAAACTTGTCTTGGTCATTTATTGAGTAAACATCTTGTGTATATCCTTTATTTTGATTTTGAAATTTGTTTCTTCTAATTAAGCGTCTTGTCTAATGTCTATATCACTTTCCAGTTCAAAGCTATCTCCAGTGGCTTTCACATAAAACTTTCTGGAATCTCATCGAATTCTCCCGAAATCTTGTTTCAATTCCTCTAACGCCTATTTTTACACGTTTACATCCTGTATTAAACACTTCCAAACTAGGTCCAATAATTGCAACAAGAATTTTCACTAACCAATGATTTATTAATCACTAAATTACAATACAATAATCCTTACAATAACACACTAAGTAATAAGTATAACTTTCATCTACTATAGCCTCACTTCTGTAAATAACAACTTTTTACTGCCATTAATCTTATCCGATCACTTCTCATCTCATCTCATCTCAGAACTGAACTATCTGCGTGTGTTGAACCCGAGTCTTATATATCCTTGGCGAACCTACTCGAATTCTCTAGAATTATCCAGCCCGTTGTTCGCGGCATTTCTGGCCTCTCTCGTATATTTTATGGTAAGGGTAGTACATTAAAATAATATTAAATTACACTGTACACTACTTCTAGAGCATTTCAGTTAAAGCTTGCTTTTTAAAAGTTTTTTATTCGTAAATCAGGTATATTTCAATACAAGCGTATTCTCTAAAAAGTTCTTCTCACACATAAATTATTATTTACGAATAAAAGCAAATATCATTCGTTTTGCTCTTTAGTGCTTCACACTAAGTAACCAGGTGCTAAATTTTAAGACGATCCGTGCAGATATACTATGTTTCGAGGCACGTACGACAATGCCGTTATAAAAAACAAAATAAACTCTACAAAATTGTTTTAGAACGTGGCTATGAAAGGTGTGGCATTTAGTGCTGAGCTGAATGCAAGAGGCGAAGAAATAAGAGCAGACGTTTTATTTTAACTTTACTGGATACTTTAAAATATTCTCAAACAGAAAATGTAAAAAAGGTTTTACTGTCCAGCTGTCAAGCGAGTAATTTGAAGAAAAAATTTTAACTGAAACTTTGAGATTTTTTTATATCAATGATGTTAGTGCATCCAAGGACAATTAAATAGTTTACCTTGTCTGCGGAAAATATCGGCCAACTAGATTTTCGTGTTTTAGAGTGGTTAAATGATGAGTACGAAGAATTTGAGCTGTACACTAATTTATCATCGGATTTTAGTAAGTTCATCTGTCTCCAGTACTTGACCGGGGGATAAATCAGTAGTTATGGGTGCAAAAGTGGTGCTCTTATAAACTTTCCACGCTAAGACGGTCTAAAGGACGTTTTGTTACACTTCCTAATTGAAGTTTAGGACGCCCATCCTAATTCCCGAAATCGGGGAGCAACGTTTTCATGAGATAAATGGGTGTGATTCCCCTAAAAAGTCTAAAACCATATTCTCGAACACAAGTGATCATTCACATCGTCCGATGGTAAGAGAACACGCGTCTTCTGCTGTTTTGTAAGGGAACAGAGCACTCGCTTAGGAGAATGCCTGTGGAGATTGGCAAGTGTAATTTCCAGTGGCTTCTAATCCTAGTTTTGTATTTCATTTTGATTCAAATATGTCAAGAATGCCCCTTTTGGCAGAGTAGTGCCGCTTTAATTTTCGATTTAGCGCGTGCAATACACGATGCCCATCCTTCCATTTTCCATAGCGGCACTACGCGGTGTTTCAATCACAATAGCTTTTACATAATAGGCATTTGAAAATTACGTTTGAAAAATTCCTAAATGTGGCCCGGCAACATGGCATCATTTGTTCCCTTGACGGAACACATCGCCTATGTTTGAGAATATCGATTTCAGAGCCCAGGGGATGTGAATGGTCATTTCGGTAATGCGAACGTTTCCGTTTTCTTACGGACGCAGAACTCGGTTCCAACGAATGGATTTTATAAAATCCTCTGAATTGTAAATGTAAAAAAGTTTATTATTTAGAAATAATTTTATTTAATAGATTAAATGGGCGTGGTTCACCTGAAATGCCTTAAACCGCAGTCTCGAACATAAGTAGAATTTGGTAAGTGTCATATTGAGTGGTTTCTAAATTTTATATTTAGTTTTTATCCAAATGTACCAAAAATATCCCTTTTGACAGGGTTGTTCTACCTTTAATTTTCTATTTACTGGGCGCAATCTGCAATGTGAAAAAAAATGCCATACTTCCTTTTTCCATTGCGGTACTGCGAAATCTTTGTGCTGCTTTTACGTAATAACCACTTGAAAATTAAATTTTTTTAACATTCCAAATCTGGCAACGCTGCATCATCTGTTCCCTTAACTGGATACATTATCTGTGTTCGAGAATACCGATTTCAGAGCTCAGGGGGTGTGACGATCATTTCGGTGATGTGAACGTTCCTGTTCTCTTACGTTCGAGAATTAGGCCCCTGATGGGTTTCACTTAATTTAGACAGATGTAAAATACAAAATTTATGCTTAATCCGATTTTGCTCACTACTCCACAGATGGTGTCAACTGGAACATATCTTATACCTAACACTTTATTTTCTAATACTTCTTAAAATTAACCTGAAAGCGGTTGTTAATATGAACTCAATAATACCCAATGAAAGAGGACGGGATTAAAGTTATATATTGGATCTTTTTCAATTACCATCCAATTGCTTACATTAGACAATCGACTAACACCAAAAAGAGTCAACTTGAAAATTTAGTGTCTGCAACTTTATGAGTTCCTCGCTTGCCTGTCTGTATGCGTATTTTTAATTTCACATACAAAATTTCGGGCACTCTGTTATTGAGCTTAAAGGTGCTTGAATCGCAACAGTTTAGAATATTATAGTCATACGTTCAGGCAAGACGGTCCCATGTACACAGTACATGGTAAAAGTGCGACATGTGTTCCGAATCAGTGAGGAACCGTATGTAGGCAACTACGGCGTAAAATATATTAGCTTATCGTTAGAAACAACTGTTAAGCTTGAAAAATTAGATCGGAAAATGTTGATGTCGGAGGAAAATATCCCTTCAGGGAAACTGTCACCAAACTTGTATGGTACTAGGACCTCGTGAAGTATAATGTACCTTTTCAATTTTGAAAATTCTTGTAATTTTTCCCATTTGAGGAAAAACGTAATTTGGGTATTCTTAAAAAACATAGAAATCCTCATCGTAGAAGATCTTCAAATAATGGGAATAATATACAGGGCACGACAATACGCACCGAGGAGATCCTCAAAATTTGACTAAGTAGCGAAATAAGGAAACGCAAAGAAAGAAAGAGCGAAAGGGATTAATGCAAGAAACGGTCCGCTGACCTTTGGACAAGCCATCATCATATGATCCACTACTAGAAATAATGACTAGAGCTAGAAGTCATTATTATTATTATTATTAGCCGTTACTCGAGTCCGAGTATAAAAATATTACAGTCGATAAATTGTGTACAATAAAAAACAAATAAAAGGTGTAGTCTATTGTAATTCCCATTCATCTACGGTGCACACGACTATGGCTATAGAGGCCAATTCGGGAGAGCACATGTCGACCGCAGTCAGGACAAACATAGACCTGGTTAGGTCTTGGATTCGGCCTTCTTGCAGCAACATTTCCTTGATAGCTGGCCACAACCCCTCGCCATTAGAAGTCATACTACGTCTGGAATAGACCAAATAATGCACTATGGGTAGGAAAAAAATTAAAAATTATCATCAATGAATGAACATCATGCCATTGTCTAGGGATTGAATCATACATACTGGGTGTAACAGGATCACGGTATACCCCTCTTTTCGTTTTGAAGATAATTGATTAATATTTAGGATATACTACATACATAATAAGCAGCACTTTTTGACATATCATTTATCATATATTAAATTTTTCTTAGGAAATGTACTAGTTTGAATCAGTTTAATGTTATAATTTGAGATTTAAACACCTTTAGAAAACCCTAGGACTCGTCAGAGACAATTTTCATCTTTAAATGACTGTCGTACGAAGCAGAATATTTGGTATGAAGAAATCCGTAATGTGGCAATGATGCTGGTCAACGTGGTTTGAAGAAAGTCATTTGATGGAAAACGCATATCCGGAAAAATTACAAATCGAGCTGAACGCCATCCACGTTTGCCCTATGATATACATTTACTACGACGTGGGCTACGAAAAATCAGTACATAAATGTTTGAAGTTAGATGATAATATCAGTGACGCTAGTATTATATATATTTTCAAATTAGAAGTTTTGGGCTTTATCCACAAACATGTTTTGTACGTACCTCTTAGTCCACATCATTGCTTCCTCTGGCTGGTATGGTGTAATGAGAAAGTGAATTGAAGAAGAGGTAACACTACACAGTGTACAGCAATACATCTCTATGTTGTTGGCCCATGATGGACATAGGAGGATGAGTAGTCGACCGACGTGGAGAACGCTAAACTTTGAATTGGCGGCTGACCATCGAATGCAGTAGGTTACACACTACATGATTCATTAACTAAATTTTCAGCCGAATAATGTTAATCTTCATAGGGCAAGGGTTACAATAAACTTCTTACAAGAGGCTGATGTGGAAATCCTTCCATGAGCGGTATGGTGAGTCGATGGATCTTCGATGGAATATGACTGGGATACTGGGATATGATTGGTAGAAGCACAGGGCATTGCTCCTCCATTCCCAGATAATTTGAACAATCCTCGGCTTTGTATGCAAGAATTTTTGATGGGATAGCACAAATCGACATTAACCATCTCATTGAGAGCATTCCTAAATTAACCCATGTTTGATTAATAACTTTTTAATTTTGCGTCTTATAACGTTAAATCTTCAATCACTTTAATGAGAGATTACCTTAGTGAGCATATTACGGAAAGCATTGATCAATATTGTGTTGTTGCATTTTTTCATTCAAACCAATAATTATATGAAAATAATTTTGAAATAACTTAGGACTTGAGATTATGAAATTCCGTCTTAATAGTTCGTGATCTCCGTATATTGTCTGAGAGTTGCAAAATTCTATTAATACGTTATTTATTGATAATATTAGAACTAATCGGGGATTATTTACTCTACGAACAATTGTCTTCCATGATGGTGTGATAAAAATCTAAACACTTTAATCCATAATAGACATTCCTTTCATAAAACAAATTCATGTATCCGTCGTCATGGCACATTGCAATTCGTCCTTCATCTGTCAAATTTGATAAATTTGTGACGTTCACTGCACGAATTTATTCAACAGTTAAACAAAAACTTGTTAATTGATCTAATGAATTAGAATATCCCGGTAAATGTGCTATAATAACACAAATATTTAAAATATAACCAGTTTAAAATAGTGGTGCAGATAATGGTAAATCATAGTGGCCGCCAATATTTGAAAATCATGGAATCTTTCTCATCTGATCCTGACTTCATAGAATTTCCCGGGGGCATAAAATCCTCGGATTGGGCCTTGGTCAAGAACTATTAGTGCGTCCCTATGTCATTAAATGAAGAAATAAATGTAAATTTTTGTTAAAATAAATCACAAATTTATTAAATGGGTGTTTATTATAAACAAAAATAAATAAACTTGAAATTTTGCGAGTTTCAATTAAATAAATTGAATTGAATTTGAGTGAATTAAATAGGTCTTATGAAAATGAATATAGTGCGTTGTATTGTCAGGGGCAATATAAGACGCGGTTCGCTTATTATCGAAAGTTTTTTAGAAACATAACGAATGGCAATTTCAACAACGAAAATACAGCGATTGAGAAGCAGGAGTTGCATTTTCCCAAGATTGGGATTGCCATGAGTTTAAATTTCTTAAAAACGTTCGATTCTTAAGCGAACCACGAGTTATATTTAGAAAGAGAATATAATTATATGGATTATATAGTATGGTAAATAAGAAAAAAAACTATTAATAAATTTAATTTAAATTAAGATCATTGCATGAATATGAAACGTCAAATTGTCAATTTGACGTTTGTGAAAAATTGTCAATTTATTAAAAATAAATTTCACAATTACAAGCGAAATTATTGATTGCCATGAACACATAGCGTATTTTCCATAGAGTTAGAATACACAGGAGAAGTAGTCACGTAATTATATCGACCCATCCAACGAAAAACGAAATTTAGCCATTTTCAGATAATCGCATTTGAAATAATTGAAAAATAATAATGACTCCTACTTTTTAACCTCCCCACAATAAAATTGTGAGAGGTTACTAAAATTCGTTCAAAAATGAAAATTGAGATAACATCAAATCTTTACGTTTTGAGGTCCTAGGAACCCAAAAAAGTTGTTTTTGAAAATTGTCTGTCTCTAGCACGATAGCGCCGAAACTACCGAACGGATTTGAATGAAACTTTGCGTGTCCGTTTCTTTAATGCCCCAGAAGATCTGAAAAGGTTTTGGTTGAGATCGGATTACGTTTAGTGCCATTTTGACGCAACAACTTGTTTATTTTATAATTACTTTCAATTTGCAATGGAACCATTGAAAAGCAGTTAAAATTCTGATTTCAACGATATATCACACTTCCACCCTTTCGATTTGGTTTCCGTGAAAAAAATTAAAAACAAAGCAAATATGGCATAGATCGCATTTCGCATGACATGATCGATGCGCGTAACCGTTACGTCGTGAAACTCGTCACATCACGTGTCATTTCACGTGTGAGGGTTTCTTCACTGCTCTAGAAGTAGAGCGGATTACGTTTAGTGCCGTCTTTAAATATATATACAGACAAATCGAAGAATTAAACAACAAATATTCCTCTAAAATCTAGTAAAATTACTGAAATGCTAATGTTTCATTTAACAAAGACAGCCGCGAGCGATCGGATTGCAATGAGCAAATTTTGACGATTGTCATTGTCATCGTTTGTCATCCGATAACGTTGGTGTCATGTCATGTTAATAAGATTTCGGCATATTTTTTAGTGGATTGTCACAAACTTTAAAGGTAGATGTAACAATATCAATATCATATGCTTTCTATACCTTCGTTGATGAATTTATTATAGATTATCACTTTACCAATTTTCAGTTTGTTGCTTTACAAATCTGTAGTATTTAGGATAACTAGACTTTCTTACTCGTTCAAGTGATGTTAAAGTTGTTAATATCCTAATAGTATTTTATTCAACGAGCGATAATGCAGGTAATAACTCGCGTAGATGATTGTAAATTCATTAAGTTGCGGGTTTATTTAGTGCCCCAGAAGATCTGAAAAGGTTTTGGATGAGATCGGATTACGTTTAGTGCCGTTTTGTCACACAATTTAATGCTCTTTTCGGCTTCAAAGATCCACCGAGTGGGGAGGTTCCAGCCGATTTTTTATTATAAATTCAAAATCTTTCATTCTTTACTAAAGCACGTACTGTTTAGCTCTTAATTAATAAAGATATACAAAAAATACTTCGAGATAAAAAAAATTGAATTTTGAATGAGTTACTACAGTCTTCGTTGGAATTTTTTTAGGGAAAAAGAACTTACTATAATAATAAGACAGACACAACTGAAACTTTTTTTTATTTTGTGGTAAATATAAGAAATAATAATAATTATAATAATAGGAGAAATGAAAATTCAGTCAGAATAAAAGCAATCTTCTAGGTCAGAAAGATTTTCTTTTTGGTGGTTAGAACCAGCAGGCACAAGACAGTTGTAAAGTCCATGATACGTCGATGGTATTAAATTGCGCTTACACAAATCCAAAAGACCGTTTAATTTTTTACCATCAATTGGTAACAAACACTGTTATAATCTTGGTAAATGATCTTCTTCTCGTTTGCGTAATAGTATATTTTTTATTTGTAGGTCGAGCTTTTTATAATTTTCTCCAAAATTATAAACAAAAAATGCTTTATTAGGAGAGCTTGGTTTATTCTGAATTTCCCTGATTTTACTGATTTTAACAACATAACTAGTGGTATCTTTTTTCCAATTTTGTTTCTTAACCATCGGCTTAAAGGTTTCAAAGTCTTCTTGAGGCATTTCTTTTACAATGTATTGTGGGGACGTAACTTTCGCCATTTTTATCAGACTTACACACTGGTCAGGAGTGTGTATTGTAGAATGACGTTTTTTTGCCGCCTCAATCACAGCATGCATGCTGTCATTCTCATTTTGAATGTGACCAATTTCTAGAAAGCGGTGTGTTATTTCCAAGTCTAAAGTCATGGATGCATGAGCGAACATAGAAAAAACAAAACGATTGCGGTTTTGGCCGCCACAATTATCGGAATAAAGTATAACCTTTCGTATACCCTTCTGTTTCACACTTCCAAAAAAATTCCACAAACAACTTGCAACTTCATCCGGTCTCCTCTTTGATATTTGTTCGTGCCAAACAGCAATAGCCTTGATTGTTGCCCAAATCGTAAATGGTAAAGTTGTACGTTACAATTTTACTTTTGTAATAAAAATCACTGACTTCTGACTTTAGTGTCGCTAACACCTTCTGCAGATCAAAGCATGATTTATCATTATTTTTCAACAATTCTTTATCACTGTATTTTAGATTTCGAACTGCTGTTTTGTTTAAGTTATGTCTTTTATAATCTTCTTCAATTTTTTCCGTTCTGTTTCTAGGGTCTATATTCTATACGCACTACATACGGAACATTGATCCTTTTTTGGTTTAAAAAAAGCAATATTCATTTGCGAATTAAGAGTATCCCTGTATTGTCTAAGTGTAGCTAATGGTTCCCATTTTTTATTGTTGTTGGGCATATTCCAAATACATTCTGTACATTCGCGATATATTTAAGCCTTCTTCCAAGTACATTCGTTTAGAATGTTTTCTTGTATAATAGGAAGGCACAAGTGGAAACAGTTTTATATGCTCCATAATGTTTTTTGTTACAATCTCCGGGTTCTTATGTGACCTAGTATTGTGTTTTCCTCTCTTGTCCTGTTCTACAGTATTGCCTTCATCAATTTTATGCAAGGCGGTAATTACAAAAGTTTCAGAAATTCCAAGGGTATTTAGAAATATTGTCTTGCAAATTTGTTTCTCATCATTGTTGATAAGGAATTTATATTTGCGAGAAAAGTTTCTTCTGGAATTTTTATTCTTTACAGTGATTTGCCTTTTTTCTTGTTGTGTCACGCTCCTTACATGAAAATCCCACTGTCGGGTATGATTACCAAGGGCCCAGAATTCGTCAAAAATTACTTTTCTAGTTACTTCACTTAATTTACTATTGCATTTATATCTGCAACTTTCTTTACAACAGGCCTTTATTATTTTTGCAGGGATTACCTTATCTTTGCGATTTTTATGCTGTAGACCTTTATTCAGTTCTGTCTTAGCTTTGTTGTCTGTCCACTGATTTTGATTTCTAACATGCTTTCTCCCTACTTTTACTTTTTCTGTGACTTTGCGTTTTCTTTTTGGTAATAGCTGGGGTAATGGCATATTGCGTCTTCGGATACCAGGTTCACATCTATTTTCATTTTCAGATGATGTGTCTGATGGCACATAGTTTGATCTTCATCCGAGTAATCAGAAAACAAATTCGTACTGCTTTCAGACTCACAGAAATCATGAATTTCATTTTCATCTCCTATAACACAAAACAGACAAATTATAATCTATAAATGCGAATTAAACTTTTGCTTAAATACCTCGTGTAGAAACATCATCAGTATTTAAATTACATCTGGTATAACTTGGATTTTCTTCAGAAGATAGTCAATCCTGTTTTTCAGCAACAGTTCTTTCTAAAATAAAATTATTTAACATATTATTATATTGCAATTACAATATAAGATATCAAAAAAATCGCCGCGAATTTGTCGCATATATCTAAACAAGTTTTTATAAAAGCATTTTTATCATAAACATTAATAATTGTAACAATAGTCATAACTTATCTAAGTCATTTTTTGCAGTACCTTGTATATTCTTGTTCACTAAATTACTAAATATTAGTTTAGTCCTCTGTGATATTATAGGATTATCTCAAGGATTATTATACATACTTATTAGCTTATTATTTTCACAACAATCGTAATAAATACGTCTGTACTTAGTGTCGCACCAACGCGAAACTAATTCGTCGTGAGCAAAAAAAATAGGACGTCTTATAATGGTATTTTGCTAAAATCTAGTTGTGTACAACTAACTTTAATTTTTGTGACATTGCCAGTTAGTTCTCATAATTTATTGTAAGTGTGCAAAAAACTAATATGACTCGTATAAGCGATTTAGTTAAATCTGGAGTTATTGCTAAAGCAGAAGTTGGATGGTCAATGAGACAAATTGTACTGCGTTATAATATTGACAAAAATTCAGTGTGTAACATTTTAAGAAAGTGGAGAATAAACGGTACGATTAGTAGAAGTCCTGGATCAGGGCGACGAAGGATATCAACTCAACAACAAGATTTGCAATTGATAAATGCTTTGGTAGAAAATCCATTTTACTCAGTTATTCAGGCTGCTGAAGAAACGAATTTTCCTGGATCGAGTAGTACTGGTCGCCGGCGAGTAAGAGAATCGGAGTTACGCTGTCATGCAGCAGCACAGAAATACTTACTTAAAGCTGAACATAAAGAAGCTCGAGTAGGATTTGCGCTTGAATTTTTAGCGCAAGATGTAAATTTTTAGAACAATGTAATCTTTACAGACGAAAAAACTTTCCAGTCAACGCACAGCGGTCGTATTCGTGTTTACCGCCCTCCGAATACTCGATTCGATGAGAAATATATATCTAACAATGATAAAAGTGGTAGATATTCCGTCAATATGTGGGCTTGGTTATCGGCACGTGGTCATGGTGTTTTGTGGCATATTGAGGAACGATTTAATAGTGAAACGTATATTAGGATTTTAGACAATATTATGCTCCCTTCTGTGTCACAATTATTTCCTAATAATGAGTTCATATTTCAACAAGACAATTGTTCCGTTCATACTGCTCATACCATAACTAACTGGTTTCAAGATAACAACATCAATATTCTTAACTGGCCCAGTCATAGTCCAGATCTTAACCCTGTGTAAGAAGTATGGGGACTACTCGTAAGAAATATCCAAAAACGAAGTATGAGACCACGGAATGCCGAAGAATTACAGGAAATAGTAAATAATGCATGGGAAAATATTATTACTAATGATTATTGTATAAGGTTATTTAATTCTTTGCCAAACAGACTTATAGAAGTTATAAGAAATGGTGCAATAACGAAATATTAATAGTTAGTTTCTTGTTAAGTAGGATATCATTTGTCCTTTGATCAAGGATTTCTACTAATCGTACCGTTTATTCTCCACTTTCTTAAAATGTTACACACCAAATTTTTGTTAATGTTATAACGCAGTTCAATTTGTCTCATTAACCATCCATTATTTACTATAGCAATAACTACAGCATTAAAATAAAAAATAAATTAAAAGTGATATCTGTTTTACTTCGGCTACTCATTACATATTCAAATAGAGACAGATTTACATTAGAAAAAAAAAGTTGTCCTATTTTTTTCTGCTCACGACAGTACCAATACCTAAAATAATTAGGTTGAGATCGTATATCAGGCCTTCCAAACAAATTTCCAACGAAAATTGTAGTAACTCAATATACTACTAGTCTTCGTGGTAAAGTAACATCTGATCTGAGTTACTACATTTGCTTTAGTGTTTGTAGAGTTGCCTATATTGTCATTGTGATTTACTATAGTATTCTAGGCATAAATTTATGATATTGTAGAGTGAGCCTAGCGTAGTAACTTAAATGTGAAAAAACTGAGTTACGACAGTGTTCGTTGGGTGGGTCGATATGTAGCATCACCCCGCCATATTGTTAGTACAAAAATTTTTTTTTTTTGCGAAGTTTTTTTTTTATCAAAAGAGCAATGGTATCATGTGCCCAATGAAATTGTTCTTCTAGAGAATGTGCTAACAAAAAACAAATTTCCGGGTTAACATTTCTTGGGTTAGTATATAATATAAACAACACACAGAGCCGTGTTAAGAAAATTCTTTTAATTACATTTAAAAAATGTATTTTAAAATTTTTCTTTTCACCAGTCACCCTTGGACAGCCATAGGGTTCTATTAATCATAGCAGTAGCAAATAAATACGTAAATGTTAGGCTGTAATATTTAATAAACTAAAATAAATAAGTAATGATTATTAGGCATAAGAACAATAAAATCCTGTTATTTAAGAGGACAATAAATATAATTTACTTAGATATGTTTTGTTTTATTTAAATAATATTCACATATCCTTTACACTAATTCATGACTGATGGTCGAGAGGTGAACGAGCATGGAAATAACACGTATATTGTATATATATTTTAATTGATAATAAATGTTTTTAATTGGCAATTGGCAATACTTGCCTCTCACCCAAAAGTTCCGGGTTCGATCTCCGATCGTGGCAGTGGAAAATACTTTGAGAGGGATTTTTCTACTATACACAGATATTGGGTGTGTATCCCTTGTGTTTAAATGTGTAGCCCCTCCCACACAAGGCTCTGCTATAGCCTTCCGGGATAAAGGGGGTCGTCATTACCTGTGATGTATTTATTATTTATTCTATTGAAAAACCCATATTTATTAAAATAGTCCATTTAAAAAGTCGGCATTTATGATGAAATTACCGAATGTTTGCGCCTCGAACTAGACAATGTTCCTCCTCCATTTTCGAGGGTGCTAAATCGATTTCCAGTATCAAACCAATTTTTACCTCTCGGCGACCCACTAAAATTGGCCAAAAACTGCCCCTAAAGTCCCATTTTCCGGGAACCCGTTTATTTTTCCTAATTTTTCGACTAATAGTTGTTCCCTCGACTAGAACTGAAGATCCTTCGATGAATTTGACCTCAGCCACCTTTACCCCAGCCTTCCAACCCTTGTAGGGGGTGGAAAATTGATATTTGTTTTTGTGAAAAAAATTTGATATTTTATAGGTTTTGAGGAAGGTAGTAGGTGACCAGGGTTGTGTAACCACCCGCGGAGGTTGTTTTCACCCTTCAGAGGAGTGGTAAATCAATTTATAAAAACACTTTAATAAACATATTTTTGTAATATTTTTCAGTTATAGATGAAAAAGAATTCCACTCCCTTGAAGGGTGAAAATAACCTCCGGGGTGGTTACTCAATCCTGGTCGCCTACCACCTTCCCTAAAGAAACGCCTCCTACAAAATATGAATTTTTTTCCCAAAAAACCAAATATCAATTTTTCACACCCTACAAGGGTAGGAAGCGTGGGGTAGGAATGGCTGAGGTCAAATCCTTCGAGGGACCTTCCGTTCTACTCGAGGGAACAATAATTAGTCCAAAACTGGAGAAAATAAACGGGTTCACGGAAAAGGGGACTTTCACAACCTCCTTGACAAGGGCATCAAATGAAAGATGAGTGAAATAGGATAAGCTATGTGACGTCATTCTAAACCCAATATGGCGATTACCTTTTTTCGGACCCTTGATTCTGGTAGCAAATGAAAATGTTTGACGAGTAATAAGACACGATAAACTATATCACGTTTCTTAACAATCCTCTTGATTTGGGGTTTGGTGAGTAATTTATAATAAACTATGTGACGTAATTCTAAACCTAATATGGTAGACGTCCCAAGATGGCGGCTTTTCGGCAAAAGTTCAGTTTATTGACTTGTGAAAATGGCCAAAATTTAATCGGGTTTTGCTATAAAAAGCGATTTTAAGTCGGAGGAACAACGTTTTTATTGTTAAACGTGCGATCACAGCGCATTTGAGTGTACGAGTCAAGCTACCTATTCTTAATATACCAAAGTTTTCAATTTATTTTAATGAAAGGAGCAACCGGGCACAGTCTGATTTATAAATGCAATACATAATTAGATTATTCACTTCATTTCAGTCGTCATACGTTCAATATACAGGAAATAAAAACTATTCCTCAATTTCATTGGAAATGTTTTGGCAATCTATTTTGATTCATAACAATAATTTCCGTCATTTTTCTATTAAATTCATTCGACGAAAAGTGAACCTTTCCGTGAAAACGTGTACAGCTATCAGCCAAGCCATAAATAAAAATTAATGAGTCAAAAATATTAAACAAATGGGATCAACTGTTCATGAAGTTACAGATCACGTATCAGGGTCGCAGTAGCAGCTTTAACATTTAGAGGGGAAATGTCACCCCAGAGCTTTTATTTGGATCCACAGACGCTGAAGACTTACGGCCCTGACAGAAAGGTCATTGAGAATTTATTATCATTAGCCGTCATATTTTTGAAATATTGAGATACATAGCGCTATACCGGATATCCACTTTATATTTTAGTGCTTTGCATTTCTCGCAAATTCAAACGATGGAAGTATTTGCCTTGTAAAATAATGTAACTACTGAAACTGTCAACGGGTATGGCTAATTAAATGATATATACATACAGTACGTCTCATAGTAAATTATCTACAAATATTTCAGGAACTTATGGGAAAAATTAAAAACAGCTCAACAACCAAATTAATAATAATAATAATGTTTCTTTGCAACCAGAATACACCCTGTATTATACAGAGTGGCTCGCTACAGCGCCAGCGGGGCATCTTCGAGGTCATTTTTTTAATGGAACATCCTATGAACGAATTTGCACATTATTTAGCAATTATTATAAATAAATCTATTTGTCCTAGCCAGTTTCCTTCTTTATTAAAAACGGCAAAGATCATCCCAGTACATAAAAAAAGGGGATCACCAAGATATCACGAATCACGTTTTAGACGAGGGTATTCAACCAAAACAGCTACAATGGACTTTGTTCAATCTATTCATGAGGAACTCGACCAGGGCAAGCATGTGTTTGGGATCGTCTTTGATCTATCTCGGGCCTTTGATACCATAAACCCGAGTTCTTATCAAGAAAACTCTCGTGTTTGGGTATTAGAGGGCCCATTAATAGCTGGATTAATTCTAATCTTATGTAACCAACAGATCCTTTACTGTAAAAATCGGAGACATAGACTCCCAACTGTACAACACTAACCTTGGTACCCCACAGGGAAGTGTATTCGGTCCATTGCTGTTTCTGCTATACGTAAATGATCTTCCAGAAGCTGTAACTGATCACGGAGGATTGTTTATGTATGCAGATGACACAACAGTCATACTCCCCGCGCAAATAATAAAAGATGTATCTGGAAAGGTCAGTCTGGTTCTAGATTTGTTTAATACATGGTGTGAAAGCAACCATTCTGAAATCAGCTTATCAGAAAATACAAAATTTTTAGGAACTATCGTTGATGAGAGATTGGATTTTACTGCTCAAGTTAACAACGTTTGCTCAAAGCTTTGTCGGACAATCTGTACTTTAAAAAATACAATAACAGATAATTCCCTTTTGAATGTATACTATACTCAGGCATATTCCATTATTTGCTATAATATTATTGTATGAGGCCAATCTACCGACGCCTCGCGTGTTTTCATTTTGCAAAAACGTATAATGCGTGTGATTCTTGATTTAGGCTATAGACAATCTTGTAGAGATACATTTAAAAATAAGGGAATACTGACATTCACCTCCCTTTACTTATTTAAGTTGCTGTGCTACATTTATTCCAAAAAAGATACTCTGAAAAAAAAATTCTAATTTTCATCAATACAGCACTAGAAAAAAAGGCGATTTCTGTTTAAAAAAGTGTATCACTCCAAATATCAAAAATCACCGCTTTATGCTGGATGCAAATATTTTAATATGTTGCCAGAACATCTCAAGCTCATTACAGTCTTCAATGAATTAAAAAAAAAAACTAAAGTTATTTCTCATCGAAAACTGCTTTTATACACTTACCGAATTCATTTCTTATAACCAAATCCTGTGAATATTATTAACTTATTATCTTAGTTCAAAAATGTGCTTTTAGAGGGCGGAATATTAAACATAATATTTTTAGTCCTTATTTTACTATAAGGAACGTAACCAGACTACAACCAACAGCTACTCTCCGGATTATGTGCCCCGCCGAGCGCTGAATTACAAGTCACAACTCTGGCGCGTTAAGTGTAATAATTGCATATTACCATCAAAACGCTAATGCTTCGATTGCAACAAACACCAGCCGAAAGACTGATCCTACTTAACGGAGCTCTCTTGCCAGCCGTCAGACACCACTTGCAGACTGCAGTTTCGAGCTGTTGGCTCTCGTCAGTGCAAAGTAGGCATGTGACGACTGGCACGAGGATCCTTTGACTATTCGGTACATCCCGGTATTTTTACAATAGCGACATGTAAAATAGTCAGCAGGCGCCATCTAGCGGTCCAGTGTCTGTTGCAATCGAAAAATAAATAGCCTGACTGAAAGTGTAATAATTGCATATTACCATCGAAGCATTAGCGTTTTGAGAGTTATTCGAAGAAACCTCTTGCAATTTTTTAATAAATTTCTAGCTATCATAAAACTCGAGATATCGAGTCCGACACACTATTGCCCCACCCTGTATATCCAGTAGCAAAACTTAGTCTATGGATTTTTTCTCCAATATGTTATTAGCTTGGTTATTTGAAATACACTGATGCTACATTTATTGGGAGATTGTAGATGTTTGTCTATTTTGACTGTCTACAAAACCTTGTGCTTAAAAAAAAGCATATAAAAACATTACAAAACAATTTCCGATGCTATGGCAAATAAATAAATATTAAAATGCATATTAGTTCTAAACAATATATAATTAAAAATTATTCAATATATACAGCACGTGACGGCCGAAATCCTTTTAGGCAAGTAAACTGAAAGCAGTGCATCTCTGTCTTCGATAGTTCGTAGTAATCTTTTGTTGTACTCACCAAAACTATAATTTGACTAATTTTGTTGTTATATTAATTATTATCATTTCACTTATTAATCTTTCCGTATAATTTTATTCTGTTTGTTTAATATATTTTCTAGTCCGTAGTCTTGAACAAGCAAAAAAAAAAAAAAATGTTGAAACGTCGACTTTAAGAGGAAATAAGGTTTGCATTTTCTTTCTTTTTTCTCTTTATCCAGTTACCGACTAAAGACCTACTTAAAATAAAGAAATTTGTAATTTATTAAGGGGAAAATAAAACCCGTCCGTAGTGCCAGTATTTACAATTTTTGAAGAAGTTACATCTAAAATATTGTAAGTTTAAAAGTCGTTTAACGCCCTAAAGACATAATATACGCTTGTTTGTATTCACCTAACCACCCACAATAAAGAGCAACTTTATGGTATAATCTAATAACACATGGTTCGTAATGGGCGAAGTTGATGTTAAACAGCGCAAGAAAGAGCATCAAACAAACATTTAAAGCATTTTCCAGGTAACATTGCGACGTCTTGGTAAGATGAGACGTCATCAATTTTTACGATGTCGTTTCTACTACTATTTAGATACAGAGGGTTGCGAACCCCAACCAAAGGTCGTAAGACATACAGTTTGATGTTTTACCTACTTTGGAAGATCAAATAAATGTCGAAACTAAAAAAGTCCTTAGTTATAAAATGTCATGTTTGCTTGATCAGATATATATCTACCTCCAGGAATAGAGCATTAGTATTATTACTTCCGCTTCCAAGGAAATTTTAAAGCGACGTATCTTTCAATGAGGAAACCACTTTAGTTATAACTTATCGAACAAGTTAATTGGAGTTTATTCGGCAAAGGAACAAGTTTCGAAAAATAAATGTAATGCGTCAAATTAATGGAAATGTAACAAATTTGCTGCATGGGTTAATGTCAAGTAGGTACGTTCCACACTCAGCGGATAAAATTTAGAGTTGGGCGTTGCCGACAAGGAATATATATAAATGTTTTGGATCCACGGTCGGTGGTCCAGCTATTTAATTATCTTGTAGTTGGCCCATTAGTGCGAGGAAGTCCAATATCTGGCCTATTATAAGAAATATGAAAAAATGTTTTAAATAGAAGCTGTATAGCATACACTGTTGCCTATTTCTAAAATACTTTGAAAAGCACAGGGTGTTCCTATAAAGTGGGAGAGATTCAAGGTCGATTTTTTTAAATGACACACCCCATATATTTTCTCACCATTGATTTCAGCGTAAAATTCTACGTTCATTACTAATTTTTTATTTGAAAACGTTGCGGAGTTGTCAAGGTACTGCGAAAATTATGAAAATTCACGGAAAAACAGTGCACTACAAATGGCAAAAAAAAAATGTCAATGATAGTTAAGATAAATCATTTAGTACGTGCAAAAATAGAGGTCCGATCAAATGTTTGAGAGGAGCAAACAATTATTTTGTCAATTTTCAAACATATAGAACTTCGTTTTTTCAAACGGAACACCTAGTTTATTCCATCATTTTATACAACTATTATATCCCTTCAAATTAGTTATCGTGATATTAGATAATTTTTGAGATATTTTCAATTTAATTGGCAAATTAATATTATTGCGTTTTTTCGCAAGCAAGCCATTTTGACATTTCAAATTCCTGATGTAAACAAATGAAGACAAAGTTTATGACGGATGTTGGTAACGTAATGATTATTGCAATAAGACAAACAGTTACTGTCGCATAATTTCGTACCTGAGGGGTTTTAGTGTAATACAGTATTTAAAATAATGAATTTTTCTATTGAAGAATTGACAAATATGGTTTTTGTACTGGGAGCAAGTGATAAAAATTGTTTACTTGCGACAAGAATTTATAAACAAAGGTACCCAGATAAAAGGCAGCCCAGCAAAGAAGCTTTTGAAAATTTGCTACAGCGATTTATCCGAACGGGAAATGTTGCATATGAAAAAAAAAAAAAAAGCCATAACCGCATTAACGGAAGAAAATGAATTGACTGTCCTGTTAAAAGTTACATAAGATCCTCATATCTCAAACAGAGAAGTATCAAAACAAACTGACATAAGCCGGACCGTCGTCAGTCATGCAGAGAATTTTGGAGAAAAACAAATTCCATCCGTACCATATACAATTAATGCAAGAGTTGTTAGATGAGGATTTCGAAAAACGTACTCAGCAACAAATCCTTCGGGATAAGAATCTTTTTAATAATGTATTATTCGTTGATGAAGCAACATTTCATGAAAATGGATTTGCCAATAGACATTATTTTCATTATTATGCAACCGAAAATCCACACTGTATGCTAAGTACCAGTCAGACAAGGTGGTCATTAAACGCTTGGGCGACATGATAGAAAATTATGTCATTAGGCCTTATTTTTTTGAAGGATGGGTCAGCGGCCTGATTTACCTAAATTTTCTGGAGTATCAGTTGCCGCAGTTAATATCTCACCCATTCCACTCAGAAAAAGAATGTGGTATTCACACGATGGAGGACCAGTCCATCACACGGTATCTATCGACACACATTTAAATAATGAATATCCTGAAGATGGATAGGTAGAGGAGGACCTTTCAAGTGGCCGCCTCGCTCACCGGACTTAACAGACATAGATTGTTTTTCTGTGGCGCTACATCAAAGATCAATTGTATAGAACATCACCAACTACAAAGGAGTATATGAAAGTTCGAATTAGGAAAGTATTCCAAAACATTAACAACAATATGTTAAGTAATGTTAGTCGAACCGAATCATGAGATTTGCAGACGATCTGAACCTGGTGGCACGCATCCCCCGCAAAGCTAAAGAGATGTGTGCAACGTTCTCAAGTGCTGATGAAAACATGGGCCTCCGAATCAATGAAGACAAAACTAAACTTATTGCATCAATACCATAGCCAGAAACATGGGGCAAAACTTCTACGTCGACAACTTTAATTTCGAAGTCGTTCAACAGTTTACATACCTGGGTTTGCTGGTTACCCACGACAAATCTACCTCTGAAGAAGGATTGTCCTGGCGAACAAATGTTACTTTGGCCTAACTAAACTGAAGCCAAGAAACAAAACTCAGACTCTCACCCTACCAGTCCTAACATATGGATCCGAAACATGGACAATCTCTAAGGCAGACGAAAACCTACTGCTAACCTTTGAGTGTAAGATCCTAAGGAGAATACTAGGCGCAATCTGCGAGAATGGTATGTGGAGAAGACGATACAACTTTGAACTTTATAAAAAATACAAACAGATCTCAGAGGGAAGAGATGTATCGTTTATAAGGATAGGTAGACTGAGATGGGCAGGACCCGTGGCCAGAGCGATCGAAAATCGTACCCCAAGACAAATATTTGTCGCAACCGGGCGGAAGTAGACGTAGAGGCAGGCCAAAACTGAGATGGAAGGATGGCGTGGATGAAGATGACAGAAAAATCGGAGCTGCAAACTGGCAATGGCTAGCAAAGGATAGAGACGACTGACGGAATAGACATAGGACGGTCGAGGCTCAACTAGGGCCTGCTGATGATGAATCTCCAAAATTAGTTAATTTAAATTAAAAACTAGTGCCAATCTTCATATTTCTTGTAGTTTTAAATTAACTAATTTTGTAAACAACTGAGATTATTGATGTGAAAACTCATTCGCTACACATGTCATAGTTCTACTTAGGTAGTCTTATACTTTTTTTTTAAATTATGCCCCAAAATAAATATTTGCATATCGTATCTCTCTCTCTCTCTTGTATATAACCACATTAATGTCATGTTTTTTTGGCAATTTAAGAAAAAAAAATATTATTAAGTAAAAAAATTGTTTTCGTACGAGAAGTCGGTGTATTAGCAGAAAATGGAAGGAGACTTTATGCGAAAATACTGACAGAAATTCGTGTGGTCAAATCGAGAGGCGTGAATCTGACGGCAAGTATTAAGAGAGGAGAAGAAGAGCATCGCCTTATCCTTGATGAAGTTGATACTGTAAATATCACACACTATATTATGTCGCATGCGTTAATGAATAAATGATCCAAGCAAGCCTACGATGAGCGGTAACTGCACGTCGCTCAAGTATATCCGCTACTTCGTTTCCTTCAACATCAAATTCTGAATCGTCGGTCGTTGGAATTGACTGAACCTTCAATTTTACTTTTTGACCTTAAAAACAATTGTTTCATTTCCGCTGAAGAAGCGACAGCGTAGCAAAATAACGAAAGCGTTACTAAAGTCATGAACAGATTCGATTGGTCAATAGGAAAGAATTTCGGAATGTGTTTGTGAAAAATTTGATAAAAGGCGACCACGAATTTATGAGAGAAATTTGGGAGCGTATTTCTAATATGCTGATCTTAAGCGCCAAAGTTCCAGAACACAAAAGGGCGAAGACCACATTGGATGAAACCATGGAATCGTTTTACTAATTTTTGTCGGAAAATGCATATTATAAGTGCTAATTTACTCTACATGACCTCATTAGGGCAGTCCAGGACGATTAAATCCCTCATATGACAACAATTAAAAAGCGTTTGGAGGATAAATACGGGAACGACGTATCTTTTACTAACGGACAGAAAACCATTATTTGTTTCAGAAATACCAATTATAAGGTGTTCAGAGTTTCGTGGTATATTGAAGAAAAACACGTGAGTTTAATAGTTTTCCAAGTAAGTGTTGTAGCAGGTAGTGTTGAGCAGTGTATATCAGAAATATTTAAAGCGTGTGATAGAGTTCAAAAGTTTTAGGCGTCGTTACGAAAAGACAAGGAGCGTGGTGTTGAACGGATAAAACGGCGGTGCCGCGAAAGGCGGGACGGCCCCAAAAAGACAATTTGAAAAGTGAGTTGACAGTGACATTTTATAATACAGAGTGAAAATAGACACAAATATTTCTCATTTACCTATCGCAACTATCGCAAATTTTTCTGGAATCCTAACCTAAAAATTGAAAAGTACAGTGAACGTAGACACAAGTGCGGGGTATTTTAATACCGTTACCGTTGGTCGTAAACGGTTGAGAAAAAGGACTCAGTTACTTAAAATAGACAATTTCCCAGGCATTTCGAACCTGGAAGACAAAGACAAGCCTAGTGAAGTAACGGCAATTAACCCAAAAGGCCACGTCGCGAAGTCGCCGTGTACGTTTTTAACATCAACTGACGCCAGACACACAGTGCCAATGTCCGGTAGTGATACGGAATTCAGTTGCGCTAGCCTTGACAGGCAGGTCGTGAAACAAAAAGTTAAACGGAGGATACAGCTGCCAGAGGCACCTAGAAAAATGTTACAGGATAGCGCGTCTGATGCTAGCCAAGGAAGCGTCAAAATGGCACCCAATAAGGAAGGAGGAATTTTCAAACTTAAGCCCAAAAGACAAAAACTTGCAGTAAAAGAAGATGGTAATGACACATTCACTCACCCTGGAAACGGTAAACAGTCGAAAGCCACGCCAAATCCGCAAGTAGCAGTGATAGAAAAAACAAGTTTGAAGGACAGCTGCCAGAGGCACCTAGAAAAATGTTACAGGATAGCGCGTCTGATGCTAGCCAAGGAAGCGTCAAAATGGCACCCAATAAGGAAGGAGGAATTTTCAAACTTAAGCCCAAAAGACAAAAACTTGCAGTAAAAGAAGATGGTAATGACACATTCACTCACCCTGGAAACGGTAAACAGTCGAAAGCCACGCCAAATCCGCAAGTAGCAGTGATAGAAAAAACAAGTTTGAAGGACCGCTGCCGCAGTCTTCGGATATGAACGTTACCCCTCCTCCCCAGCAACCAGAGCCAAAAGAACAAGAGAAAACCGAAAGAAGGCCCCCACCGCTCGTGATCCACGGACAATTGGAAAACCACAAAGGAGTTAGTAGTTACCTGAAGGATAAACTCAAGAACAAATTCTTCTGTAAGCACACTGCAAACAACACGTCGTTACAAGTATCGACCAAAGAAGACTGGAATATCATAAACAAGTGCTTCCAGGAGAGTAAGGTCGAATACCACACATACATGCCAAAAAGTGACAAAATTTATGCTTTTGTGCTAAGGGGTTTACACCACGAAATTGATGAAGCGGACATCAAGGAAGAGCTGAAATCGATGTACAAGATCGAGGTGAAGGAGCTCTTCACCCTAAAAGGGACGAGGTACCCTACTTTCATGATAATAACAAGCAACGCTACAACATTAAAGGATCTGCAAAATAAAGTAAGGTACCTCGATCATGCATCAATTTCGTGGGAGAGACACAGTAACTCTAAGATGATTCAGTGCCACCGGTGCCAACAATGGGGACACGCTACCACAAACTGCAGAGCAGCCCCTAACTGCCTCAAGTGTGCCGGTGAGCACTTAACGAGAGTATGCACAAAAAGCAGGAACACCCCAACGAAGTGCGTAAACTGTGGAGGTCCGCACCCCGCAAACAGCGTTGTATGTGTGGTATACAAACGCAAAGTGGAGGATTTCGAGAGGCGTACGATGCGTATCAGACCTGCTCCGGAGATGCGGTACGTTGCCGTCCCTCCGCCGAAAACCAATGCATGGACGGAAAGGGCGAAGCTCATGAGGCAGCAACCCCAGCAGTCTTCGTCAAGCCAGCCGCAGCTATCCCAACCTAGGCAGTCCGTCCAGTTGCAGCCCAGCAGCAGCCAAACCGGAAAGCCGGCACTCCTACCCACCCCGCCAACGCTAGGAGGGACGACGGCAGATAAAGTTGAGCTGCTGAGAAGGCAGCAAATGCGTTTAACAAAACTCGTAGATTTGGATAAACTACTGGCACTATACACAAATCTTAATGATGAACTGGAGAGGTGTGTTACTGCAGGGGAGAAATTCTTTGTGATGCACCGTTTTCTGGAAAAAATCCCAGAGGGTGCTTTCTAAATTAAAATAAAGGTTTCTTCTTGGAACGCCAATGGTATAGGTAACAAAATTCCTTTCCTTATTAATTACATACTGAGGCACAAAATCGACATTATGCTTCTAAATGAGCCCAAACTTACCAGACGTGACAAACTGCAAGTCCGAGGGTATACTGTACTAAGAAAAGATAGGGCCGACAATAACAGGGGCGGAGGGGTGGCCATGCTCATAAAGGCCGATATCGCGCATACGCACCATTCTATACTGAATACATCTGTAGAGAATATGTGTGTGACGCTGGAGGGCGGCATGAGCATCATTGCCGCGTACAACAGACCAGCGAACGGCTTCACAGCGGGCTGTCTGGAGAATTTATTAAACGCGAGTCCGCGGTGTCTGCTCATAGGTGATCTTAACGCCAGACATCGCAACTGGAACTGCTATCGCAACAACACAAACGGCAACACTCTGTTTGACTATGTAAATAGTCATAATGTCATCGTATAGTATCCGGATGATCCCACACATTTTCCGTACAATGTTACAACACCAACAACCCTTGACATAGTGATCAACAAGGGCGTGAGAAACTCCACGCCCCCAGTGGCGCTGGAAGAACTCACGTCCGACCACAATCCAATCCTTTTAGAATTGAATGATATGTCAAGGGAAAACATTACACGAAAAATCACTACTTTTAGAGGTGCCAACTGGCACCTCTATAAAGTACACGTGAACACTAACCTAATACTGAACAACACCATCGACACACCCGCCGAGCTGGAAAATGTAGTGACACAGTTCACAAGGATACTGCAGGATGCCAAGCAGACTGTTGCCACTACAACAACAGTAAACCCGTACAGGGACCAACTGGACATAGCGGTCATACAAAATATACGAGAGAAAAACAGACTGAGACGGCTTTGGCAGCGAAATCGCGATGTCAACGCCAAGATAAAAATGATCAGGTTGCAAGGGCTGATCAGAACCTCCATCATCACTGCAAAAAACCAGAAGTGGGGGGACAAACTGGCAGCGCTAAATCCTCAGGACAACTCGCTGTGGAAGCTGACGAGGGCCTTGAAAAATACGCGGTAGGCCATACCTGCGCTGACACGCGTGAACGGACGGACAGCGCTGACTGACGCGCAAAAAGCGAATGACCTAGCCGACCATTTCGAAAACATACATAACAATAACATGCCAAATAATTTGGAACACGACCGCATAGAAAATGACATTAACCAGATCATTGGTCATGATGCAGAAATAACGCGACGAGAATTGCTCAAGATCATGACCAAACCCTCAGAAGTTGCAGAATTTGTCAAAAAACTACCTACCAACAAAGCCCCGGGAAGAGACGGCGTCGAGTACAAACTGCTCAAATATCTCCCGAGAAAGGGTATTGTGCAGTTGACGTACATCGTTAATGCAATCCTGCGACTGCAGCATTGGCCCAGCCAATGGAAGTGCGCCGTGGTCGTGCCCATCCTCAAGCCGAATAAGAACGCGAAGCTTGCCGGCAGCTATCGTCCCATATCGCTACTGTCGGCGATCTCCAAGTTAGTGGAGAAGCTCATCCTGGTCAGGATAGACGCTGCCCAAGAGGAGCTCCACATTGACGATGAGTGCCAGTTCGGTTTCAGAAAGGTAGGAGTACGGTGCAACAGGTTGTCAGGATAGTTAACGACGACAAGGTACAATACAACCTCGGGAAGAGCACCACGATGGTGCTTCTTGATATTGAAAAGGCGTTTGACACCGTCTGGACACCAGGGTTACTATACAAGATGCACGACTATAACTATCCGACATACATTATCAAACTAATTCACTCGTTCTTGACGGGCAGATCCCTGCAGGTTCGAGTGAATAATAAACTGTCATCACAGCGGGATATTCGAGCGTGAGTCCCGCAAGGGTCGTGTCTATCACCAAAACTGTACAACTTGTATGTCTCCGATTTCCAGGAGTTCCCGAATACCAAGCTGGCCAAGTACGCCGACGACACGGCCATGTACGCACATTCTCCCAACGCTCAAGCAGCCAACATGCTGCTGAAGGCACACATGGTCCGTGCCGCGGCGTATTACGACCGGTGGAAGATACGGGTAAACGCCGAGAAGTCGGAAGCGATAGTCTTCACGCGCCGGTTCACCGAGAACAGAATTTTGACACCTATTTTGGTCAGGGCGCACCAAATTCCAACAAAATGGTGCGTGAAGTATCTGGGGGTCAGATTAGACCAGAGACTTACGTTCAATACACACATAAATGAAACTGTACGGACGGTCTACTCCCTGTCCAGTAGTCTGTATCAGCTGATGGTCAGGGGTAGCAGACTTAACAGACAAAACAAAAAGTTGTTGTACACGATGGTGGTCAGGCCGTCCATCACATACGCGGCGCCGGTGTGGTGCAGCATACCGACCACGACAATGAGAAAATTAAAAGTGCTTGAGCATAAATTTATGCGCCTCATTTCGAATTCTGGAAGGTACACCTCCCTCAGAGATCTCTACGCACGTTGCAACGACATAACCCCAATAGCGGACTACGTCCAGCATATCTCCCAAAAATTCTACTCTTTCAAACTGGGCGATAGTCCGCTTACCGCAAACATTATACAAATTTGACAGCATAATGCACCCTTTCGGATCAAACACACCCTACCATACCAGACGTTACCAATCTTCCGGCAACCACTATAGCCAAACCTTCACCTACTATAACTTCCTCTTACCCTATCCGATTATACTGACATTTCATACCTTTCATATCTTTAAATCTATCCTGTCCCTTTCTTCCTTTCATTTTGTCCATTTTGTTTCGTGTTCTTGATCTCTTTTTGTGCGTTTTTTGTCTCTGTTCTTGTTATCGTTCTCTTTTTGTGCATTTTTTCACTCAAAATTAGCTTCACTATAAAATTTATAAGAAACAAAATTTCGATAAACCACAGTTTAGGCAGCCTTGCGCAGCCCTGCAGTACCTCATTTTGATGAAGTTTCCCCGTTTTAGATTTGGGTACCTGTGTCAGCAGCAAAATTAGTTCAGTGCAGTGCGACAGCTTCGACTTTATGTTTAGTTTTAAGCTTTGTTAAATTTTATTTTTAAAATGTTTTTTAAATATATTGTCCTTTTTAATTTGTTTTTAGCAAAAGGAGTCAGGACTTCTCTCCCCATTTTCTTTTAGCCGAACCGGAGTCACCCCGCCCGGTCATGCAACCAGCCACCGCGAACAGCGCGGTGGTTGCAAGGTCGGTCGCAAGGTAGTCTCCGGGGAGGCAATGTTATGTATTAATTTTAATAAAGTCTGTTTGAATTTGAATTGAAGAAAAAAATGATTCAGTTGAAGAAAGAAAATGAATTGTTCGCTCTTCTTCGTTATACAAAGAACTCCCCATGTTTGAAGCTGCCTGAGTAATGCGAGAACCACCTAAGGTTTTGACAAATTAATTTTCTCAATTTGTTTTCAACAATGCAGACTTTAATGCAAACAACGACGATGGTCAAAACATCTGCCATGCAATGGCTAGAATGCAGTATATTAACCTCCTCAAAAGGCATAGAACTAGATCGAAAAATTTCACGTTCTACTGACAGAAAAATTGCCATGGAAATCGGAAAATTTAGAAAGTTAAGCTGAAAGCGTACGTGAAATAAAAATTTACGATAAAATATATACTTACCGTCGCAGAAATCGAGGCTAATCGTCTACTTAATCAGGAAATATTGCCTACTACCAACGACCTCGCATGGATTTACGGGAAAATGATCAACAAGGATATGATACCAGGGTGGAATGGATTCATGGAAGAAGCTACAGTCTTTGAGAAATTAAAGAGATTAAAAAATATTCTATCTTCCTTATAATCAAGCACCCGCTTTCAAACAACGACATCATATTGTGTTCGATTTTAATCGAAATAAATTGATCAGTCCTTTGCAAGAACTGCAGTGGCGAAACTTGCGATCGTCCAGAACTTCCGAAAGTGTCAGACAATGGCAATGAGGACGACACTATAGAAGAGTCTCCGACGACTGAGAAAATATTGGCAAGCGAACTAATAGAAGTGCACTGTACGCCTGCGCCGCTTTGATTGTCGATGGTATGGATTTATTTATTATTTACTAGAGTCTATTTTACTTAGGTCATAGGTAACCTTGCGAAACTTAAGTATTATTGCACTCAAAATAATATTAACCTGTTAAAATGGATATTCATTTAACAGAAGAGAAAGTACAAATAATTAAAAGGTACTATGGTGGGCATTCACCATCCATTTCATATCATCTCGTGATATTGCACATGTACATAAGTATATAGGATTCACCTATACGGCTAGAAGCGTTCTCCGTACTGTATAAAGAAAACAATATTGCTCATTAATTTTTTTTTTCTTGCAAATAACGCGAGAAAGTGAAAACAAATGAAAATCAATTCTTATTAATCATATCTGATAATTATTTTAAATCTATTAAGACTAAATCAAGACATAAAAAGAAAAGTAAAGTTTACTTTTGGAGGAAATTTATTTTACACTTATAAAACATACTTTGATTTTATGTAATCGTGGAAAACTTTAAATCCTTCCCACGTCTCCTCTACAACTGGTATAATGTCAGTGGCAGGTGGATTGAATCCTGTTCCTCCAGGTGGAAGCTCAAGAGTATATGCCAGGTCTATACCAACCACACCTTTGGCGTAATCTGGAGCGCTTCCAGAGGTGGCGTATAACAATATGTTCGAATTTCCAACAGTGTAATTGGTACCTCTAACTGCATAGATTGCGTCATTTACACGATCACCAACATATTGTAGTTCATCCGCATCTTCTGCAGGAACTGTCGTGTGCCCCCATGGATACAAAAGCCATCGGCCGTAACTGTGGATATCCACGAACAATTTGATGTTTTCCTTATTGGCCAAAACAAAGTTGCTTATAGCTCGTGTTTCTGACTCTGAAAGGGCACTGTGTCCAGCGTACGTTTCACTACATTGCCAGCCGCTGGCACCAGTTACCATCCAGTTAATATCAAAATTTCTGTTTGCATCGGTACCATCACAAATAGTACCAGGTGTACGGGTTTTTCTCCACATGCGTGTCTAGAAAGAAAGAAAAAAACAATTGTTACTTATTCTGGTTTGCTTACTGATTGTGACCCCGATATACAATTCTCGTTATGTATGTTCATTATATATCGGAATTTGTACATATTTGGTTATCCCATAGTTAGATTGTTCCTGATTTTTTAAAAAATATCAGCAATGAGGTTTCCTTATGAATTACAAGCTGCACTTCCTCCATTCACGTCTTGATTACGTCGTAGAAAATCTTGAAGCGGGGAACAGGGAGGACGATTTCACCAAAATTTCAAAGAAATGGAACGTCATTACAAGGGTAGATAAGATATAAATATGATGAGTGACTTCTGCTGGATCTTGAAGAGAGAGAGAGGGTGTTGTGCAAGGGCGAAGCGCAAACGGAACCTACTCCACGAACCATTAGATGATAAAAGGGCAAAATACAGACGATCATGAATTATTATGCCTAAAAGCTTTCCGAAATATAGTATTTTGTGCTCAAGAATTCCAGAGTTCTGAATTTATAAAGTTATATTATGTATGTTGCTGTTTGCAGGTATAGTGTTATGCCATTACTATGAAGAAGCTATTGGATTCTTACTTTGGTTGTTTGGAGTTGAGTGAACTACAGATTTTAAATCATAGATCTACGACATAATTGATTTTCCAAGGTGTTTTTAGTTGTAGCAAAAAAATCTCCGAGCCGATCGAATAGTAGGTACTTAATTATTATCATCTACATTCATGTAACCGTACTTAAGTAATACTTACGCTAACGTGTGTGTATTCATATCCATCGGGATTTACAACAGGAAGAATAATCCAGTTAACATCTTGAATCAGCGCTGAATATGCCGGATTTTCCACTAACTGATTAATAATATATAAAGCCACTGGTGGGGCTATCCATTCTCTGGCGTGAATAGCAGCCTGTAAATATATTGTAGGTTTGTTGAGACCTCCAGTTGATATCCTAATGAGAGTCAAGTTACGTCCTTCGAAAGTTCTACCAATTGTCTCCGTCCTTGCGATGGTAGGATAGACTGTGGCAAGCTGTTCGATATAAGCAATTATCTAGAAACAATAATCAAATTTAGTAAACTGGGAACACCTAGGAAGATGTTAACATCAACAACTTATTAACGGATATTATTTATTCGGTGTTAGCTAAGTAACGTCCCAAGCACTAAACTTTACTACTATTATAGTATATTCTTATATACAGTAAAGTGATTAGCTGCTTGTTACTAGCACTGGCAATAGGTCATTCAATTTTTTTGATGATTATCAAGCAAATGTGACTACTGACATGTAATGGCCGTATATTTTTAAAATATTTATATGGGTATTTGGACAAATGGGAAAAATAACTTAAAAATAAAATAAATGACCGTGGTATTGAATACATATTAGTAATTTGGAAAATTTGCAGCAGATGAAATTGAAATGATGTGTAATAGAACCAACTTTTTCGAAGTGCCTTCAAACACTGTCTAAGTTGTAGGGCAGTTGCAGGGGTCCTAGCAAGTCATTAAGATCACTGAAAGTCATTTCCTTAAAATAAGGTCTTGAAAAAGCACTATTTTATTGAATTTGTCACTTTTAGTGACTTTGTTACTACATTAATAGAGTCTGTGTTTTATTGTCGGTAAAATGAATATTGTTTTGTCTGACTTGTTCCTCAAATAACCCCCAAAGTAAAATAGATACAGGGTTCAACCAAAAAATAAAATATTTCTAATTTCAAGCTCTACATGACGATATAATTTCCAATGCAAATTTCAATTAACTTATGATATTAAGCAGGTAGTGCACGCACTGACTGGCCGGGGCCAATAACCGGATTTAGATCAAACCCGCACGGGATGCGGGGCCCTTTCCAGACACCAAAACAACGATCGTGCCTGTCTCGATGGGGCACGACAAACGCAACGACAGCTACAATATAAAAGTTCGGGCACGGCGAGGCTCGAGCAGGTCAATTCAGTTAGTTCCGCGTTCTATAACCGTTCTCGAGTTCTTCCTTGGTTGTTCAAGTAAAAACAACTAAAATCTCTGCCCTCGCGCATTTTAATTTTAAGCCAACATTTATTAACCGGCACCTTCGCCAAAAAGTGAGATTATAAAAATACCCAAAAACAATTTGAGTTCATTTTTTTCCATTTAAGACACAACTTTCGCTGTTGAAATGTTACATTTTTATAGAATAGAGGATGATTTACCTAAACATGCGGAAAATGATTCAGTGGGTTGTCCCCACCAAAAAGAGGTTAAAAAATTAAGAAATAAAAAAATTTGGAAAAAAAATTACCTTATTTTTTTTTGTAGAAGTGCGCCGCCTATGACTAACCAATCTGACGTAATACAGTGCAACGAAATCACTTCCTTCCTTATGTGGTATGGGTAAAAACAATTCTCGCTTATAGCGTGCTTATTGAAGGGTCTTGTTCTAGTGATTATAAAACTTCTTCGTCTACTTCAACAGAACGGTTTACTACACATTCTCTGTCGCCTGGTAAACAATCCCGGTGTCACGATTTTTTTCTCTCATTAGGTTTGCGCCTATGGAGATATTTTCTCCCGTATTTTCGTATAGCCCCTGCAAGACTTTCATTCATTGCACCATAGGTTAATATCATGTCGCAGTACTCTTGCGACGTGAACTCTGGCATAATCGATATTTGCGAAAAAAGTTTAAAATTTAACAAAAATGGGAAGTCGAAGAGTCACTGAACTGAACAGTCAACAGCTGATATTACCTGCTAAACAAACAAGCAACACGTGTGTGAACGCGTCGAGGTAGCATAACTCACCCGTTCAGAAGCGGATCTTTGCAGGTTTAATGCAAAAATATAATAAATTACCTCGGATGGCTTTAAAATTTTACAGAGGCTTTCCCACATAACAGACTTGTATACCGTTTTATTTTCCGCATGTTTACATAAATCACCCTGTATATTTTGAGTTAATTTTTGAGTGTCTTTAAACTCTGTGAAGTGAATCTAAATAAATAGTTTAATTTCTCGTTTTAAACCAATGTGTTTTCTGAGTAATAATATACAGGGTGGTGCAAAAATACCTTGCCCAATCTAGCTAAAGTGATTTTTTCAAACTTCTAACAAAAGATAAGTGCTCCGACTGCTTATACAGGGTGAAGCATTGACTCTGGTACCCAGAATATTTTATTTCTCCGAAACATTAACCATCTCTTACATTAAAAACAAGTGCATGAATACCCTCTGGGGTCTCAATTCTTGCTCTCCGACTGAAACAATTTTTATTTTCCCATCACGAGGGCATTATTCGTGTTCAGGGCATGCGCATAACAATATTTTGTCAGATTATTAGTGCATATATTAATAATCAGGCACCATAGGCAAGAACGGTTTGGGCAACATGAACGCTAACGGTCAACTACTCCTAACTAAATGCGCCGAACATGATCTAGTTATAACAAACACCATTTTCCGACAAAAGGATAAATTTAAAGGCACCTGGCATCACCCCAGATCAGGTCACTGGCATCTACTGGACTGTGTTATCGTACGTAGGAAGCATCTCAAGGACGTCCAAATTACAAAGGCGCGCATTGATAGCGAATGTTGGACCGATCATCGTCCTGTTGTCTCTAAAATGAAAATTGTTATGAGACCCAAACACCGAAGAACTCAGGTAAAACGTAGACTCCGTCTCTGTATTAGTAAATTGCGTGACCAACAAACCGTCGAACAGCTAAAGCAAAAAGTTCAAGAGAATTTGAGTGCACTAGAAGAAACCAATTCTGTAGATGTCGCTGCTACCTGGACACAAATTAAAGACAGTTTAAAAAGTGCGAGTGAGGAAATTCTTGGCACTGCAGCAAGTAAAAAACAGGAGGACTGGTTCAATGATAATAAAGCTTTTATACAAGAACTTCTTGACCGCAAACATATTGCCTTCCAAAACGCTATCAACCACCCCAACGATTCATCAAAAGCAGAAGCTTTTACCCAATCTAAGTATGAAACGCAACGCGAAATCAGAAGAATAAACAACGAGTGGTGGGCAAGCAAGGCCAGAGAAATTCAAAGGTACGCCGATTCACACGACTACAGGAATTTCTTTCAAGGAGTAAAAGCAGTGTACGGCCCCAGTCGGAAAAATATGTGCCCTATTAAAGATTTAAATGGAAATCTCCTCAAAGAAGACCAGGAAATAAGAGCCCGATGGAAAGAACACTACTCTAACATTCTTAACCAGCAAAGTCAAGCCGATCACGATATTATAAATCTTATCCCTCAATATGACACCTTCGAAGACTTAGATAAACCACTAACAACGGAAGAGATCTTAACCGCCATTGGGCAGCTAAAAAATAACAAATCTCCCGGCGCCGACTCACTCCCATCTGAGATCTTTAAAGCTGTGTCGTCAGAGCTCATACCCTACCTCAAAAAACTGTTTGATGTCGTGTGGGAAAGTGGTCAAGCTCCGCAGGAGTTTCGTGATACACTTTTAATCAACCTCTTCAAAAACAAAGGGAGCGCTGCGGACTGTGGAAATTACAGGGGCATAGCTCTCCTGGCTGTTGGAGGGAACATACTCACTAAAGCGATGGCAAATAGGCTAACACCTGTTATGGAAAAGTTACTTCCTGAAACACAGAGTGGCCTTAGACCAAACCGAGGCACAACGGATTTAATCTTCACACTTAAACAGCTTCAAGAAAAAGCACTCGTACATCAAGGAGAAATTCACATGGCCTTCATTGATTTAACCAAGGCGTTTGACTCGGTGGACAGGGAAGTGCTCTGGAAAATTATGTTCCGCTTAGGTATCCCTAGAAAATTTGTGGAAGTATATCGCAGTCAACATACAAACAACAACGCCCAGGTTATGTATAATAATGAGGCAACCGAACCTTTCCAAACCCTCACTGGAGTTAGGCAGGGATGTGTCCTGGCACCCCTACTCTTTAATTTGTTTACCACTGCTCTAACAATTATTGTTGACAACAAACTGACAGTCAGAGGAATAGGTCTCAGATACCGTTTCGATGGCGGTCTCTTTAACATAGGGCGCTTTAGAGCTTTCACGAAGACACGCACACGATTCATTTGTGATCTCCAGTATGCGGATGACTGTACACTTTTAGCCTCTACACCGGAAGAGCTTCAAGGACTTTTAGATGTGTATGCCCAGAGCTATGATTTCTTGGGACTTAAAATCAACATTGGAAAGACTAAGATTATGTCAACTCCTCATTAAGTGAACTAAATAGACATTACACTTAACGGAAATTCTCTTGAAGTGGTGCATCAGTTCAATTACTTAGGCAACGTTGTTAATGACAAAGCAAACATGGACAGCGAGATTCGCAATAGAATTAACGCTGCATCTAGAGTACTCTGGGGACTTAGAGAGAGAGTATTTGACAACCACGACCTTGCTTTGTCAACGAAAATGGCTGTCTACAGAGCAGTTGTCATTCCTACACTGCTATATGGATGTGAAAGCTGGGTCACTTACCGTCGTCATGTGAAAGAATTAGAATGTTTTCAGCAAAGATACCTCAGAAGTATGATGAAAATCCGTTGGTTCCGTCACATATCAAACGTGGAAGTACTCAGGAGAGCAAACAGCCTTCCAATTGAGGTGCTTATTTCAAGAGCACGCGTAAGATAGGCAGGTCACGTTCATCGTATGCATGATAACCGCCTTCCTAAATGTACACTTTATGGTGAATTGCTAAACGGTAGAAGAAGGCGTGGCGGTCAACGAAAGAGGTTCAAAGACGCTCTCCGTGAAAATCTAAAATCCTGCGGTATTGCAGACGAGCAATGGGAACAACTTGCAGCGGACAGAACCGAATGACGAGGGGTTGTGGCCAGCTATCAAGTAAATGTTGCTGCAAGAAGGCCGAATCCAAGACCTAACCAGGTCTATGTTTGTCCTGACTGCAGTCGACATGTGCTCTCCCGAATTGGCCTCTATAGCCATAGTCGTGTGCACCGTAGATGAATGGGAATTACAATAGACTACACCTTTTACTTGTTTTTTATTGTACACAATCTATCGACTGTAACATTTTTATACTCGGACTCGAGTAACGGCTAATAATAATAATATTAATAACTAAATGCCAGTAATGCTAAAATTTATTAAATTTGGTTTCATATCTTTCTTTCCGCGGCTTCTTTATTTGTCTTTTTAATTTTACTACTTAGTCCATGAAAAAGTTGAAGAACCCCAAAAGTTCTATGAGAGGGATGAAACATCAGTACCTTTCAGTTTTCCAGGGCGCTGAACACGATGGGGAAATTGTTACAGTTCCCACCCCTCAGCAAATACCCCTAAACTCGAAAAACCACCCCTATTTCACGTTTTTTCTCATCGTAGGCATGCGTATCGGTTTTTTTGAGCAGGATTTGGGTGGGCCGTATGAAATTTAACCATACAACGTCTTATACAACCCGGGGTTGAAATTACCCCCTCCTCTAATACTAAAATACTCCCAAAAAAATCAAAATGCACGAAAATTTGTTTATCCCGTTTTTGAGGGTGCCCAACACGATGGTAATATTCATTTCTCCCTCGCCCTCCACCAACCATGCCTAATTTGGGGGGGGGGGGGGGTGGTTGATGAGGAGTGGAGGATGAAATATATTTACATCGTGTTTAGCATCCTCGAAAATAGGAAGAAAACATTTCCACCATTTTATATTTTTTGGTGGATTTCAATGTTAGGAGTGGTGGTAGTTTCAATTTTGGGGTTGATGGCATGTTTCGTCACAACTCCCTTTCCAATATCGAAATTCTCTTAAAAACCAGCCAGTCGCCACATGCCCAGTATCAATAAATATGAAAAGTGGAAAAGTTTCCCAAGTAACAAAGTTGTTTTATACGTTTAAAATAATAGGATAATTTTATTTTATTACTATTGCATTACTGTTCTGCAAAAGCTATTTTGTTTTATTAAAACCGCCAAGATGATTATTTAGTCTTCACAACTAAATTATCATATAAATAAGTGCTAAGAATGTTCTTACAGCTAAATTATAAAACATTTTGTAGAATTTATTTTTCGCTGTTTTATAAACGTTTATACAGCAATTATTATAAGATAATTTAGCCCACGGAACAAAATTGATTTATAATAATGAGCCCTAACACTTATTGGCCAATTGACGAACGCCTATAAAACTATTCTGTAAAAGTTTAGCTAAGCAATAATAAAGCAATTTTATTAGGATTCTTCATAACACATATTATTTCAGGGAACATATTGTGTTCTGCTGTAACTGCTAAACAATTGTTATATAAAGGAAGCATGCATTGCTGTCATTAAACACTTAGAAAATAATTGATAAACTAAACATTGCCTCTAAAGACTATAATATGTTCGTTACCATTTTTATAAAACATGGGTAGGTGTTTATGCGCCCATCAACGGATGTCTCATATCTAAAGTTAAAACTATATATGTGGGTACACAATATTACATACATGGATTAAAGACAAACACACAATTATTATATTTATTTCCACCGTTAAGAAACAAGTGAATAAGAGATCCCTGATGCAAATTATTTAGCTCGACTAAGAAGCGCTTGAGAATGTATTGCTCTATAAGTATTGCAAATAGAGTTTTTATAAAACATTAAAACATGTTGCTGTATATATGTTTTATAAGATGCTCTTTTGGAGCAAATATATTTTTTTAAACTTCCATAAGCACCGCGTCGGAGACTGTCAGTTTATTGATATATAACAGTTCTTCGGAAAATATCTTTGTTCTGTAAGTGTTTTTATAATTATTATAAATATGATTTATAAAATGGACGCCATAATGTTATTATGTTTGAACTATTTGTATAGCGACCATTTTAGACTTTAAAATAAAGATAGTTAAAAAATAGAAATTATTGTGATATGAGCATTTTAGCAATAAACTATTATTGTGAAATATGTTATCTGCGAAACACAATTGGTGCAACACCACAAAAAAGATAAAATACAAAAAAATATTTTCACTTTATTTTTTTAAAATTTTGATAAATATTCGATATTTTTAGAGCGCTCAAAAATTTCATTGTATATATGCCATATATTTCACAGAAAAATTTCCTTCGCAGTCCAAGATCGCTTGAGTCCAAAATCGCTTGGCTGTTGGCGAAAGGAAGTCTTAATCAGTTAACTTTTATCTCATATTCCACTAAATATATTGTTAGTCATCACATAGAATCTAGCTACCTTTGTAATATTTTAAAACTATTTTGAGAATTATTATTGTCCACAAAAACATTTAAAAAATAAATAACCTCTGTTGTTGTTGCTTCACATAAGAAAACAATAGCAATGAAGATAATAACACAATGCTTATAAAATTTTATAATTGATATATTACAAAAACAGGTTTAAGTTTTATAACTGTTTGCTATAAAACTATTTTGTAATTATCGTCTACCATTTTTAAAAATTTTATGTAAACGTTTATACAATTATTTTATAACATCTGTGAGAGCCATAATAAAATAAATTAAAGAACTACATTGTTTAATAAACTGTGCCCATTTCGCGTCTATAAGCGTTGTATAAACGTTTTAGAAATGTTTATATCAACAATCTTGTTTTATAAAAAATATTCCATAAACATTCTTTCAGTTTATACAAAACATCAAATTGCTAGGAAGGTTAAGGGGTGGAGGGTGGAGGAAAAATGAATCATTCCACTCCACTCCATTCATTCATCATATTGTGTACCCTCGAAAACGGAGATAAACAGAATTTCATGCGTTTTGATTTTTTTGCGGATATTAGTATTAGAGGACTTTCAGCCCCTGGGGTTGTTGTATAGTTAAATTTCATACGGCCTACTCGAATCCTGCCTAAAAAACTGATACGCATGCCTATGATGGAGAAAAACGCGAAATAGGCGTGGTTTTTCAAGTTTAGGGGTAGTTACTGAGGGGTGGAAACCTTAAAATTACCACCGTCGTGTTCAGTGCCCTCGAAAACGAGGGGTACCCATGTTTCATCCCTCTCATAGTACTTTTATGTTTTAACCATGTTTTTGCAACTTTTTTATGGAATACCTACTAAATGTAATAAGCTGCAAGTAGTTATAGCGAAGTAATAAAGCTAGCTGTGCAAGACTGTCGTTTCGAAATGTAAAACTTTTTCGATCACTCGGTATTTGTTCCTGATATCTATTTGTATTCCGTGTAATTAATGTGGTCAAGTTGTTGAATATTCACACCTCAAGTGACCATCAGACAATAGCTAGACCAGTTTGTATTGATGCCGGTTAACGCAGATGCCTATTTGACGACCAGCACATCGATCACATTGTCCAGATATAATTAAGCAATTATTAATTTAGTGGACTGCATTTAAGGACGTCACCGAGATATCTATGATACACCTTGCTGAGTTATGACCCATAAATTTTGCAGGGATAAATAAATTATCAAGCTGAAATTTCAGTTCATAAATAGCTGATTTTCAATCCCCTAATTTGCAGGATTTCACGCTGCAATTTGCAAAATGTTTGTGAAAAGGTACTTTGGATTAACGCTGTTTCCCTACTCTGGCAATATTTTTGGGTTAAAGTTCAGTTTTACTTATATATTGAAGTGCCCATAATAATTCTGTGAGGCTGTCATAATAGTGAATATATATTGATATAATTTCCATAGTTTACTTTGTGTATTAAAATTTCCTCAGACTCAAATCATATAGATACTCACAGATCAATTAATTTAAAACTATTAATTTAAATGCAAACTTATGGAAATTCTGGAAAAGATAAAACATAACCTCTCCAATTTCTGGATGACACACGAATACTTCATCTGCATTAACTTAACATTCACTAAATTTTATTTATTAAAATTATATCGACTAAAAAATTTACATTTCGATAAGCGTGCTCCAGCACAAAGTATTGAACAAAAAAAATTTGAGATGGATACCTGCGATATTAAATGGATAATAAAAGAAAGAAACGGCAAGCATGAGATCTCAGACAGAAAAATCGCCAAAAGTTTTCTAGCGATCCTGGAAGGAAGTTAAAAGAGCTATAGATAGAGAAAAAGAGGTATGTTACAGATTACAATTGTAACAAAAATATGGAGTGAAGCAAGTACCATTAGATTAGATTTTAGATAATCTAGCGTTCGAACACATATGTGCACGCCCATGCCCTCTTTCGAAGAGAGGGTTAAACTCGTAATAGGAAGAAGCTAGGCATGGGATAATGGTTCGCCAGTCGGACCATAGATGGCGCTTCCCATAGAGTGTACTTGAAGGGAGTTTCGTCCGGAACAGCCTAGAGTGAAATGGATAAATCGAGAATAAGCGCCACAGAGTATATAAGAAGCGGGACCAGCGCTTCAGACAGCCAGTTCAGTACAGTTCTGAGATGAGCCAAGCGATAAGATAAGAAAAAGACAGTAACAAGTTGTCAATTATAATAGTGAGTCTATAGTAGATAAAAGTTATAATTGGTGTATTATTATAAGGAGTAATTATTTCAAGTAATTTAGTCACTAATAAACTAATGGTTAGTAAATTCGTGTTGCAATTATTGAAGATACGGTTGGGATGTTTACTAAAGGGTGTAAACACGTAACAATAAATATTCCTGATGACTTCAAAGATCTAAGACCTATAAGCACTTCTAAAGTTTTTGAAAAATTAATCAACAAACAGATTTGTATTACTGACAATTCTAATATCTTGGATGATATTCACCAATCCTTCGATTATAATAAACTTTGCATCCTTGCTCTTCACGATTACAATAAAGCCTTCGGCAAAATCAACCATAACCTACTACTCTTGCATTACTTAGGCTCTTCAAACAATGCTGCCAATTTGATAAGATCTTATATATAGCCGTTATCACCCAGTTATCAATGAGAGGGCATCCGACTTAATCTTTGTTGAATACTTTAGGCTGAATGGCTCAACGCTTACGTGTTAGGCTTGCAATTAAGGAGTCACTGGTTTGAATTCTGGCTAGGATATGGATGTTTAGTGGTGTTTTCCATGTTTTACCGTGTTGGTGGCAGTGGACTAGGTGAGGTTCTGTGAGCAACAACACGGCGAGTTGCTGTAACATTCCTGAGTAGATGTATATGGGAGGTCTGAGACCACAATCCACATTGCGCATGACCTGACCTAACCTAAACTAATCTGACCTAACCTAACCTAGCCTGGCCGGCCGCACACGCGATATGTGACGTATGAGCTGGTGTATTTTTAGGGAATATAATTTTAACATGTTTTACTGCTGCTATCAATGAAGTATGGCGGTTATATTTAAAAAAAAAAACTCGCGCGCTGCGCAAGATATTTTCAAGTTGTTTTGCTTAAATAATAGTTGCAAATGGCTGGATGGATTAACTCAAAATGTTCGACATAAATTAACACATATTAACCACAAAAATATCATTCCCAATCCAGAGAACAATATACCACAATTAAATATTATCAAATTTCTGGTTCATGTAACGAATCTCGATATAATTTTTTTACGGGATATTTCTTCTGTTAGCATAGCAATATGGCGGCTAGAAATGGTCGTTATATAATTATCTATGTGTATGTGTCCTGGTTGAGTGGTGGAATAGCTAATGCTAAACTGCGTCAGGACGTTAATCTAAATAAGGTGTTAAAATATAACAATATTTAAAATAGATATTTCATTCTGCCGAACCCGTTATTAATAATTAAATTATATTATTTTCCGAATTGTGAATTTTACGACCGTATGTGTAAGAGTCTAGTTTACTCACTGGATTTCCGTTTTTTCGGTTTTGTTTCTTCCGGCTTGTGGGTAGTGTTGTTTCAACACTACCTTAAAGCTCGACCGTCAAAGTGACGCTTCTCTCCTCACTATCTACAGAGAGGAAAACTTACAACAATTTTACAATACAATTTTTTTTCAATGGCTGCCAGTTATGAATTGTCTAATTGATAGTTGTTATAACTGAGTTAAATTAATTTATTAAAGATACCTGTTACTAAGATACCAACCAGTCAGGCAAAATCTATACCTAATTCTGACCTAAAAACTTCTCGTCCTGAGGTCTGTCAGGACATTTTCAAAATAGACAATACAGGGAAGACCAATGTTGACGTAATCTAAAGCTTAATATACCAGTCTCTTTTGAGAAACCAAAAGTATACGTATAAACTTTCCAAGATCTAAAAGGCAATAAGTAGAACATATTCAATGGAGCCAATATATTGCAGTTTTTTTATTAATATGACCTGCGATAGATAATTTACTATCGAACTCAATACCTAGGTCCCTAATAGTGTCTACTCTAACCAAATTTACTTGGTGAATATGGTAACGAAAGTTAATGGGATTTTTCTTTCGAGGATGGGAAACTACTTTACACTTTTTTTTTTTTTTTTATACATTTATTTAACGTCGGCCTATTTCCGCTACTGAGGCCTAACACCGACGCCTGTAGACGAGCTCCCCCAACCAGGAATTTTGCCGAACCTCTTCCCTTAAGAAGAGTAGGGATCTTTTACTTGCCTAACATTTAATAGACAAGGGACCGACGGCTTTACATCCCCTCCGAAGGATGGTATATCTCCTATACAACCCTCGCCTAAGGTTGTATAGCTTCCGCGCATACACTGATATACAAGCCGCTGGAAGATGTGTGAGGCGAGAACGCGGTTTCCGTTTACTTTACACTTAGTAGCATTTAAATCCATTTTATTTACACTAGATCACTCAATCACCTTATTTGGTTCACTCTGAAGACTGCCACAATCATTCAGGCTTGAGAAATTACAATAAATTTTAAGATCATCGGCAAAAGTAATCTGCCACACGTTAATTCCCCAGCTAAATCATTGATAAAAAGTAAAAAAAGTGGTGGTCCCAAATTCGACCCTTGAGAAACACCTGAGCTAGCAATGAAATAAGAGGCCCTATATCCATTATAAAAAACATACTGTTTGCGGTGGTAAAGGTAAGACTTAAGTAATAATATATGGAATCATTAATGCTGAACAAGGTTAATTTTTTCAGTAAAGTTGGATGGTCTATACGGTCAAAGGCTTTAGAATAATCTGTGTAGGTGACGTCAATCTGACTGCCATTATAGATATTCTCAGTAATAAATTGCGTAACTAAACATAGGTTAGATAGTGCAGATTTGTTTTCCATGAAGCCATGCTGAAATTGAGTAATAGAGTACTCAGGGTTGCCATCGATCTGGAAAACCTGGATAACCTGGAAAAGTCAGGGAATTTCGCCTTTTTTAGAATGTCAGGGAAAAGTCAGGGAAAATGCAAAAAATCTACAAAAATCAGGGAATTTATTAGTGACAGGGAGTTTCTGCACATATAAAATTTTTTTATAATTTGTAAAAATTTGATATACTTGATAAGATAAGCGGTTTAGAATTTGATGGATTGGTGTTTTAAGGTTGGTAGCATAGTTTAGGCTGCCAAGCAAACAGAAGATTCGATTAGCTATCCTTGTTGATTGCACAAATTGTTTAATAATGCAGTGCGCTTTGTTTTAACAGAAGCAGCTGTTATTCACATATTCGCGTGACGTACTTTTGAACACGTTTCTCTCTTTAACACCATCGAAACACATATATCTATCTCAAAAGATCAAGAGCTCCTACCACAGACAAAATTTATTCGTTTTTCCGTCGAATAGGGAATTGTCGTCTATCAAAGGAAAACACATGATTTTGGCTGGCAAGAAGTTTGGTTTGTTATTAATAATAATAACTAATAATCATTTAATTTGTGTATGTGTGGACGTAAATCAGGCAGGAATGAATTATTGCAATTTTGCTTGATTTATGCGATTTTCAAACAAATCGTTTATTTAAAACCAATAAATTAGACTAATTAACATGTGACGTTTTACTTGTATTAAGTACAATATTCTGTAGTACTTAGTAAGATTTTTTTTTTGTGTGTTCCTTGAA
This sequence comes from Leptura quadrifasciata, assembly GCA_963675555.1. Classification (NCBI taxonomy): domain Eukaryota; kingdom Metazoa; phylum Arthropoda; class Insecta; order Coleoptera; family Cerambycidae; genus Leptura; species Leptura quadrifasciata. Next base: position 26,517,469 of record OY776673.1, read on the forward strand.
TAAAAGTTATTTAGTTTAAAAAAGTTTAAAGTTCATCTGTTGCCGGCACCCAAAAAACGCAACAAAAACTTTACGACATAATTATTATCGCTGCGGGCGAAGCGACATGCTGTCATCAAACAAGCCGACACACAATAAAAACCTATAAAGATAAGCGAGTCAATTTGTGAACGAAATAATACAGATAGTACCGGTATTTTAATGAGGTCGTACAGTTTTTGTTATGTTTTCTGAGTGCCGGGAAGCGCTGATCTCGACTATACCTATGCTTTACTTTTCAAGGCAGTACTGAAATTTCTTGAACATAAAATACTTGCCTCTGAATAACTAGTTTCCACAAATACCAAAAGCACTTGAATACTATTACTACACGCGCGTTTCAACAACCAAGTTGTCATCATCTGCGGAGGAGGACAACATGATTGTCGAAACGCACGTCGAATAATAGTATTCGAGTTTTGTATTCAAATGTTTTGATGTCTGTCGAAACTACTTCTTGAGAGAGCGTCACACCGAAGTTTCCAGACCCCTATAGGACTAAAATACTTGCGTTTTTAGCGGTATGGAAAAATATTAGTTTAGTCAGGGAATTTCACTCTAAAATTTGGGTGGCAACCCTACTTCACGTCTAGCAGAATATTACCACGCAATAACATTTCAAAAGCCTTTGCAAAATTACACAGAACTGAAATAGGTCTATAATTGCTAACTATAGATGGATCGTCAGGTTTAAAAATGGGATAGACTTTAGCCATTTTGCACACATCTGGAAATGTCGCAGTCTTCAACGCTAAACCAAACAAAATGGAAAGATGTTTGGCAAAAACACATGCACTATCCTTTACAAAAAACTATGGTATCCCAGCAGGTCCAGAAGTCAAATTGATTTTTATTTTTTTTATGACTTTAATAACATCATCTGGAGTGAAGGTGGACGCAGTGTAACATTTGAATCAATATTTAGAGATAACAATGAATCATTATTTTGAGGTAGGTAAACGCTACTAAAATACTACCCAAATAGGTCAAAATCAACTGAGCGCTGTCATAACTGTTATTATGCGTCACACTACCTGGAATTCTGGAGTTTTGCTTCTTAGCATAAAAAAATTTCCAAAAGGTTTTAGTGTAGGACGATTTAAATAAGGCACTATCGTCCAGCACAAGTTTATTAAATGAAGTGACCAGAAAAGGAAACAATGTAACACTAAAATTAATTAATAATAATGAAAAAAAAAACGCGCGAAAACCTGACAGCCCGTCATGCAGTTTCCTGCCTTGATTATTTTTTTTAAAGTTCCCATTGTCAACCCCTAAGCAGATAGCAAAGATAGCACCCTGGCTACACAGTGGCTTGCGAAAATAAGGCTCGCTACATTAGGATCATAAATAATGAAGTCTTGGACGTTTTTTAAATACTCTTTATATGCAACATTAGTCAGCCTCTTAATATTTTTTCTTAGACGAAGTCCAATAGTACTTCATAATTAATATACGCATGTGGTGGTATATACACTACAAAAATATAAAACAAGACATTATTAAATACACATCTACAACCTACAACATCTATGGAAGGTAAGGAGTTATGTAATAGGCTTAAATCTTTTTTCGAGCCATACAGGATTTTTAATGCTACTAGAACACCACCACCACGAGTGAGATCATTAGTTGCGAAGTTGCGGTTACATCGATACACTGCATATGAGTCATTCAAGAGTTCGCCATCAGACACATCGTTTCGAAGCCAGGTTTCGGTAAGTGCAACTACATCAAAGCCAGAGCAGAATACTGATGCAGTAAATTCATCAATTTTAGTGTTTAGGCCCCTAACGTTCTGGCAGTAACAAGACCATTGATGAGAAATTCTGTTGGGAGGCTTTAATTTAAAGAAACATTCTTAGATATTCCATTCACTTACTTTATCTTGCAGTTTGTATCTCCATCGTTAATCCTTGCTTCGAACTCATTTTTTATCTCCTTACAGTAACTTATTTGTCTGGGTGTTCTATCGAAGGATACCGAAACATGACCGTAATTTTGTAGCTTCACGTTTCAGATTCCATCTTCTAAGGTTATCCTAATAGGGCGTTGATTGTGTCTATTTACATCGAATCGACCCTACCTAATAGGCTTAAAATTTGTGCCACCAATATCCTATACAATCTTATTTAAAATATTATAAACAGACTTATTATCAGTTACCAAGAGCATTTGGGTCCACTTCTTGTATACTAAAAATAGTTAAATTTCTCTTTCGCCTATTGCGCTCATTAATTTTTTCGATGACTTCTTTGAAATTGAAGTTTTTCGGAGACGAATTCGTATTAGCTTTGTTCTCTTTAAGCTCCTTAATTTCGATTTGAAGAGAAATTATAAGTTGTTTTAGGTCACTAATATCATTTCCAATCAGTTGACAGTTTGGACATGTCCATTAAGACCTTTATTAGAATTTATTACACGAATATCAGAACTTGAAAGTCCAACGCAAGTAGTTTTAAAATATTTCTTGCATATACAGCAAGCAATATTAGTAATTAATGTGCTAAAGGTATTTTGATATTTCGCACATCCGAAAAATATATGGCCGAGATCTGCTATGAGATTGCATTGATGTTACAATCTTAAAGTGGCTAAGTGCAAATTCATGTTTTATGGTAGTAAAATGTTACTAACAGCGTTCAATTACTCGTTAAACGATGTGTTACATTATACGTATCTATTCCACTAGATATGTGCAAAAAGTAACGTTATATTGACTCATTTGTTTATGCCATGTGTAGCAGTTATAATTAAGTTAGCTTAAACTGTAATATCAACATCTGTTCTCTTAATGAACAATTTAATTTAGCAACGCGAACATTCAATTATTAATATACTGTTGTTTTTTTATTTTCTTCCTTCATTTTATATATTGTAACAAGACCTATTATTATTACTTTTTTTATATTTACTTATTTACTTTTCTACAACTGATTATATATATATATATATATATATATATATATCAGTTGGGCAATAAAGATCATTATTGTTATTGTTATATTTAGGTATAATGGGGATTACTGGAGGATCTTACGGATCCTCAAATAATAGATGATTTCCTCTAAAATTGTTTATCAATATCAAACATTAGCAAGGATTACCTTAATCGTTTTACTAGTAGTTTAGGCGTACTAAACACAGTTTAATTTTCATTTTATTGTAATAGATTATATAAAAACAAATTCACAGACTTTGCACCTTATGCAAGTATCGTACGCGTATTGAAAATATAGGACTCAACCATTAGTTTTCTAATTTAATTAATAGAAATGGTAGAAACTTTAAATCCTTTTTAAAGCATCATCAAGTTCATACTTCAAGTTTCATCGAAATCCAACGCCATGAATTCGAAGGAATTGATATGCTAATATTTAGGCATCACCAGGTATCCTAATATTTTTATTTACTGATTTATCAAATGTTCTATCTCTTGTGATTTTGTTGAGTTATTTTTTTATATGAATTTTGATCTTTTTCGTTTGAAATCGGTAAAAGATAAAAACCCTTTTGATATTTGGCAAACGATCATATTCCATGCCTAGTATATCCACATATAATTTTATTTCGATCAAACATTAGGCGTTTTCGTGAAACTGATTTACTTCCTATTCAGCAGATATCATCGAGTTCATATCTTTCTATTTAATGAATTTTAATCTTTGCTCGGTTAAAGTCGGATAAAGTTAAAGGTAGAAAATACCACTTTGGAAGTTTACATAAAACAATCACGTTTAATGCCTAGTACGTCACATGAAGTTTTGCTTCGATCAAGAAATTGAAATACTGACGTTTTCGTGGGGCTGATTCAATTCTCTTATTCAGTAGGCATCATCAGGTTCATGTTTTAAGTTTCATTGAAATCCAATACCATGAACTCGAAGTAAAAATATGTTAACATTCAGGCATCATCAGGCGGTCAAATATTTTTATTTATTGACATATCAAAAATATTCTCTCTTGTGATTTTGTTCGGTTAATTATTTAGTGAATTTTAATCTTTACTCACTTAAAATCGGACAAAGTTAAAGATAAGGCCCTTTTGGTATTTTTACGACAAACGATCACATTCGATGTCTAATTTCGATCATACATCATGAAATTGAAATACCACGTTTTGTTTTCACGGACATCATCAGGTTCATATCCTTTACCCTAACTGAAAGGAAGTAAAATTTTGTATATATGAATATTGCTTCGATATTTAGGCATCATTAGGTGTCCATGTTTATCAAAGTTCCACATGATCGGGGGATGTCCTGTTTAAAGGTTGTATAATCGTTCTAGACGTCGAGATCATAGATAAAATAGACTGTCGAGACGATCACATGGATCAATTTTAGAATTTTAGCACAAGAGAATATCAACCGCTGTAAATTGTACATGTACACAAATGATTTCCATAGACCGGGTGTCAACGGATCATGGTAGACCCCCCTTTTTGTCATTATTTTTACTTCCACGTCCTGTGGAAGTAATGTATCGCAATTTTTTTTGTTGAAATGTGACTTAAAATGTCATGAAACGCCGAGATTTTAAATTTGAGCCAATAAAAATTTCCTGTTTGTCGGCCTGTCTGTCTGTCGGTCTGTCTGTAATTTTTTGTGCGCATGTTTACTCTCGAACCGTTAATTTAGTACACGTATTATAATAATAACAACGAGATCTGGAACTATATTTTGATCTAATTCCGTTGGAGGGTTCGGGGGTAAATGGGGTAAATAAAGGTAAATAGGCAAAGCAAGCAGTCCATAAAATTGAAATTTATTTATTTTTCAGTCACCCCCCCCAATACTACCCCCACATTATTATGAAATAGGGTAAAAAAAATTAAAATGTGACTTAGTGTGTATACAAGAAGAAAACGTCTCAAATTTTTTTTAGCGTTATTGCCCCTCTTTACCACCCCTATTGCCACCCCCACCCTATTATTAAAGGGAGTAAAAATTAAATTGGGATTTAGTGTGTGTACGAGCACCAAGGGCCTTTAAAATTAATTTTGGCATTAACCACCCTCTCTGCCACCCCCATTACCACCCCCATCCTGTTATTAAAGGGAGTAAAATATGACATTGGGATTTAGTGTGTATAAGACTTGGATACAAAATCTGGATGCGGAAGTAGTGATGGGCAGCGGTTTTAGAATATCAGAATGAAACTTGGCAGATATGACTAAGAAATTTTGTGACATAACCGTCACTTTTTCCCCTTACGATTTCACCGAAAACAATCCCGTCTTTTGATTTTTACATGGAACACCCCAAATATTATATTTTTGGAATCCTTGAAAAACTCTTGAGTACGGTGATACCCCATAAGTGGCAACTCGGCTCCATGAAATAAAAAAATTGACTTGAAATTTGTTGGTGCATCTAGAGTGCCATGACCAGAAAATATTGCTTTTGGGCACATCCACGGATTGCTTACAATATCCGGTACTTTATGGTAGCACTCCATCATTATGGTTCTATTTGAAATAATTTTGAAATAATTTTCTGCCAAATTTCATTGCATTTGAACAAAAAAATAATGATGTGGTCAAAGCTATACCTCCTTGAAGAAATTGGAAGTTATAAAGAATTTAAAAGAAAGGTGGAATTAAGTAGTAATTTAGGTTTTTAGTTAAATTCGTTGAAATTGCTAGTTGTGTTAAAAAATAAAAAGTCATTTACTTATTTTTTATTTGTAATGCTATTTTACTTCCACGTCTAGTGGAAGTATAGTAACGCAAAAAAAAATATTTATTTCTTTTGTTGAATTAGACTTAAAATGTCATGAAACGTCGAGATTTTAAATTTGAGCGAACAAAAATTTCTTGTCTGTCTGTCTGTACCTTTCTTTTTGCGTACGTTTACTCTGGGACCGTTTATGATATCGACTTGAAATTTATTACACTTATGTATTATAACGAGATCTGGAACTAGATTATATTTTGATCTAATTCCATTGAAGGGTTCGGGGGTAAATGGGGTAAATAAGGTAAATAGGCAAAGCAAGCAGGTAAGAGTCCATAAAATGGCAATTTAGGGCATGTATGAAAAGTCAAATTCTCCAAATTTTTTTTTTGGCATCAACCACCCCCCCCCACTATCACCCCCAATATCATCCCCACACTATTATTATTATATTATTAAGGGAATAAAAAATTGAAATGTGATTTAGTGCGTATACAAGAACGAAACGTCTCAAAAAATTTGTTTGGCGTTAGCTACCCCCTCTACTACCCCCATTGCCACCCCCACCCTATTATTAAAGGGAGTAAAAAATTATATTATAATTAGTGTGTATACGAGAACCAAGGGACCCTAAAATTTTTTTGGTACTATAGAAATGCAAACGTCGAGATTTTAAATTTTTATTTTTATTATGGCAAATTAACCGCTCGTAGATACCTTAATTTCCTGCAAAACGAACTTCAAGATTTTCTTTATGAATTAACTGTGGCAGAAAGATTAAATTTTTCATATTTTCAACAAGATGGGGCTTCACCTCACACTACTGTAATATGTACAAATTATTTAAATCAAGTTATGCCAGATAGCTGAATTAGGCACCTATGGACTCATTCTATGGCCAGATATTACTCCCTTGGATTTTTTCGTCTGGGGTTACATTAAAGACAAGGTATTTCAAACTGCCCCTGAAAATATTGAGGACATCAAAACCAGAATTAGAAACGCATGTGAGGCAATTACTTCTGAAATAATGCGTCAGGTGTCTCGTAGAGCACGTTAGTGTATTAGAATGCATAGTGCACAATTTGAGCATTTGTAGTTAGAAAAATAAATACACACATTTTCTTTTCGATATGGTAGTAGGTAGTACTGTTATACATACTTTTTCGTTTTTTTTCTATGTTCATTTTATACTTGTATTTTTATTTATGATATATTTGTTAGTTTGTATTAAATTGTAATACATAATTACTGAATTATAATTGTTATAAAGTGAATTTTTACTATTATGGCATAGCTGATTTTTACGATTCAATGATGTGAATTGTGGTTTCATAAAATTATTAAATATTGACACTAGCAGTTAACATTTTTGTGACATGTTTTGTATCGTTGGGAAGAGAAAAAATAAACGGAATTGATTGTGTCTGGGCCTACTTTGAGATATGTTCCTTTCATTTTTACACAAGGGCGTATGTCAAAGCCAATTGCGTTTTTCGAATTTTTTGATACACATTATTATTCTTATTGTCTTTGCCGTGAACTTTCATCACTTTAACTTTTTTCGTATCTCCTTAAATAAGGAAGCTATAACCGTTTGTGGTTTTCCTATTTTTCAGGTTTTTGTAATATATCTCACAAAGTAGGCTAAGGATTTCAAATTTCTTTTTACTGAAAAATAGCTCACAAATATGATATAACTGTTTCTAAAATTTTATTCTTCTATAATATATATAAAGCGAGATATTTGATGTGGCCCTCGTAAAATAGACAGACGGTATATTGTGGTCCAAATTGATACTGCATATGATACTGTTTCTGTTATTGCTGGAGAAAGAACGGTTAAATGGGGAAAAAGTGGAAGGAGATATTTTGACTACACAATTTTTAAATTTGACCTAGTTCAGGCCAAAATCACGTTGAATAACAGCAACTTGTAATTTTAAACAAAGTCTGTTTTAATTTTAAAAGCATAAATTCTCTTTCTTAACGGTAAATCGTGGTTTTGGAAGACCAGTTACAAGAGGGAGAGGTGAAGCAGCGGATGCAATATTTTGGTGTTGCCAACTTTATGACATTTGGGTTGATTCTGCAGTTATTCAAAATGACCTCTATATTACGAGGTTCCTACGAAATTAATTATTATAAACTAATCGAATGTTTGTTATTTGTGGTTATATCACCTTGTAGAGGTAGTTAGACAAATATAAAATGGATCATAATATGGTCAAGCAAACACTTACATCATCAAAACGCATGAATTCAGTAAAGGAGACTTCTCCTCTAGCTACTCTTGGTGATCTTCTTTGCCTCTCATTTTCTTCTTGAACTACGCTAAAAATGAACTAGTATTATTAACTAATTAAAAATACATTTAACATTTAAATGATCATTTATTTGCAGTAGCTTTCGATTGGACCAAAGGCGCCGGCAGTAATGCAAGCAGGACAAACATAAGGGGGCCTAAATTGGATCTTTGAGTAATGCCGCTTGTTGCATAATATACAGTGCTGGCAAGTACAAAACTTGAATCAAGTCTTATGCAAGATAAAAGAAATAGAAAAATGGTCAAATGGTATGCTGAAAAGAAAAAGATATAAACTACGCCGTTGCCATTTTTCTTTGTAGCGGGTTAAACTCTAACATGCTTGCTTACCTGCTGGCGTCCAATGTCAATATATCGTTCTCTTTCGCGTGCGATACTATCCGTTTATATTTCACTACGTCTTCCCTAATTGCTAGAGATCTGGGGGCAGACATTTTTATACGATTTTACTGTGTGAGTGAAGTTGAAAAGTATAAAGACGTCATAATAAAAAGCCTGAAAAACCATTTCAGTTGCTGAGCTTTTAATTAACAGTTAATTCAAAATGCAATAAAAAAACCCGTGTCACCCACTTGTTTTAAATATTCCAATGTTTTTTACAATTATTTTCTTTTATTTTAAATAATTCTGTAAAATATTGGAGTAAATATATCGGTCGTAAGTAAATAAGTCAGATTTTTGACCTTGACGTATGGTCGTGAGCAAAGAAAATAGACAAGTCTTATAACGGTATTTTACTAAAATCTAGTTGTGCACATTTAACTTTAATTTTTGTGACATTGTCAGTTAGTTGTCATAATTTATTGCAAGTGTGCAAAAACTAATATGCTTCATATAAGCGATTTAGTTAAATCTGGAGTTATTGCTAAAGCAGAAGATGGATGGTCAATGAGACAAATTGCACTGCGTTACAATATTGACAAATTTTATTTTAAGAAAGTGGAGAATAAACGGTACGATTAGTAGAAATTCTGGATCAGGGCGACGAAGGATATCAACTCAACAACAAGATTTGCAATTGATAAATGCTTTAGTAGAAAATCCATTTTACTCAGTTGTTCAAGCTGCTGAAGAAACGAATTTTCCTGGATCGAGTAGTACTGGTCGCCGGCGAGTAAGAGAATCGGAGCTACGCTGTTATGCAGCAGCACAGAAATACTTACTTAAAGCTGAACATAAAGAAGCTCGAGTAGAATTTGCGCTTGAATTTTTAGCGCATGATGTAAATTTTTGGAACAATGCAATGTTTACAAACGAAAAAAACTTTCCAGTCAACACACATCGGTCGTATTCGTGTTTACCGCCCTCCGAATACTCGATTCGATGAGAAATATATATCTAACAATGATAAAAGTGGTAGATTTTCCGTCAATATGTGAGCTAGGATATCGGCACGTGGTCCTGGTGTTTTGTGGCATATTGAGGAACGATTTAATAGTGAAACGTATATTAGGATTTTAGACAATATTATGCTCCCTTCTGTGTCACAATTGTTTCCTAATAATGAGTTCATATTTCATCAAGACAGTTGTTCCGTTCATACTGCTCATACCGTAACTAATGAGGAAGATGCATGGATTTTAAAAATGCTTAATTTTATTATTTTTCCATAATATGTACTATATAAGTTGACAATATAATAAAAGAAACGCATGGAAAAATTTCGCTTTGTAAATATGCCACATTAAAATTTGAACTTTTGTGTAAACAAAACCACGTGACTGAAAATGCTATAATATTGCTTTGACGTCATTTTGACGTCACTAATTTATCTAAATTTGCTAATTTACGTTGTTATTCTTAATCTTGTTATTAATTATTGATTAATATGACGGATAATCATTTCATAACATCCCTAATGTGTTAATTTATAACCACATCATTCTTTTTAGATGTTTCAACGTTTTAACAATGACGACGTGACGCTGCAGGTTACGAATGACACCATTCGTTAGGGATAGAGCGTTTTAATGGTTTAAAATTCTCAGCCGAAATAAATATTTTTTTTCACCCTCAATTTTAATAATAAAGAAAAAGAAAATATACGAGGAAGCCTATTTTTCTGACGTCTGTCTATCTGTGATATAAAAAAAAATCATGCAACTTCCTCATTGGTTTCAAGATAAAACATAAATGTTCTTAACTGGCCCAGTCATAGTCCAGATTTTAACCCCGTGGAAGAAGTATGGGGACTACTCGTAAGAAGTATCCAAAACCAAAATGTGAAACCACGGAATGCCGAAGAATTACTGGAAATAGTAAATAACGCATGGGAAAATATTATTACTAATGATTATTGTATAAGGCTATTTAATTATATGCCAAACAGACTTACAGAAGTTATAAACAGAAATGGTGCAATAACAAAATATTAATAGTTAGATTATTGTTAAGTAGGATATCCTTTATCCTTTGATCCAGGATTTCTACTAATCGTACCGTTTATTCTCCACTTTCTTAAAATGTTACATACCAAATTTTTGTTAATGTTATAACGCAGTGCAATTTGTCTCATTAACTATCCATCATTTACTATAGCAATAACTACAGCATTAAAATAAAAAATAAATTAAAGGATGTGGCTATTTATACATACTGTCCAGGCAATTCACGCCGCACATGCGCGATGACGTTCAAACATATTGATATAGTAAGAATTATAAGGTTAACCATCAGCAGTCTGTGGTGTAATACTTAGTGTTCCCGATTCTCACACGTGAGGTCGACGGTTCGAATCCGCTTGCTACAGTTTTTTTTTACCACATTTTGTTAACTAAAATACGTAATACGAATATTTCTTTAGGTTAGTTCGTTGGGTTAAATATGTTAATATTTTTTGATGTAGTATAGTTGTTTATGATAGATAATGTCCCTTGCCCTCGACGGCTATACTGTATGTATAAATAGCCAATTTCTTATACATACTGTATGTATAAATAGCCAATTGCGTATACATACTGTATGTATAAATAGCCAATTGCGTATACATACAGTATGTATAAATAGCCACATCCTAAATTAAAAGTGAAAGTAAATTGTATTATTGAGGTTTTTAAAGCTCTATTGGGGTTCGTGTCTACATGTTCGACAACCAAAAAATAGATTTTGACACATGTCATACGATCACAGGTTTGATGATAATGTAAAAAAATTTTTACGGTGGTACCGAAAAATGTGTCAAATTGACGATATATCCAAAAATTTTAATAAAGAAGAATGCTTAGAATCCAACGAGGACCCTATTAGTCTCCTGTGGAAATGCAGAAAAAACGAAAAACTTTAAAGTACTCCCCCCTCCCCCCGTTTTTGAGGGTGAGGAATACAATGATGATAATAGTTTACACCCCACTTTAGCGCAAACCATCCCTTTTCCGGATTTCCGGGTCTGGGCCTGCGAGGGCTTGTCGAATAGGGATTTTTTGCTCAATTTCAATAAATTTAGCAACTATCGATCATATGCCACTCCGTCCAACCGCTAGGGTTGAAACCTCACCCTCAAAAACCGAAATACCTTCAAGAAGCTTCAAATCGAACAGAAATTGGTATATCCCCGTTTTTGAGGGCGAGAAATACGATGGTGGTAATATTTTCTCACCCGCCTCTCCCCAGCCACCCCCAAACGCCACCCTCTTGCTTTGCTTATCTGGACCTGGACGTATGGGGACTTGTCAAATCGGATTATTTTGCTTAATTCCAGAAAATTAAGCAACTTTCGACTACAAGCCACCTCGCCCGACCTCAGCGGTTTTAACCCCCGATATCGCAATACCAAGCTCGAATTTGAACAGAAAGCTGTTTTTTTAAATTTCACAAACATTTTATTAGTTTTGACATAAACTTATGTAATATATTGAATAAAGCTATTTAAAAGTAAAAAAGAATTTATGATGTATGGATTCCCCGTAGATTCTAAACACTTTGTCTTAATAATAGTTCATGGAAAATTTGAAAAACCATCAAAAAGTTCTGTGAGAGGGATGAAACATAGGTACCTCCCCGTCTTAGAGAGTGCTAAACATGATAGTGATATTTATGAGGTTCTCACTCCTCAACTACCCCTAAACTCACCCCTATTTCGCGGTTTATTTCATCGTAGGTATGCGGATCGATTTTTTGGGCAGCTGTAGGCCATAAATTTAACCATACAACATCTTGTCCACCCCCGGGGTTTTGTATTTTTCGGTAGATTTCAATGTTAGGGATAGTGGGGATTAATGGCATGTCTCGTCACTCAACTCACTTTAGAATGTCGAAATCCCCTTAAAAACCCCTACCCAACAAATCCCCACATGTCCAGTATCAATAAATATGAAAAAAGGGGTGGTTTTAGGGGTGGTTGCTTGAGAGTGGGGGAAAATGAACATTACCATCGTATTGAGCACCCTATAAAAGGAGGATAAACAAATTTTCATTACTGATCCGTATACTTACGATGAAAAAAAAACGGCAAATAGGAGCAGTTTTTCGAGTTTCGGTGTAGTTGCTGAGGGGTGGGAATCTTAAAAATATCACCACCGCGTTCAGCGCCCTCGATAATGGAGGATACCCATGTTTTATCCCTCTCACAGTGCTTTTGTGTTTTAACCCTTTTTTGCAACTTTTTCATAGAGTATACATTTTTTCGATATATTGTCAATTTCCCACCAATCCGGTGATCACATGACATGTGTCAAAATGTATTTTTTCTACGACAACATCAAAATATGTTTATTTTAAGAGTGTAAACTCAATCATAAGTAACTGCATTTTTAACGGAATTTCATTTCGCATCGATTGCCAGGCAAGTTGCTAAGTGACAAATGCGATATGAAATATTTCGTGTTAGATTTCACTCATTTTAACTGTTTTTTATGACAAAATTTTTAAGGCGGCTTAAAGAATATGACGTCCAACGACGGAGTAATGAATTCTAGATTGTTTCTGTCAACATCTTTGTACATTTGCAGATAATTTCGGAGTTATCTCCAATAAATTTGATGATTAATATGGAAAGTGATAGTGATAAAGACTTGAAATTGACACCCCAAACATAAGAGAAGCGGCAAAGTTGACAACACTAAATTTAGTACCAGAAACGTCGAAGAAAATGTATCAGCGCGCTTACAACCTCGTTTTGGATTGGAGAAGCGATCAAAACGCAAAATCGTTTTCCGAGGACGTTTTAATGGTTTATTTTAGCGATTTGGCGAAGAAATTCAAAAGTTCTACTTTATGGACACAATACTCAATGCTGAGAACGACTCTTAGTTTTCATGAAAATATAGATATCGCCAAATATTTGAAACTGAAAGCATTCCTCAAGCGACAATCCGAAGGCTACAGGCCCAAAAAGTCAAAGATCTTTACCTCAAATGACATCAAAAAATTTGTAAATACATTTAGCGACAAAAGTAAATTTAATTATAGCCATTATGTGATAATAATAAGTAATTTGGTTAACTATTTAGGTCGCATTAGTTATGGGCGTAATGGGTGCATGCAGAAGACATGAGCTACATCAAATGAAAATTACTAAATTCAATGATTTGGGTTCAGCTCTTTTAGTAACAATACCAGACACTAAAACCAAAATTGTACGAAATTTTACTGTAACCGCTCCATACTATGAAATTTACAAAAAATATGCAAATCTGCGCCCTCCAAATGTTAATGGTCTATGGTTTTTCATTAACTATCAAAAAGGAAAATGTACTGTTCAAAGAATAGGCTTGAATAAGTTTGGAGCCATGGGCAAAGACATTGCTAAGTATTTAAAATTGCCAAATCACAAATTATATACCGGGCACTGCTTTCGCCGATCTTCCGCAACTATCTTTGTTGATGCTGGTGGTGACATAACCACGTTAAAACGCCACGGTGGCCGGAAGTCCACGGCAGTCGCTGAAGGATACATCGATGAATCCAAGAAAAGTAAGCTTGACACAGCTAATAAAATTGCAAATGCGATACAGGACATTTCAAACATACCATCGACTTCAGGGATGGAAAATCGTGAAAGGCCGTCGGCTTCAACAACGGAAAATTGCCAATATCAAGAAAATATTAGCATCAAGCATTCCACAAATTCTCCAAGAATAATTTTCAATAATTGCAAATTTATCTTTAAAAAATAAATAAAATAGGTAGGAAGTTTATTTTTTCTCAACTAGTTGGGCATTGCTGTCCAGGCACTCTAACTTATGGTTTGTATTCAAAGCAATAAAGAAAATATCTCCATATTTTTTGTATCGATTATTATTTATTTAGTATATTACGCGTGGGTTGTCGTAGAAAAATATAGTATGCAACTCGCACAAAATAGCAATTTTACACTCGTATGAATTGCAGCACGAGTCGAAGACGAGTGCAAAATATGCATCATTTTGTGCTCATTACATAATATACTATTTTGTTGTCGGATAAACGCCCAATAGAGTTCTTTAGAAATACATTTTTTCTCATATATAGACAACTTTATGTCGGGAAATTTAGAAATTATTTCGAAACATTTTAAAATATCCGAAAATATATTTGAGTTAATAACCAAATTAAATAAAAGTGTGAGTGGAGTTGTAAACGGTGCAAGGGGATCTTAAAATATTTGTTGTCACAGTACTATAGTTTCAATTTAATTTTCAATTTTTATAATATCTGAATTATACTACTCCTGCCCTTGATTACAGTTTTAGGAACAGTTATATCTCGAACGGCTTTACCATATATATAATAGATCAGATTAGCATTAATCCTTTTATTGTTATGTTTTTTACAAATATCAGATAATATCAAGGGCACGGGGTGTTGAAGGCCCTTATTAATTAATATCTACTCTACAACGGTTTTGTTACAAAATGTATTATAGTTATGTGATTGTAATATCCGTATTTTATTAAGAAATGTAATGTAAAATGATACTACAAAATATGTACACAAGCCGATGTATTTGAATTTGGAGTTTTTATGTTTTCGAACGCTTCCAAGTGTGAAGTTTGAAGTCACTTTAGTACACTTACAACCAGCGTCGGACTGGGCCTAAGGGACCCAGGTGTAATTATGAATTTAAGACCCCGCCGGCGCCGCCCGCCTAGGATCAGGGCAGATGATACAATCAGGTCAACCAACAAACCAATAAGTTCCAATTAGTTATAACTGAAGCTAGCCAATAAAAATTTTTTTTGAAGAAGTTTCAGCTAGATTGTCAATAACTCGTTCGTAAAAGCTGCTATCCTCGTCATCCTTGATACGATTCCGCGTTTAGGATAATCAACGAGTCCAACAGTTCTTGCCCCAGTAGAGAACGAAGCCTCGTCTTAATGCGCTTCAGCGCGGAAAATCTTCCTCTCAAGTTACTTGCGTAAACGAAATTGTGAGGATTACAAAATAATCGACGTATAAGTTGAAGTACGTACTGACGTGCGTGTTATATTGGGACAAAAGTTTACATGCACATGGTATGCAATTTCGGTAGGCATCCGAACCTTCGACACAAACAAATAGCGTTCTTTGCTGTTTGATCCAAACCATCTTCAGCAATCTCTTGCTGCTCTTCGTCTTCTTTCTCACTTTGAGAATCAGAATCATTTGTGTGTTACTGCCTAGGTGGAACGTGTTCGTTCCAAATAGTTTGACAGTTCTTTAAAACTTTTCGAAAAAGATTCGAGTCCTTTTGAAAGTAGTATTCGATTGACATTGGCAATTGATGTGATTGGCTTTAATGCATCCATAGGAGAATTCCGCTTTTATCAATTTTGTTGAAGTTCAAACAAGCAAGCGGCATCCTTCATTGAATGCTCGTTGCAGTTGAATTTTTCATATATTTTAGCTAGAGCCGTGTTGATGATGACTTTGTACGTGGTAATACAATAGAATATCTATACGCAGACAGTAGTCCCACTTCGTCTTGGCATAACTCATCGTGTTTTTTTTGGTTTCCTAGATATTCTCCACAACGGCAGCGTGGTCTGTATTTCAACATCAATGTTTTCGGTTTGAATTAATTCTTCCACTTTGGATGCAAACAAACTCGCATCGTCAAGATGATCTAGCTGCTTTCGCAAATTCTTCTCCAAAGTTTTGATAAGTTCCTAAGCTTTAAGCTTTAGTGTGGGAGTTTGGAGGTATTTGCTTACCGGGGTTGATAAATCTAACATTTTCTTGAACGCGAAGGCTATAAGAATAGTTTCAAATACCAAAAAGGAATCCACCAATGCTTTTGTTTGAAATGAAATCATTTCAAATGGTCAAACTCAGAATTAAAAGGTCTGTTTGTAAATTTACGTATTTATTTAATCTTAACACGGAAAACTTTCCTGAATAGTCCTGAGGATGATTTAATAATAAATCTAAACGTCGACAATTATTAGAAATTGATTTGCATAATTTATTGGCCTATTCCAATTAACACAACCCCTATATAATAACAAAGCTATTGTTATACTCAAAAATAATTTTTAATGTTTAATTTCTTTCCGTGTACGAACCATATTCCATGTAGGTAGTAAGCCTGGGCGCAGGCTATGGCCCGGGTGGCAACCGCCACCCTCACTCTATGGCCAGTCTGACGCTGTTTACAACCGTATTTATTTAAAACCGTAAAATACACTTGAGGACGTTGCCATATAGAGAAAAGCTTTCATCCAGTATGTAAAGTGAAGTGCCTCTAGATTTTTTCCGTGGTAAGATGCTAGTGATTCGTCCCTATACATTATTGGACATTCACAAATATTGTTGGAAAAAGAGGACAACTTTATTCATGTCATGATCACAAACCACTCGAAACCAAATAAATGTCACAATTTATAATATAGCAGCATCAACTTTTGTAAGAAGTTAGGGAAGATTACACAGTATGTATTTGCGTACAAAATTGTAAATTTTTGAATAAGGTTTCCAGAAGAATATGCACGGGCAAAGAAGCAAAATGGAACGTGATGCCATACAAACTATAACACAACCTGCCTCGGAGGCATTCTTGAAATTCATATCCTGTAAGAAGAGGTGTGGAGGCACCCACAGGTAGGGTCACATCTTTAAACGTTCCTACTGCAATGGTAATTCCTATGATAATTTTTTTGACGAAATAGAAATCCAATAAAATCCTTCAATTTCTAGTCAAATGTCAAAAATTCATCCAATTATTAAAGGATTACACTGACAACATCCCATGGGAGATTATCACTTATGTTACTATGCAACGAAAAATTATTAACAGTTTTATAATTTATTTAAAATGTCACATTCACGATTTGAAATATTATTTGAATTTCAAAAAATTATATCACCGAATTTACTACGTGCACTGATAAATCCTTATAATTTTTTCTAATACTGACCCTCAAGCTTGTTGCTTACTAAGCAACAAGCATTCGGTTCATTATTAGAAAAAATTATCGCGTGATTATCAGTGCCCTTGGTAAATTACAGCTGAAAGCATTCTTGAGGTTATAGAGGAATCAGAAATTGATGATGACGCATGTGAAGATTTAAACATTGTTACCAACTTTATGATACTCAATAAACGTACCTCCGCCACTGGTTAATTATAGAGTGTGACAATCACATATTAAGCCATCCTACCTAAGTGTACTGCATACCAAATTCGGTTTAAACAGCTGCAATAATAATAATGAGAGTATAAATAAAAATCGATAGTTTTTTGGAAACCTCAACACTCGTGTCTCCAGAACGTAGCGATTTTGGACACCTGTTTATACGATACTTTTTCTTAAAATTAACGAAGGCAAAATATTTTGACGTACATAAGTTACACCCTGCATATTGACTATAATACAATGGTAAGGGGGGTCGGTAGCTCAGTGTGTTAAAGCGTCTGGCTAGCAAACTGAGTTGCCTAGCGAAGTGGGTTCGATTCAAGCAAGGCGAAACAATTTTTCATTTAAAAAAATTACCCCAAGAGTGGTTCGGAGTCCACATTAAACTGTACGTCCTCGTCTCTCTCTACCTAGCACAAAGATCCTTGAGATCTTCCAGGGGGTTACTTCGGTAACTTGAGAGGCGGTTAAGAAAACATTAAGAAAACAAACATTAAACAAGTTCTTTAGTTCACTTCGCCGATTTTCAATAATCTTGGAACAAATAACAGTCCAATTATTTATGTATAAAAATATATCGAAAATATAAAAATATATACAAAATCCCCCGTGGTACTGGTACCTATGCTAACATCACTGCTTCAGTGTTGCGTAAAGTATAATTCAATTTTATCTACGCGTCCAATTATCCAGAATTAAAAAAAAAAACAACTTACTCTTCAAAATTGTCAATTGTGACGGTGTATTCGATATTTTCACTTTTCAAGAATGCTTCAAATCTGGACTGGGCATCCGGTGAAACCATAATATCAACAGGTGCGTTAACTGCTCGCATCTCTGACCAAAAATCGAAGTTTGGATCATTTTCAAATTCACTTATAAGTTTAGCCTCATCCAGAGTTTTTGGAATCGCCTGATACACTTTGTACCTAAACAAAGAAATGTTCTCAACAATTAAAACGCTTTCAAAAAGTACTATAAACATTACCCATCGTAATGAAAAACATTAGATGCCGCGATGGTTATAAACACCACAAAACACAATATTGATAAATTCATTTTCCTCCAGTTAAAGCATTACTTAAAATGTGTTTAAGTAATCCAAAAATCCTTTTATATTGCAAAAAAATATTTACATAAGCCTAATTAAATTCGCTGGAACCACTTTAGAATAACAGACAGTTTTATCATTCACCACCTACATAATACTCTAATCTCAAGATATGCTTAGTCATTACGTAAAGTTTAAATTAACTACTTTTATTGTCTAATAAATCATAAGATTATTATAGAAGCATATCTTAATTCATGTAATACCTCGCTGAATAAAATGTGGGGCGCCATATTATGTGCATCTCCGCTTAATCCAGTGGCGTTGATATAAATAAAGGAATTTAATCATATCGTTAATGTTCGACCCCTTAGAGACCTTTAATACAGTAAGTAAAATCACGGAAACTTTCTCTTTGTATAGTGAACTTATATATATTTTTTATTGCATAAAAATGTATGTATGTAAATACCAAACAAGATAAGGAATGTTAATGAACTGGAACTTCAAAATGCGCTGACCTCCGCTTACAATGACAACTGCTCTCTAGTAAAGAGAGACCACAACAGGGATATACCCTGCTGGAACGAGGGACTCGCGAACATGAGGAGGCAGATTTGATGCAAGTTTAATCTTGCAAAGAGAACTGGTGAATGGGACAGCTATAGGACGTCCCTCACTGAGTACAACAAAAAACTGAGGAAGGCCCAAAGGTAATCTTGGAAGAGGAACTGCGAAGACATTGAGAGCGTCCAAAAAATTCTATCTAGGGAGCCTCAGCGAAACATATACTCTCTGAAAAAGGAACCAGGAGTGTATACAAAAACAAGGAAGGAGGTGATGGAGGAATTACTTCGTGTGCACTTCCCTGCTTCCACAACCATTGAACAAACACCTGGCGACTGGCAGAATACAGAACTACCATGGAAATAGGGCTTCCAGGGATGACTGGGCAGCCGCCAAAAAGGCGATTAATCGGGAAAAATCGAATGGACTATAAGTACATTCGAACCATACAAATCTCCGGGGCCAGACGGCATTATACCAATAATACTACAACTGGACATGGAGTTACTATTCAGCAAACTTGGGCTAGTACTCAGGGCCAGCTTGGCTCTGGACCATATACCAAGGAGCTGGTAACCAATTAGGGTGGTATTTATACCTAAGGCTGGGAGAACTAACCTTTCCCAAGCCAAGTCCCTAAGACCAATAAGTCTTATGTCTTTTGTACTTAACCCTATGAAAAAACTGCTTGATAGGCATATCAGGGACGGTGCACTGGTCTCAAGACCAATGCATCCGGACCAGTATGCATATCAGGCAGAAACATCAACAGAAACAGCACTCCACCATCTCATAAGACGAATGGAGGAGACGCTGGAAGAGAAGGAAGTTGGTTTAGGGACCTTCCTTGATATAGAGGGAGCCTTCGACAACACCTGGCATGCTTAGGCATAACGGGGGCAATGCGATCGACTCCCACTGCAGGAATGAGAGTTCTGCTTGACCTCCCCCCACTTCACATAGTGATACAGGGGGAGGCCAGGTTGGGACTCCTTAGGCTGCAATACTCTGGGGAGCTGACACACCACTGCCCCCGCTTAGGCCACGAGAGAATAAGACAAGTTATGGTGGACCCCATCCTTGAGATGGCGTCGGACCACATGGTAACAAAATACTCCCTCCATAGACCTTTTGAGCTGGTTATACCGGATCGAGAGCAATGGAAGAAATGGACACAAGAATTCCTGCGCAAAGGGCTGACCTGGTACACAGATGGGTCCAGAACTGACACAGGAACAGGATCTGGAATATATGGAGAAAACCCAAGAACAGGCCTCAGTTTTGCTCTTGGGAAATACAGCACTGTATTCCAGGCAGAAATGCACGCAATACTTGAATGTATTCGTGAAATTACAAGGATAGCTTATGCAAATAAGCTGATCCATATCATCTCAGACAGTCAGTCGGCACTGAAGGCACTAATGAGCCACAAAGTAACGTCGTGATTGGTCTGGGAATGCCTAGAAGAACACAAGGCACTGGTAGAACAGAATTCAGTAAAACTGATCTGGGTGCCAGGACATAGTGGGGTCCTAGGAAATAAAAAAGCCGACGAACTTGCCAAACAAGGATCGGCTACAGAATTCCTTGGCCTAGAACCGGCCCTCGCAGTGCCTAAGTGCAGTGCAAGGAGGTGCATAACAGACTGGGTCAAGGAAGAGCATATTAGATACTGGCAGAACATGCCAGAACTCAGACACGGTAAACCGTGTATAAAACAAACTCAGCAACTGCTTACGTTAAGCAGAAATCAGCTGAAAATAGTAACAGGACTCCTCACAGGGCACGCACCCGTGAAGGAACACCTGCATAAAATGGGACTGTATGAAGGCAACCTTAACTGCAGACTCTGTGGAAAGGTGCCTGAGACAGTATACCATATACTCTGTCAATGCGAGATAACAAAAATGGACCCAAACTAGAACACCTGCCGGTGATAAAATTGTTTAAACTAGTTAGCAATACAGGAATCACCGGCAGAATTTAGAAACAGGGAGAGACACAATAAGCCAATTTCGTCTGCAGTGCTAACTGGTACCGACCTCGATAATCAGCAATATAAACTACGAAAAAAAAATGTATGTAAATAAGGTATGCAAAATATGACGTCTTAATTATCTGTTATTAATTTGCTATAAATTTTTAAAGTCTCACGAGTCAGCGAGCCGTTTGAAATAAGATTATAAGCGCGGCAAGGCTCTAACGTCACACAATATAAAAGTGTGCGATCAATACGGGCTACAATGCTACAGTTTTTGTCCATTGAAGGAATCGGACGAACTACCGAATGTTTACGCATCGGACTAAACAATGTTTCCCAGAGGGTGCTGAATCGATTCCCGGGGTTAAACCAATTTTTCCACCTCGGCAACCCCCTAATATTGGCAAAAAACCACCCCCAAAGTTCCCTTTTCCGTGAATCCGTTATTTTACCCAGTTTGAAATTTGGAAATTTAATAGTCTTAATGAAACAAAATTCGAAAATTCTAATCAGCTAAATGCGTATTGGGTCAAAGGTCGTCAGTTGGACCATTAAAAATGGAGTGCGTCGCGTCGTATGGATTTATGAGCGCAACCATACGTTCCTGCTCCAACTGACGGTCTTTTCCCCACAATTCCTATAACTAATTATTATTTTTATACTTCTATAATATGTGTCAAAAGTCATGTAAAAAATTTCATTCACCTACTCAGCGAGCAAATACCCCGACCTGCATTGGATTACACCTGCAAATCTTGATAGATCGATGGCCAACTATCATTTGTCAATTCCTAATCAAACATAGACCGGTGTGTCGTCCTCATCAGTATACCATAGGTCATGGAACAGAAGTAGCATTGACCATATCGTCAGAGCCACTAATTTATTAGTTTAGTTTACCTTAAACCTAGCTGTTCCGTGACATATGGCATACTGAGATAAAGAATCAGATCAATAAAGAACGGTTGGTTGGTTGGAACAGAATCTGCCAATATGCGAGAATTGTATGCGTACTGTGGTGCCGTATTTTCGAGCTTGACCGAGGCGATGTCGTGCACGAAATTGTGAGATTATCGCATGAAAATATTCGTTTCGTATTTTCGAGCTTTATGAACTCGTATGCGAACTTTTCGTTTAGTATCAGGGATAATTGTGCCCAGAGAGCTTAGACCATTGAAGGAGTCGGATGAACTATCGTATGTTTGCTCCTCGGACTAGACAATGTCCCCTCACTTTTTCAAGGTTGCTGGATCGATTCCCGGAGTCAAACTAATTTTTCCCCCTCGGCAACCCCTTCAAATTTGTCAAAAACCACTCCCAAAGTCCCCTTTTCCGTGAACCCGTTTATTTTTCCTAGTTTTTCAACTAATTGTTGTTCCCTCGAGTAGAACAGAAGGTCCCTCGAGGGATTTGACCTAAGCTACCCCTATCTCTGGCTTCCCACCCTTGTAGGGGGTGGAAAATTTATATTTATATTTGTGAGAAAAAAATTAATATTTTGTAGGAGGCGTTTCTTTGAGGAAGGTGATAGGTGACGAGGATTGTGTAACCATCCCCAGGGGTTGTTTTCACTCTTCAAGTGGGTGAATTTTTTTTTATCTATTATTGAAAAATAGTATAAAAATATGTTTATTAAAGTGTTTTTATATATTGATTTCTCCACTTCGTTGAAGGGTGAAAGCAACCCCCGGGGCCGGTTACACAACCCTGGTCACCTACCTCTTTCCTCAAAGAAACGCCTGTTATTTTTTTCCCCAGAAAAAAAATTATTTTCTACCTCTTTCAAGGGTGAAAACATCCCCCCGGGGGTGGTTACACAACCCTGGTCACCTACCGCCTTCCTCAAAGAATCAATAAAATCTAAATTTTGTTCCCACAAAAACAAATATCAATTTTCCACCCCCTACAAGGGTTGGTAGTTTGGGGCAGGGGTGGCTGAGGTCAAATCCCTCGGGGTACTTTCCGTTCTACTCCAGGGGAACAACAATTAATCGAAAAACTGGGAAAAATAAACGGGTTCACGGAAAGGAGACTTTAGGGACCATTTCGGTTTAATGAAATCCAGTGGATGGATGTAGTACATGGTCCCGACTATATAAGAAATATATTAAGCCAGAAGAATCTCTCGGAAAGACCCGACTGGTATTTTAACTCACCTTGTGCTACCTTTAATGTCAATGTTCCCCATATGTTGCCCCAGTAAAATACACCGAATCAAATTGTGAAGATGTATTTCGTAGTTTAGATTCTGACATTTCAGTTAATTTTTGGCCAATTTGAGGGGGTTGCCGAGGTGGAAAAATTGGTTTAACTCCGTGAATCGATTCAGCACCCTCGAAAACGTGAGGGGGACATTGTCTAGTAAGAGGCGTAAACATTCGATAATTTCGTCACAAATCCCGATTCTTTAAATGGACCAACTTGGCTATTTTTGAATGTGAGATTTGAGGTAAATTTACCACTCTACAATTCCGGGTAAGTTTCAAGAAAATCCACCATTTCCTTTTTCTGGTCTGCACTAATATATCCCACCCGCTTATCCGCTAATTGTTGGTGCATTATAATATTGAGTCTTGTAATTTAATCAACACATATAACTGATTAGTGACATTAGTGTTTTCTAGGGGTTTCAAGTCCATTTGGTTGCACAAAACAGCGTTGCTACATTTGCCATACGACATTTCCACATGTGCGAAAAGCAAATCTCGGATGGTGTTCGAAAATGCCACCTCAGAACTATAAGCGAAATTTGCCGGTGCCTAGTATTTCGTATGCGACAAATATCGATTGAGCTCGAAAATATGGCACCTGGACTTGTAATAGAAATCATTTCATTAATCAAAAGGAATTTGAAATCTATTGCGGTTAGTTCAAAAGTAAAAGCAAGAAGGAGGGAGTTGAGGCGAAGAAAATGAATGTGATGTGCAAAGTCGAGGTAAGTGATGTCCCAAATTTTTACCATACAAAATCACGAATATATTCCGATAGAGTCTACTTTTATCACCAGTTGTTAAACTCCCGTAAATTTTCAATCAATACATCTAAGAAGAGTATTATTTGCAACAGGTGCGGTTTACAAACTTTCACACAATAAAATTGATTCCATATGTCTTGTCAACTAAATATCATTTCAAATTCCGAGATTTTCTACAAGAGTTTTAAACACTTTCTACTTACCTGTGACTATATATATATTGCTGCAGCCACCTTTATATACTCAGTGCAATATTGTGAATAGCGTTGGAATGACCTTTGATATACATTGTAACAGCTTAAGTGACCTAACCAAAATTATCACTGACCATATCAATCTCATTTAAGTTGTTTAATTGTATCTGCACTTGGATAATTTGGCCTAATCAGGTCTCTTCATGAATTTAACTTCAATTGAATTATTTAGATATTAATTAAAAATATTTTTTGTCCAGTGAGTAGATTCCTGTAATCTGCTGAGCAATAAAGTCATTTATTTATTTATAATAAGATGAGATAAATAGAAATATAGATTTCCCATGAAAAACAAAATTGACTTTAAAATGATCTTAAAAACGTCGAGTCGATAATAGATCATGCCGCTTTTTTCCCTCCAAATCGAACAACTTGTTCCAAAATACGTTGTTCTTGTGAAAGATCCATGCTATGGGCGTATGTGAGATGTTTTGTTACTGTTGCTAAAATGAATACTAAAATGTTCACCTGAAGAGTTTGATGCGGCTGATTCAGACGTAAAATACAAAATCTATACTTACTCTTCAGTTTTGCTTAACTGTTGGCACTAAATGGTATTGATTGGAAGTCGTTACACTGTCTTAAAATTAACACTCCTTATAAATAACACTTTCTTAATTAATCTGACAGGGAAATTTTATTAATTTGACTCAGTGAAACACAATGATAAGAGAGGATATTTGGGTAAAGGTATATATTGGGTTTTTTCACTTTTCAGATTGTACAGCTATAAATTCCAAATATATAATATAGGTATAAGGTTAACGACTGTATAAGTTCAACAAGAGTGTCGGTCCATACCACACATGATGAGGATTAGGACGACTCGTACAATGCAGTCTTCAACTACCATCCGATGTTAAGTTGACGATTGACACAAAATGATTCAACGTAAAACTTCAATATTTACGACTACGTGGGCGTTTAGCTTGCCTGGTAAGGATACTTTTTGAATCACTGTGGAACCGTCTAAGCGAAAACACGATGGAAAACGTATAATTTTACCGTCAAAATCGACTGCAACAAGGGAAAATTTACCTTAAAAAATTTTGTCGCTCGTGCCAAATCTCCCCTCAGAAATTTTAATACGTAACTTTTCACTCGTCCTCATATTTAATATTATGCCTAAGATGCAGTGCTACACAATGCCGGTTCGTAAAAAAGATTTTTATTCAGAAGTAAAAGTAGGTTTTCAAGGTAGTTGCTAAATTTTGGTGGTCGGAGCGACATTCATTGCAGTTACGTAAATGGCGCTCTATGGAGTGACGTTTATGATAGTAAGATTTTGTTGCAGTTGCTAAAAAAATTGAAATTTTGTTATAAATTTGAAATTATACAACATTATACAACATTTGAATTTTCATTATAGTTCCACAAAAATAAAAATTTTTGAAAAACTCTCATCCTCGAGACGTCATTTATTGCAGTTACCTTTATTCAGGTAGACTCTTTTAGCCGGGACGTCCTATATAATTATTTCCCACTGGTTCATAATGAAGAGTTGCTGCAAATTTAATGATTAGTAAAATTAGATGACGTGAGATGAATTGACAAGGTACTTATTTTGGTTACAAAACTGTTAAAATAAATTTTTATATTTAAATGTAAAACGCATTGTACTTTTGTAAAATATTTATTTTTTATTTTTTAAGAAAATTCGTAAGTGAAAAAATATTACTGAGGAAAGAAACTTAAGTTAACTTATGCTTGATGGTATAAAACACTCAGTATTTTTAACTACCATTTTTCGTTAAATTTCCATTTTATCAGTTTGCATATTGTTGGCTGATATGTTCATAAAAAACTAAAATTCCTTCCCAAGTCTCCTGTACAACTGGATTAATGTCAGAAGCAGGTGGATTAAATCCATCCAAACCCCCAGGTGGTAGTTCAATCGTATACGAAAGTGGTACGCCTCCGGGGCCAGCAGCATAGTCTCGACTTCCCCCTGAAAGCGCGTATAACAGTCCGTTTGAACTTCCAACTTGGTAGGTAGTGCCCCTATTTGCAGATATGGCTTCGCTTACTCGATTTCCCAAAGAATTGAGTTCCTCGACGTTCTCTGGAGGTTCTGACGTATGTCCCCACGGATGCAAAATATATGGACCATAGCTATGTAGGTCGAGGTATAACTTAATGCTTCCATTGTTGGCTAGAAAGAAATTTGCTACAGCTTCCACTTCTGGTTCAGATGAGGCAGCTCGCCCGGCATATGTATCACTACATTGCCAACTGCTAGCACCAATTAACATCCAATTGAAATCGAAATTTCTGTTGGCATCTGCGCCAAAGCATATGGTAGCTGGTGTACGCGTTTTTCTCCACAAGCGGGCCTATAAAAGAGGAACATTATTATACTATTTTTCTTATATTAATTATATTTTTAGAAATTCGCAACTTTGACGTCAAAGGCTAAAGAGGGTACTATTGAGGTTTATAAAAGTAATTGGCAGATTTTCCCGTTGTAAATATGGTTTTATTCAGTGACGCGCATCAAGCACACTATTATTGCTTTACTGTTAGTGTCATTGTCAGATTAAGCAAAAATATATTTTTATTTATTGCTTAATTATGGCTTAGCATGTGTTATGTGAAGCAGAGAAGGGTTATACTATTGCTAAACTTGGGCAAGGTTGGTCTCAACAACACATAACAGATAAAGTTAATTGTAGCAAAGGCGTGGTTTCAAAATTAAATCTGAGAAGGACAGTGGGTTCTTTCCGGCCAAGAGGAACAACTGCAGTAAACGAAAATAACCTTGTGGCATATGTGAGGCAAAATTAATTTTCCAACTCCTTTCGGCCAAGGAGGAAACCAACTTCTCAACATCCGTTAGGACGGTAATAAAAACGGCTGCGAGATCAAGGTCTTTTTAACCGCGCCAGTTCTAAAAAGTCTCGATTAACGGACGTTTATAAAGTGGCAGGAGTGAAGTTTGCAAATAATCGTTTTAATCAAATTTATTGTTAATGGCACCGAATGGTTCTTTCCGACAAGGTCATAAGTTCGACCTGTACTATCTGCACAAAAGTGATATAATATAATCTATAATATTTAAGTCTTCTTATAAACGATAAACATAAAATAAAACATATCTTTTTCTTGTTGAAAACGATGGAAATAAAACAAAACATAATTTTCATTAAAACGCTGTCATATCTCAAACAAAACAGAATTAGTTATTATTATTTTACCTCAGTTAAAATAATACTTCTATTAAAGTAAGATAGTTTTAATAATAATAAAAGAAATTCTCATTGTTCCGAAAAAAAATGGTCACATGGTAACGGAGTCGTCAGTAAGCTCACTACTAGAATCATTCCTTACCTGAATAACAATAGGCTCTGCGTTTATAACAACAAATTTATTTTACTTTTTATAATAATTAATCCACTTTATTTTGGCTTATATTTTGTTAAATATAACTTTGCCCAAGTTTTTCGCCAACTTTGATTGCAATAAGTCGCCACCAGATGGAGCTATTCGGCAAGTTATGAACACCTCTTGTCTGTAATTTGATGATTAAAGATTAAGATTAAGTGTTGTGAACTCGCTTATATCGTACTGATGAGAGCTAATAAGCTCGAAACTAGTTTACGGCTGGCGATGCACAACAGCCCTTGCATTGTAGTCCTTTCTTTAGCCTGCTAGGGGCTTATTGCAGTTAGATTTTATTTTGCGTTTTCCGATTGAACACGTAATATTTTACTTTACTACATATTTATTATTTTTATTTTTGTTTGAAGTGTTTTTTAGGATTTTGTAAATTTTTGAGGAGGTCGACAAGAAATGGTTTTTAGATGAGTTTCGTAACCGTCGATTCAACTTTCCACTCTGAACAATTTCTACTAGAAGTATTTTTTGGTCCGACGAAAAATTTTAGCCCTTCCTATAACCGCCCCGATGCCATGATGATGAATTCTAAAAATATATTTTTTAAGGAATTTTACATCTTGAACAATTTCTACTTGAAGCGGTTTGTGATTTAACAAAAAAAGTTTTTAAGCTGCCTCTGGTACTTTGACGAGAAATTTTCAAAAAGCCTTTTCGATGCAATTTTCCTCTGTAAACAATTTTTATTTTAAACATTTTTGGTTCAACGAAAACTTGTTTTGGGGCTTCATCTAGACTCGTATCTACCTCTCTGACGAGAATTTGAATAAGTCTCTTTGATACAACTCTTTATCCTGAACAATTTTTTATTTCAGACATTTTTTGATTCAACTACAGTTTTTTGGGCCCTCCCTGAAGCCGCCCCTGTGCTTTGACGAGAAATTCACAAACAACCTTTCTGTTGTAATATTCCATTTCAAATAATCTTTATTTTAAACATTTTTTTATTAAATATAAACTTGTTTTTGGATTCTCTCTGGAGGCGGCCCTGCTACTTTGGAGAGAAATTTAAAAGCCCTTTAGCAATAATTTTCTATTCTAAACAGTTCGTGTGATAAAACAATTTTTGATTCCACGACATATATTTTTGGGCCCTACCTGGAGCAGTTCCTAACCCCCTGACGAAAAATTTTCAGTCTAATTTTCTATCCTAAACAATTTTCATTCGAAACATTTTTTAGGTTCGACGTAAAATTATTTTTTGACCTTGCCTAGAGCCGTCCCTGGTGCACCTATTGCACCAATATTCAATAGTGTTTTTCCTTGGACTTCCCAGGTCTTTCGTCTAAAATTTCAGATTTCTATGTTGAGCCGTTTTCGAAGAAAACATATGCAGATACTGACTGATAGACCAACAGACACATAGACGGTATGCCGATTCAGATATATTAGGTATTTTTTGATTTCAAAGCGCCCATTTTTATAATTTTGGAATTTTTTATTTTTCCGCGACGACAAACACTTTATATAGATGAGAAAGTAAAAATATCTAAAACATTAAAAACAGTGAACGTCGCGACGCGGCGCCTGCCGAGCGCTGCGCTGTCGATATGTATTGCGTCTCTCGATTGCGACCACTGAACTCTATTTTTAATAAATTGCAACGAGAATCTTCACTAACCTCTACTTTATTATCACTTAAATTACTATAATTAATTCTTAAAAATAATACAACTAATAATAAATTTAATCTAACATAAATTCACCACTTCAACTGCCAATTGCTCCTGGAATTGCCTTGCTGCATTTGGGTTATGCCAGACTCTCTACTGCAGCCTTAAATTCTCTGCCTAGCTTTCTATGTATGTGATTTCAACTGGGTCCGATATAGTTGAGCAAAGTGTTGGTCTCCATATCTTAAGTCTAATACAGCCTCTAAAACTTTAAAATTTTGTTGCTGCGCCACTGGAATTATCCACTTCTGATGCTTGGCCCCTTAATGCTAAAACTAATGCCATAGCCTTTGCTTCATTATTCCAGTTGTTAGCCCAAACAGCTGCCTCAAATTGTTTTTTGTAGGTTGATCAAGATGTTTGTCTATCAAAGGAGGGCAGTTGTAATCGAGGACCTGACGATGATAATACTAGCTGGCTTCCTTTTCCCTCAGCTGCCATTTAAGTCACTCTACTTCTCCTTCAACTACACGAAATTTTCCTTCCATATCATCAACTTTTTCTTTGACTTCATTTATTTCTTCTTCAACCTTATTTATTTTTCCTTTGACTTCACTTACGTCAGTCTTCATGTTGCTCATATCCTCTTTAATTTTACTTTTGAGGTCTTTAGTGGCTAAAAGGATAGCGTCTTGATGCACCTGTATAATTTTTCTTAATTCTTCTTGACGTGTCATCTCTTGCTGATTTTCTTCATGAAGTCTTATTTCCAAATCTTCCATCATTTTTCTCAATTCTTGCTGACGGCGTGGCTCTTGCTCTTTTTCCCCTTTCTCTTCTAGACGTTTCTTTTCTTGCTCTTATTTTCATCTTGGCGTCGTCTTTCTTGTCCTTCTTTTTCTTCTTGGCGTCGTTTTTCTTATTCTTCTTGACGTTTTATTTATTTTTCTTCTTCACGTCTTTCCTGTTTTCTTTTTTTTTCTGGTGTCTCTTTTCCTGGTCTAACATAATTTTTCTTAGTTCTGCAAGTAAGCCTGTGTTTGTTTTTCCGAAGCCATACTTATTGTTTTCATTAAAAAGTTCTCGAACCAGCACTAATAAGTCTTATTTACAGTTTATATCAGGGACAAGTCAAATATTTCCACAATATCCGGAATAGAATGTTCTAGAATTTTTTTCGAATTGTCACGAATAGGTCTTATTTAGTGTCTATATTACTTTCCAGTTCAAAGCACTACG
Source organism: Leptura quadrifasciata (assembly GCA_963675555.1). Taxonomy (NCBI): domain Eukaryota; kingdom Metazoa; phylum Arthropoda; class Insecta; order Coleoptera; family Cerambycidae; genus Leptura; species Leptura quadrifasciata. The sequence continues at coordinate 26,548,114 of OY776673.1, forward strand.
CTCTCTCCAGTGGTTTCCAAATAGTACATTCTGGAACCTCGTCGAATTCTCCAGAAATCTTGTTGCTTCTGACATCAATTGTTACGTGTTGATAATTTCCAGTAAACACCCTGTACGTAGGCTCAATAAATTGCAACAAGAATCTTCACTAACCACTATTTTATTATCATTTAAATTACAATAATTAATCCTTAAAAATAACACAATTTGTTACTGTTCTTTGCTTCATCTCTTCACTTGTCATCTAATACATAACTCTGCTTATCAGAACTGTACTCTAGAATCATCCAGTGTTGTTCGCGGCGTTTCTAGCTCTTTCGCGTATATTCTGTACTTCTGTAGTTTGCCAGTTGGCCCAGAGATGGCGCCACCCTGCTGACCGTCAACTAATCAGGTCTTCCTCCACTCTGCCCACTCCACTAATTACATCTCTCTCCGTAAGAAGGCAGCACATAGCAGTATTTATGAATTTATTTTAGCGTATTTTGTGGGATTGATAAGGTCAAGTTCATGATACATAACTAAGTTAGGTGCTATAAATGGTTTTCCATAGAGACCATGTCTGCAGTAGAAATTGAATTTTTGATAGAAATGTTATGCTATGCTGTTACCTCAAATACCTTTACAGAATTAGGTAAAATTGATACAGGCTTCTATAATTTATTATATCCCTTACATTGTAGGAAGGCCAAACTTTTTCTAAACTTCAATATTCCGGAAAAATAGAGGTTTGTGTTGTCATGTTAAATAAACTTAAGAGTGAGGTAACAAACTCGTTAGAGCAGTCTAACTGAAAAACCAGGAATCAGATCAGGCCCTATGTCATTTTATTCTGTAGTTTGATTGCCTTTCTAACATCTAATTCTGATAACTGATCGGTATTGATGCATGTATGATTACTTATGATTATAGAGAATTGTGATTCGTTAGCATATGGATTTACCATTTCTAAGCAATATTAACAATGTTTTGAAAGATGTCAGCACCGATATCATTATAATAAATTTTTCCCAGTAGTCTGGTAGTATGTCTCTTACTATTAATGTATGACCAGAATAACTTAGGATCAACGAATAAAATCACCTCTACATTTTCCAAGTAATTTTTAGATGCCTTAGTGATTTGATCTTTAATTACTAACCTAATGGTTTTTAATTTTATAATTAAATAATGAAAGTATGTTACTTTTTCATAATTTCATTAATGACTGAAATCTATTAGAGGAATGGACTTATTATATAAAAAAAATTATATATCTGTTATTATTTTTTATTTAACTTGTAAAAATATATTTATAAATACATATAGACAAATAATCTAGGTGGAATATTTTTCTCTGACGTACTGGGCAAAAACTCTAATTCCTTCCCAAATTTCTGATATAACATCCACAATTAAAGTAGGTGGTGGATTAAATCCATCTGGTCCTCCTCTGGTCAGTTCAATAGTATAAGACAAATCAACACCAGCAACACCCATGACATAATCTCGAACACCTCCTGAAGTAGCATACAAAACTTCGCGTGCACCACCAACAGTATAGTTAGTTCCCCTGACTGCGTGGATAGCGTCATTTACGCGATCACCCAGAAATTGTAGCTCGTCCACAGTTTCCGGAGGGTCTGTTGTGTATCCCCATGGATACATGAGCAACTCACCATAACTGTGCAGATCAATGAACAATTTGATGCTACCTTTGTTGGCCAAAAAGAAGTTTGCTATAGCATTCGCCTCTGGTTCGGAAAAGGGTATTCGCCCAGCAAACGTCCCGCTACATTGCCAACTACTGGCGCCAGTTAACATCCAATTGTAGCCAAAGTTTCTATTTGCATCTGTACCATCGCATATGGTGTTTGGTGTGCGAGTTTTTCTCCAGAGACGCTCCTATAAAAAAGCAAATAACTCATATGTAAAGTCGAGAAAATTGCTATAGTAAAATGCGGTCGCAGGGAGGGCCTAGTCCATCCTTTTACATCGCTTACTATACGTGAAAGCGAGACAGATGACTGTACGCACGAATGAAAGTTCTCGATCTCCAGTCGCGCCTCGACCGCATTCTTCTATACCATTTGCCGCGACAATACTTTTTCCGAACTGCCAATTATTTGACAAGTAAAAAATATCTTTAGCAGATATGGAGTTTGGTAAATTCTAAAACTCAAGCACATCAAAGCTTTTAGGGGATACAAAGTTATTTTCACTGCTATTTCTATACTTCTATTTTTAATCCTTCAAGGACGAAGTTTCTCAAATTCTAAGATTTAATTGATTTAAGTTAATCTAGATAAATTGTAGGCACGTCTAATAAGAGATTATCAACAACAACAACATAAGTGACATGTATTTAATTTTCATAAAAATTGCAGTTACAATGTGATAACTCCATTCGTGCAGGATCAAGTGATTTTATTTTCTGAAAAAATTAAAAATCTCAATTTGGTACGAAATAAATTTATTTAAAAGGCAGAAGCAACATTTCATATGGAATTTAATTTTATATGGAGATCAATACTTGCAACTTTAGTCTACAATGCATTTAATGCATATTTAATTCGTTCAGCACTTGTGCGACCATTTTCTGTATGTCCTTTATCATAGCCATATCTGTGTCCTTTCAGAGCCAATTTCCTCTTTCCTTGCAGCGTTTACTTGCCCAAGGTTCCGTTGTCAACAGTCTCGCATCATATGCCCTGGTTTGCTGCAACGGTAATATCGGATACTTCCGCTAGGCTGTACACCTCCTTGTCGATTTTCCCGTTTTTTGGGAAACTTGTGTTGGTTATTAATTGGGTAAACATCTTGTGTATGTCCTTTAATTTGGTGTCCAAACTCGTTTCCTCTGATTGGGCTTCTTCAACAGAGACAGCTCGTACTCTGTGCCATGAAAAATCTATATAGGCGGCTTCTACCTCCAGTGCATGGATCAATGCTTCGCTACAAGTCTTATGACGAGATAGTCTAAGGACCCGCCTGATCCCTTCATCTTTTATGCCATCAATAAACGCGTCGACTGCCAATTGCTCCTGGAACTGTCTTGGTGCATCCGGGTAAGCCAAGTGTGCCAGTCTCTCTACTGCAGCCTCACATTATTGTAAATTCTCTCCAGCTTTCTGTGTATGTGATTTGAGCTGAATCAGGTATACTTGGGCGAGGTGCTGGTCGCCATATCTTAGATCTAATGCAGCTTATAAAACTTTAGAATCTTGTTGCTGTGCCATTGGGATTCTCTAAAGCAATTCTAAGGCTTGACCTCTTAACGCCAGCACTAATGCCATAGTCTTGTCCTCATTACACCAATTGTTTGCGCATGCAGCTGCCTCAAATTGCCTTTTATATGTTGACCAAGAAGTTTGTCCATCAAGGGAGGGAGGTTGTAACCGTGGACCTGATGATACTACTAGCTGGCCTCCTGTTCCTGTTAACTGTCGCTTAAGTTACTCTATTTCTCCGTCAACTACCCGAAATTTTCCTTCTATATCAGTAACCTTCCCTTCGACGTCAGTAACTTTATCTTTGACTTCACTTACTTCAGTCTTTATGTTGCCTATATCCTCTTTAATTTCACTTTTGAGGTCTTCAGTGGCTGAAAGAATAGCATCTTGTTGCCCTTGTATAATTTTTCGTAATTCTTCTTCACGTCTCTCTTGTTCTTCTTTTTCTTCCTGACGTCGTCTTTCTTGTTCGTCTTTCTCTGCCCGACGTTTTCTTTCTTTTTCTTCTTCACATCTCTTGCTCTTCTTTTTCCTCTTGGCGTCGTTTTTCTTGTTCTTCTTTCTGGTCTAGCATCATTTTTCTGAATTCCGCAAACATGTCTTGCATTTGCTTTTCGGCAGCCATGCTTCTTGTTTCCATCCAAAATGTTCTTAAAAGAGCACTAACAAGTCTTCCTTAAAGTCTATATCAGCTTCAAGTCAAATATTTCCACAAAATCCGGAGAATGTTCTAAAAGGTTTCTCAGAAGGGCACAAATAAGTCTTATTTAATGTCTATATCACTTTCTAGTTGACAGAATTTAAGTAATTATATTAGTTTCCAAATATAATGTTCTAGAAGTTTTCTCAAAATGCCACAAATATTTCTTACTTGATATCTATATCACTTTCCAGTCGACAGAATTTAGAGCTAACTGCACTAGTTAGCAAATAGAAGGTTCTGGAAATTTTCTCAAAATCTCGTAAATAGGTCTTATTTGATGTCTATATCACTTTTCCTTTGACAGAACTTAGCTGACTGTACTAGTTTCCAAATAGAATGTTCTGGAAATTTCCTCACACTAGCGCAAATAAGTCTTGTCTAAAATGTATATATCACTTTGCAGTTCAAAGCACACTTCAATATCTGCAGTGGTTTGCAAATAGAACATTCTCGAACTTCCTCGAATTCTTCAGAAATCCTGTTGCAATGCCGCTTGTTACACTAATTGTTACGTGTTTACAATCTCCATTAATTAGGTTCAATAAATTGCAACAAGAACTTTCATTACCCACTGATTTATGAATCACTTAATTATAATAACTAGTCCTTACAATTACACATTATTACACATTAATTACAAATTTATTCTACTGTAGTCTACTAAAATTCACAACTAGTTACTGTTATCCATTTTATCTTATCACTTGCTCATCTCATACATAACTGAACTCCGTGCAACGATCCACTCCCTATATATTTATAGTGATTATTCTAGAATGCTCCAGTCTATCCTTTCGGCGGCGTTTCTGGGTCATTCTCGAATTTTATATGAGCCAATGGTGTAGGCGTGTCCATAATGATCTGCAGCTTAATTTTGTTAATAGCGCATAAAGTTTAGGAATCACATTTGATACTAAGCTTACAATTTCAAAAAAAACATGTTGCTAAGTTGATGAAAAATCCTATACTGCCTTAAAATTACTAAATTCAAACGTAGGTGTTCTAAATTACAAACCAGGAAAAAAATTGTATGAATCCTATGTGCCACCAATTTTAAATTATTGCAACATTTTATAGTTTCTATATGATATCATTGACACAATATCATTCACAAAAGATTCAAACCTCATGTTGTAGGTTTGCTTGTGGATTAAAAAAATTGACCACGTATCGCCTAGGCAAATAACAATTATATCGCATAGCAATACATTACAGTGTACATCGCCTTCTCTCTACGTCCTCTCCCTCCTATCTACAAAAAAAACTCTTTTTTCGGTATAATATACACAATGTAAACGTTAGATTCAGTAATGCACTATGAGGTGGGAGGCGAGGTACGGTCATCGGAAGTTCCGATGGCAAACCCTGTAGCCAAATTTCACCAACTGCAACTTCCGCTTACCCTATCCATCTTTCTGTTTGTATCTTTTTGTCGCGTTTGTTTCTTATTTTCCTTTTGTGGATTTTCGTTCTTCTAAATTCATTTCAGAATTTTCGTCAAACCAAAATCTCGTAAGACCAAATTTTTAAAATCAAATAGGCCAGCCACGCGCAGCCCAGCATTGACACAGCTCGCGGAAGGTACCTTGTACAACTTAAGGTGCTTGCGTCAGAGTCAAAATTTAATTAGTGAAAGTGCGTGTGTTTAAGAAAACGTGTAGTCGTAAGTTTTATTAAATATGTTTTTGTTAGATATAGCTAATTTTAATACCTCTTTTAATCCGTTTGTAACAGAAGGTGACTAGGTTGTAAGCTTTAATTGTCGTCCGCCAGACCTGCAATCCGCCACCGTGATAAACGCAGTGATTGCACGGTCGATCCTGGGGCAAGTTTTGGGGAGTGCGTGTATATTTTAATACAAATAAAGTCGAGACCTCGATCAGCGAAGCTAAGCGGCGTTGGTGAGCTCTGCCCTTGGATGGGTGACTCATTTCGTGATATAGTACCTTTCATGCATACTAATTCGGAATTATCCTCCTCTCCGCCACAAGTGACCAGGAAGGTAAATTCGGCATGAGCTTAGGTTTCACGCACCGGTACTGACGCCCTGGGATGCCTGTGTACGTTTGTGGATGGGTACGATATTTATCCACATCTGTGGATGGGTATCACAGGCAACAAGCTCCGTCACAGGGCTGCAGTGATGCAAAATGGGAGGTAGCGTTACCCAACGTCCTAGAGCTTGACCCAAGCCATAGTGTGAGACACCATGCCGAGGGCTGAGTGGCCGCGGGGTAGAACGGTCTCGAACGGTTCCCTGGGGGCACCAGGCGACACCCCTTGTATATACTATTACTCGGTCATACGGGGCTCTGATCGAGTGTACCTTTATTTCTCTAGCTCTTCATGGGAACAGTATGGAGAGTACCAAAAACAAGAAAAACACAAACAGGCTGAAAGGCCGGAAGGCCCAGGTGCTGCGGAGGCAGAAATGCCGAAAACACAGCCAGAAGGCCAGGTTGCGCCACAGGCTAAAAAGCCAAACGAAGCCAAGGGCCAGAGAGGCGCTCAGGCCAAAATGCCAAGCATATTCCAAAAGTCCAAGGGAGGGAGCATTAGGGTCAATTCCGAAGAGGAGGTTGACCTAATTACAGACGCGGAGGTGCGAGCTGCTCATCTGTCCGGAGTCTCAAAAAAGAGACTCCAAAATCTTGTCAAAGGTGGTCGAGATTTTTACGAGACTAAAAGGGCCATAATCAGGAGTAACTTTGGCAGGGTTTAAAAAGGCCAAGCAATGGCAAAAGACCCCAAGAAGGCTATTCAAGGTTCCAGCGGGGTAAAGTAAACGGACCAGGACGGCCGAACCAAGGCCCAAAAAAGTCTCCGTCAGGAAACCGTCACACCTCCCAGCGGCCAACGGGGGAAAAAGAGGGCAAAATTCGAGGAGCTATCCTTCAAGGATGCCCTCTCCGCCGTAATGGCCGCAGTGGTGCAGGACGGTTGGAAATGATGGAGCAGGAAAGGCTAAAGGCCGTCCAAAGCTCCATTGTGCAGACCTACGAGAGTATTCCTGTAGGAGGGCCTCAGGTGCGTTTTGCCAAGTGCACATATAGGCCATATATAGGCGTGCGCGGATGCGACAAGCGCTGCATGACTGTGGAGTGTTGTCCCCACGCTCCACCCTTGGGAAGGCGCAAGCCTTAAAACGCTGGAGGGCGACGGGATTCGGGGGCTGTGCGCGTGCACCGTGTACGTCGCCGACGAGAATGGCCAAAGGCTGGAGGCCAAAATACTCACCAGACTAAGGGTGGTAAAGGCTAATTAACCAGCTCCTTTGTTAATCTAATCTAATCTAATGCATCAGTGAAAAAATAAATGAATTAAATCTCAGAATTCTCAAAATAAACATTAATTTTGACTCATGAAGTCAAAGGGTATTAAAAAAGTAATTCCGTAATCTAATTTAAACAAACTACATTTTTCAAAGTTAAATTCTGGAAAAATTCACTAACGTTTCATAATTCATAAATAAACCGAAATTATCATTAACAACTCTCAAACATGTCAAATAACAATTTTATAGCCGAAAAATTACAAATAACAGCCTTAAAAAGACCCCATATTATTTTCAATATCGTCCAAATCTCTATACGAATCCCCATTAATATAATTTAACTTCTATTTTTGCTCTATTTCTGTTGATCGTATACTGAAAGGCAGGGTCCATAAACAATATCACAGTAATCAAAAATAGACAAAGAGACGAGAGACTCTACCGATTTAAGTTGAATGGGTGTACTCAATACAAATTTATATTTGTATAATACTTTCAATCGACAATATATAGCTGTAATCAACTTGGTCACGTGCTGTGTGAAGGACAAACTCTTATCAAAGATAACTCCTATTTTACAAGTATCTTGAACAGTCAGAAGAACATTATCTAATATTAATATTCACCCTTCCTCGATGTCTTTTAGTGCCAGTCATGACTGCAGTTATTTTTAATGAGTTTAACGACAAAGCATTTTTCTGAGACCAATTTTGCACTTCATAAAGATCCTTATTTATTTTGTCTATTGCTATGTTCTGCGATTCAGAATTAAAAGGTACATACAATTGACAATCATCTGCGTATAGATGCATATTAGATGGTATAACACTCTGTATATCAGCGGTGTATATCAAAAATAACAAGGGTCTTAGAATTGACCCTTGTGGTATACCTCTTGTTATCTGTTGTGCATCTGAATTTATTTTACCACCAACTACTATTAATTGTACGTGCTGGAGACGACTTCTTAAATACATTTCTAACCACTTGAAAGCTTTGATAGATATTCCATAATATTTTAATTTAGCTAATAACAACTTGTGATCTAAACAATCAAACACTTTGGAGTAGTCTAACATAATAGTTATAGTCACCATGGACTTATCAACACCACGTAGCATGTCATCGGTGAGGTCTAAAAATTGAAGTAGTTGTGTTTAAATCAAATGTGAAACCAGATTGTTTTGGAGATAGAATATTGTATGTGTCTACGTGTTTCTTTAATTGATTCAAAACTATTATTTCTATAACTTTAGATAGCACCGGTAGAATACTTATGGGTCTTAAATCATTTAGAGTACTAACTTTTTCTTTTTTTAGGGACAGGTATTACATGTGCGCTTTTCCAACACTCCTTTCCTTTAGAGCAAAATTTATAATATATGTAGTTGCACAATAAGAAATCCATATAGGCGAGCGGGACACCCCCAGAAAGTCGCTTAAAAATAGGAGTAAGTTACCACACAGTTCTAATTGCTGAATCCAGTTTTTTGCACGTTTTCGAAGTCTCTTAATAGGAATCTAATATTATTTTTGCAAAAAATAGGGCGTCCATGTATAAAATCGTATTTATGTTAAAAATTACATACTTTTTCACATTGGCTTCGCGATATCTCCGACAGTCTTAATTATTTCATTTTGAAATTTTAAGCATTTATTTCTCAAAGTATAAACTTAAAAATAAGACTTGTCTGAATTTCCCGCGACATTTATTTATTTTGCGACGAATTTTCAAAGTTGCACTGCCAGGGTTTGCAAATTTTTACAAACCATCGCAAAAGTTGAGTGAGGAAGTTTCGAATTTTAAATAACTAATTATCCAACATTAAAATATAATACATCATGATGTTTTGTGGAAAGTTTCAGTCTTCATATTTGAATTAAAAAAAAGATATGCGCGTTCAAAGTTCAGCGTCGAGTCCGAGCGCGCGCGCTTGCTCGGAGCATGCTGATTACATGGTTTTTTACAGGCAAAATTACCGTGGGTACTGATTTGAGAAGTTATATTTCTATACATGTAATGTCAAAAAGTTTAGGTAATAATATGTGCTCATCTTCGTTAGCTGCGCATGCTTTGACCGGTTGTGATACAACTTCAGCATTATTTTATATTGGCAAAAAGACTGTTTATGCGGGTATGAAAAGCATGTCTAACGAACTTATTAGATTTAGCTCGAATAAATGATTTAACGATCGATACTGTCCTAGAAATCGTTAAGTCTTTTTGTAGCGAATTTATACAATCCTAAAAAAAAATCAAATGCAATGCATACTGATGTTAACTCCTTGCGTTATAATTTAACAATCGAAAAAAATATCAAAATATCGCTCAACTTCCCCTATCTAATCCAGCTATGTTGGAGCACATTTTGTGAGCCCTTTGGCAAGTAAATACGATGGTTCTGAAGGGCCACGATCACAATTTTTTCCAAATGTCTCATTAACATGTCGCACTGCAATATTTTAAGTCGCAGTGTTTATTAAAAAGATGCACTGCTAATTATAAAATCGCATTGCGAATTTCAAAAACGCACTGTGAGATTTAAAATTGCGTGGCGAAACTCAAACAATCGCGTATGCACAGGGGTCCAGGGTTCAGATTGTCATCTGTGTACGCTACGAGCTGGGTGGATTTGTTGATAAGTGTCTTTGCCCAGTGGCGGAAATTAGGAAACCTTAAATATATTAGAATGCTTGATTTCGCCAAGTTAGCAATTCTGGACGCGATTTCATCAACTTCGTATACATAAGTTTGCACTGCTTTGATTTTATATTTAACGATTCCTGTACTAGTAGCTTCAGCCGAGAGGTCATTTTCAAAATTGAAATTAATTAAAAACTACTTAAGGAACTTTTTATTACAAGAAAATTTGACGAATTTAGCCATAGTTTCCATTGAAAATGAAACGGCCCGAAGTATTAGATATCGACAGGAATATCCAACATTTCGCCGAAACCAAAGCCAAATCTACGTATGTTTCTTTGGCGGATGCAATTTTACGAGCCATGATGTTAATGTCGTCTGCGTACGCTACGAGCTGGATGGATTTGTTGATAAATGTATTTGTCCCTTACGCAAATATTTATTTGCAGTGTAACTTTAAATCTCACAGTGCGTTTTTAAAATTCGCAGTGCGTTTTTAAAATTCGCAGTGAGACATTATAATTCGCAGTGCAACTTTTTAACAGGCACTGCAACTTAAAATGTTGCAGTGCGACATTTTAATAAGACATTTGGAAAAATGTTTTGATCATGGCCCATCAGAGCCATCGTAAGTAAATGAATGGAAACAAGCTACTGAATCAATAATTGTTTCCGAAGACGTGACAAAATTTGGATGGTCGATAGAAGGCGAAAACTTAATTTTGATTACTACGAAGGACCCACTGCAATAGAAATTCTACAAAAATATTTCTGCTTTTGCAGTAGGAAAAATGCTTGCTCAAATATGATTTGTCCTTGCGTTGTATCTCATTTGGAATGCTGTGATGTTTGTAGTTTTAAAAATTGTTGCAGTAATATTGATTAAATAAATGAATAATTTTGGCAATAGTTTTCATTTGGATAAAATTCAATATTTATGCACTCAATACATTTTATAAACATATGAAAAATAATTTATACATATCTATGTGATTTATAATGTGAAATAGTCAAAGCCAATCAGCACGTGTTGATCGCGCGCGCTCGTACTCGACGCTGAACTTTGAACGCGCATGTCTTTTTTTTATTTAAATATGACAGGTTGAAACTTTCCACAAAACTTCAGAATGTATTATATTTTTATGTTCGATAATTATTTACTGGAATCGAAACTTCCTCACACAACTTTTGCGATGGCATCTAAAAATTTGCAGAACCTGGCAGTGTTACTTTGAAAATTTGTCACAAAATGAATAAATGTCGAGGGAATTTCAGACAAGTCTTATTTTCAAGGTCATGCTTTGAGGAATAACTGTATCGAATTTCAAAATGAGACAATTAAAACTGACGGAGATATATTGAGTTAAATGTGAAAAAGCATGAATTTTCTTTTCTTTCATTTTTCACAAAAATATGATTTTATACATGGACGCCCCATTTTTTTTGCAAAACTAACTTTAGATTCGTGTTCAGTGACCTCGAAAACATAAGAAAAAACTGGATTCAGCCATTAGGACTGCCATGGTCAGTATGGGCTCATTTTAAGGGCGTTTCCTGCTTGCCTAAAAATTTCAGCATCTCAGATGAGATTGCATCAACCCTTTTAACATAAGAATATAGGCTAAGTATAATATATACTACTTCGGAAGTATCAACGTCTTGAAATTCCATTTGTGAAGCCCCTTATTATTATTACTTGTATTATAATAATCTACAACGTTAGGATCAGCTAATGTTTTACTTACTGAATTTATGAAGAAATTGTTTATCGTATCAGAATCCTATAACTGATCAGGTATTTCATTATAACAGTACTTATTATGTATATTTAACTTATCCAAAGTTTGCCAGAGAATTTTTGAATTTCTATAGGTGCGATTTAATACATTCTGAATATACGCCTGCTTTTGTCGACGAATAGATGCTGTGACAAAGTTTCTCATTAAGTTTATAATACGCCCATTTCGCCTCAGTTTGCATACGAGTGGTATGAATATTTTTTAGTGACGACCGATATTCTAACAAAGCCCTATCTCATCTTCATCATTTGTTTTATATCAGTAGTGTCCCGTGGGTTTAATTTTTAGTTATTCCAAAATAACGTCACTAATTTAATCAGAATTTGCTAATTTACTTTGCTATTCATAATTTTGTTATTAATTATCGGTTAATATGACGTATAAACCAGGGCCAAACCGTTTAAAATATCGTAATAGACGATAAATTCTTAGCAGTATACGAATGGTCGGAAAATGTAGTTAATGGTGTAAATAATTAAGGAAAAATCGTCCAGACTGAGTAAAAGTTCTGGAAGGGGGGTTGGGGTGGTAATATATACGTTTTTAGGGGTTGGTACTTGTTTTTTGCGATTTGCGGCTAAACTATGCATCCTATCGAAAAATGTTGAACATAAAAGTTGTAGATAATGAAAAAATCTAAAACTTTCTAATTAACCATTATTGACCATAACCTCAAAATTATCGAGAAAAATGCAAAAAACCGTTTTCTCGGTTTTTAATTTATAACTATCGCAAAAATGTTTATATTTTCATGAAAATTGGTGAAAATGTTCTTTTTTGTGTTTCAAACAAGCCCAAATTTTTTCAAAGCGAAATATTTAATTTTCGATGTTTTATGAAGGAAATAAGAAAAAAGACCTAATTTTCAATCGAAAAATTTGGTTAGCAAATTTTCGATTAATGAACTTTACTAGTGCTCATTGTTTTCGTTGAAACCTCAACTTTAATATAGAATTAAAATATAATATTGTTTATATACAAAAATATCGTTAAAAAAGCGAAAACCGAAACACTACTTTTTAAAAATCGAGTTTTCAGTGAAAATCATGAATTTCTTTTTCTTTATTGTAAATAAACGTTTACATTCATAAAAAGCGTTAATTCTCATACAATACTATGTTATACAAGTAATTTACATGTACCTAACTATTCTCGGCTTTCAAGGTCTCGAAAACATTGTTTAAACTGCAATGGGATGTTAAACAATTTTGTCTGCAAACAAACCGAAGAAGATGCAGATTTCCTAATTATCAATACATCCCTTGAAGTAGCAAAAAAATCCGATAAAATAGTGGTAGTTGTTGGCCAAGACATTGATCTTTTAGTTCTTTTAAATCAATTCAGTTCACATGAATTGAATATCTATTTCCACAAACCTTATGCAGAAAATATTAATGATACTTATTACACCTCTAATAGTTTTAAACATAAATCACATAAACATATTGTAGCATTTTTGCATTGTTTTTCTAGATGCGATACAACTTCCAGTTTTGCTGGGAAAGGAAAAAAAAACATTATAAAATCATTATTGGCCGATAAACATTTACCTAATCTTGCAGAAATTTTTTACAATACAAATGAAGACAAACAAACGAAAAATAATAGCTTCTATTCACAAAAGTAATATACATCTCTACACGATTTAAGATTTGAACTCTACCGAACGGCTACTGCTAAATCCTCATTTCATTTGAAAAAATTACCTCCAACTGAAGGGGCACCTAAGCAACATTGTTACAGAGTGTATTTTCGAATACAAAGATGGCTTGGTAATCAATTAACAGCTACAGATTGGGGATGGAAACATCACGTTAATGGCATCGTACCTATATTTACAGAACAAGAATGAATTCCTGAAAATTTATTGAAAATTATCTGCTGCAGCTGCGAAACAGGATGCGGTAATAACAAATGTGGGTGTCGCGAGCATGGCTTAAAGTGCACAAATTTGTGCTCAAATTGTCACGGTTCTGATAAATGTTCTAATGCCGAAAAATCGTTGTACGAAAAAAATTGTAATCTCGAGGACATCGAAGACGAAGACAGTACCCACTGTCTAATAAATAATAATAAAAATAAAGATACTGAACTGGACAATCCAGAGGAACTCCAAGAAATTAAAGATGTAGAAAATGAACGTGAAGAAATCGAAAGATTGATCGATTCTGGCGATGAAGAATTGCCCACGAAAAAAAAAAAAAGATTTCAATAAAATTATTTTACTTTTAATTTTTGTATTTTATAATCAAATATAAGACTTTGACGTGATATTTTGTAAATACTTACGAATCACAAGAAATAATCAACAAATTTTCTCAATTCACAGCCTTTTTTTTTTTTGAATTTTTACCTATTTAATTGCAGTTTAAATAATGTTTTCGGGACTTTGAAAGCCGAGAATAGTTAGGTACATGTACATTACTGTATAACATAGTATTGTATGAGAATTAATGCTTTTTATGAATGTAAACGTTTATTTACAATAAAGCAAAAAGAAATTCATGATTTTCACCGAAAACTCGATTTTTAAAAAGTAGCTTTTTCGGTTTTTCGCTATTTTAACGATATTTTTGTATATAAACAATATTATATTTTAATTCTATATTAAAGTTGAGATTTCAACGAAAACAATGAGCACTAGTAAAGTTCATAAATCGAAAATTTGCTAATCAAATTTTTCGATTGAAAATTAATTTTTTTTTAATTTTCTTCATAGAACACTGAAAATTAAATATTTCGCTTTGAAAAAATTTGGGCTTGTTTGAAACACATAAAAGAACATTTTCACTGATTTTCATGAAAATATAAAAAAATTTGCGATAGTTATAAATTAAAAACCGAAAAAACGGTTTTTTGCATTTTTCTCGATAATTTTGAGGTTACGGTCAATAATGTCTAATAAGAAAGTTTTAGATTTTTTTATTATCTACAACTTTTTTGTATTCAACATTTTTCGATAGGATGTATAGTTTAGCTGCAAATCGCAAAAAACGAGTACCAACCCCTAAAAACGTATATATTACCACCCCAACCCCCCTTCCAGAACTTTTACTCAGTCTGGACGATTTTTCCTTAATTATTTACACCATTAACTACATTTTCCGACCATTCGTATACTGCCAAGAATTTTTATTACCTTAAACAGGATTGGCCCTGGTCTAGTATAATGATTTCATAACATCCCTAACGTGTTCATCTATAACCACAGCATTTTTTTTAGATGTTTCAACGTTTTAACAATCACGACGTGACGCTAGTGGTTACGATTGACGTCATTCATTAGGGATAGAGGGTTTTAATGGTTCTAAATTCTCAGCCGAAATAAATATTTTTTTTCACCTTCAATTTTAACAAAAAAGAAAAATACGAGGAAGCATATTTTTCTGTCGTCTATCTATCTGTGTTATAAAAAAAAATCATGCAACTTCCTCAGTGCGATACATTTATAACAAGAAAAAATATTTATGCCCTTTCAATTTACATTGAACATGTGGTAAGAAAATCAGCCCAAGACATACTGGCCTCGTTTGAGACAACTCCTTTTTCCGATTATTCGGGTCTATTTTGTCTTCACTAATTATTATACGAGTAGTATAAATAAAAATTAAAAACTTACTGTTTCGTGAGTATATTCATAACCATCAGGATTCACAACTGGAAGAATAATCCAATCAACATCGCTGTAAAGTCCTGCATTATTTGTATTTTCAACAAGCTGGTTTATAATGTATAAAGCTACAGGTGGTGCGATCCACTCTCTGGCATGGATGGCAGCTTCAATAAATATGATTGGTTTGCCGGTACCTCCACTTGATATTCTTAAGACGGTCAGATTACGCCCCTCGAAAGATTTTCCTAACAATTCAGTTCTTACAAGATCTGGGTAATCTTCAACTAATCGGTCCAGATAAGCTAATATCTGAAATTACGACACTTAAGTTTTTAATAGGACATTATTTTGTTTGCTTATGAGTAAATTAGAAAATCTTTTTGGAAGTCTAATACATGAGAATAAATAAATTTTAAGATATCAAAAATCTATTTTCAATAATAATTTACAATTTTTTCATTTTTCTGATAACGTGAAAATCTAGTTATGTTGAAGAATACTACGTTGAATTTATTTAGAAATAATGATCTAAAAATATTATTTGTAGCCCAAAAAATAATATATTTTATTTCCAATTCGACTGCAATTGCACTTGGAAAATTACTACATATTATCGTGAGCAAGAAAAATAGGACATCTATCTCTATTTGAATATGTAATAAATTGGGCTACTTTTAGACTAATCAACTTTTTCCTTAAGTAGAATGGCTATATTTTTTATGGTTTCATATTACGCATAAAATTCTAAGTACACCAGTTTTTTTCGATTTAAAAAATTCCAAAAAAATAAGTGACATACGAATTTTTTTATTTTTGTGAGAATGACCGCGTTAGGTGAATGCGATGTAAGAAAATTACCTAGTTATTAGCAAGACTGTGGACTTCTTTATAAAGAAGAAAATTGTTATTTGAATTACTGATTAGTATGACTATATTTAGGTTTTCTCAAAAGACGAAATATCATTTCCGTAGGGGCTCTATGGATAATTTCTTAACGGGTTCTTTTAGTGCGATATTTTACACTTCTTGTGTTCTCAGCTGACCAGGTAGCTAGTATAATCTCTTGCCATGATCTTTCTTAACAGAGCCGAGTGCTCATACAACGATCGGCACGAGTGTCGTCTTTACATTCCACATCCTGCTGACTTCTATTTGGAGGTCTTTGCTCAACTTCTGTTTCTTTAGGCATAACATTTGTCATTTGGAACTGATACGTCAATCAGTAAGCGAGATTTAACTATTTTATTGTGCATGACATTGTCTGGTCGATTCGCATGGATTTCCTTATCGGTGATAATAAGCACACTTTAGGCCTGCTCCATTCAGCCACATCGTAGATGCCCTTTTGTCAACTGCTGGTCGGTCGAGATCTCGAAAGAACTGTTCATGCATCGGTTTTGATCAGAGTATTTCTATTTTCCTCTTTTCGATGCTGAATTAAATATTCATTTTGGCCCTTTCGTCAGTGGCTCTGGGACCGAAGTACTCTTCTCAAATTTTACGCGACTCTTTCTGGATGGAGGATAAGTTTTTTTCTTGCCCATGTGTGAATTTGTCCTTTCCTTGATATAGCGCTCAGACCTATGATAGAGGAGTTGTAAACAGATTCTAGCTCCATTAAACTCCGACCGCCATTCTTTTTCTTAATGTACAGCCTCTGTACATCGGCCTTCGTATGGTGAATTCTGCCCATTGTTAAGACTTTCCTGATTTTTCTGTCCAACTTCTTGATGTCCCTTCTTAGCCAGTCAACAATTTAGAAACTGTAGGCAACTACAGGTACAGCAGTTGCGTTTATAGCTGCAATGCTGTTCTTGGTGCTTAGCTCTGTCTTAAGAGCTTACCTTATATGACGGTAGTATTCCTTAGGTATACTAGTCTTCATTTCGTTAATGTCAATATTCCGGTGCATTCGTCGACTCCCAAATACTTGTATGTTCCCCGGGATCCATATTTCGTATTTCAGACTCAACACTTAGCACAATGTTTTGACTTCTCACGTGTTTACCTAGCTGGAGTACCACTGTAACGCATTTATCCAAACCAAATTCCATAAGCTCTTGCTTTAGCTGAGCTTGATTTTTAGTAAATAGTTTCAGGTCGTCTATATAAAAGAGGTGATTCACCCTATAATTCTCGCTAGTTTCAAAGTAAAACCTTGGTTTGTTTAGTTGGTTTGTCAAAGGAACAAGCACCATATAGAACAATAGATGCGAGAGTGAATCTCCTTGAAATATTCCTCTTTTAATATTCAGGTTGTCTGTTCTTATATGGCCTCTCGAGTGGTACAGCCACATCTGTTTTCCATTCCTTCATAGTGGTTTCTATAAAGTCAGCTATTATCAGACATACACGATAAATTCGCAGTGATCCGATGATCCAGGTATGAGGGATACTATCAAAAACTTTCTTGTAGTCCACCCAGGCCATGCTGAGATTTTTGTGACGCTTCTTTGCTAGTGATGTGATAGTTTTATTCACTAGCAGCTGAACTTTACAGTCTTTGGAAGCCTTCATACACCCTATCTGGTCCTCTGCTAGGATCTGATATCTTAGCAGGTGGTCATAGATTTCATTTGATAGTGCTCCAGCGACCACCTTGTATATCGTTGGTGG
The DNA here is from genome assembly GCA_963675555.1 of Leptura quadrifasciata. Taxonomy (NCBI): domain Eukaryota; kingdom Metazoa; phylum Arthropoda; class Insecta; order Coleoptera; family Cerambycidae; genus Leptura; species Leptura quadrifasciata. The sequence goes on from OY776673.1 coordinate 26,565,975, forward strand.
ACAGATTATTGTGCGGTAGTTCTTATGATCTTTACCATCTTTGCCTTTTTAAAGTAGGAACGTTTTCCCTGAAGTTAACCATGCGGGTGTTTCCTCGGGGTGTAGTATGACATTATTGATAACTGCTGTTAAGCTGTTATGTAAAGCACTCAATTGTTTTAGCCAAAGATTATGCATCATGTCTGGCCCCGGCGCCTTTCGGTTATGTGTTTGCTAAATTATTTCCACAATTTCGTCTACTCTTAATTCCGTTCACATCGGGTTCAACCTTCCGATGGTCTCTACGTTCTTGTTCTATCTACTGAGCGTTCTCGTTGTGGATAATGCCTGGCGTAGTCCAGTTTTTATAATCATTTGTTTTTTATTGCCTACTTTAAATACTTTACTGGACATGATACACTAAGTGCCAGTTTAAAAAAAAAACATGAGCTAAGTGATCCGCTATGTTTACACCTATATTCATACTCAGACATATTCGTGCTTAGATAGTCTATTATACTGAAGTAGTGCAGTACAACCATTTACGTGGTGAAAACTCTGGTAAGTTCATTTGCTGTTGAGTGTAGTTCAAAGGATTGAACCTTTACCAATACCTTAAGCCTTAAAACATTGGAAAAACAATAGAATAATAAAAAATTTTAATCTCAGACTTTATTAGCTCTCTCTGTCCTCCAGGACCTTCTTTCAGATAACCTGTTATCAGTAATGCAAAGTCAACTACTACTGTAAAACCAAATTTTTAAAACAGTTAATTGACGATCAGTAATCTGAGTTTTACAGTGATCATCGAATATTAGTCTTAAATTTATATGGAAAAAATCCGACATCTGCAGCTATTTTATCATCGCCATGTAGCTTTCAGTTTTTCTCAAAAAAAGGCACCAATAACTAATTTTTTATAACAATTCATGAAGGTGAATCTTGAAACTAAGCACCTCATTTGTTATTTCATTGTTCTAACAATCCATAAAGAAATACTGGTTGAGACAATTTAATATTAAACTCCTTATGTCCTACTACTACCACCATATATTTACATTATCAGAAAAACAGATAGATTAAAAATTATTATTGTTTTAATAGATATTGTTTTATTTCAGATAAATTATAAATTGTGCCTTTGCCTCTGATCGTTTGATATTAAAAGCTATAAAATGCATTATTTTTCAAAAAATGTACTAAATATATAAAAAAATGTGCTCAAAATTTTGCTTACTTCATCATGACGCATAAATTCTGTAAAGCTAACTTCCCCTCTGGCTACCCTAGGAGATCTTCTTTGTCTTTCGTTTTCTGCTTGGACTTTCCTAAAATACAAATGATTACGGTCTCCATATGCATTTTTAATTTAATGGAAATATCTATACGGCTTGTTGCCATAGTGTATATATGTTATATTGAACAGAGAACACTCGAATGCATCCATATTCAACTACAAAAATTTTGTTCTCTGCTGAGACACAGAGTGTTTTTTTGATTATTAACCATACTTTTTGTTACGTACTTAATAATGATAAATATTTTTATTACAATACAAAATCCATAAATAACCTGGAATCTGAACGTATTAATTACAATATACTATTACAGGAATAGTTGATAGTTAGATACATATTTTTTAATTTATATTATTGTGGTGTATACTGGGCATTACAACGTTCCTCAACGTTTTCTTGAACATGGCTGTGAACATCATTCCCAAATTAAATTTTATTGGTTAAGTGAGCAGGAGTACAATGGGTTAATACTTTGTGATAAACAGTGAGGGCATGTGTTTTACGTCTGTTAGCCATATTCAACCGTCGAAAGTTGGACAAGTTGTGACAAATAATTTCATATTTTCTTATTCCAAAGGTACAATGAAGACAATTATTTTGGAACATTTGTAATCGCTGAGTGTCTCTGACTGACGTAATGGCAGTAGTTAAAGTGTGATAATATAAGAGAACCGCATAAAGTTGATTTAAGTTTGTTGTCAAACGAAGCACAAGTGCGCAGTAGTGCGGGAATCAGTAGAGTCAGTTTTAGCTCAGTAAAATTAGGGCTTAAATAATTTAACCAAGTAACATTTTTTTTAATATTACGAACGCCGTTCGAGTTTGTTTTAGTTATTTTGGATGAATATCGTCTTTTATTTTAAATCTAATTGCAACTCTGGGCATTAGCGCCCCTATAAGCCATCGTCTCAGGACGCTCGGCGCTGTAAATAGTCAGCCTACGCCCTCCTGCCATCGTGGAAGCCGATAGAAATCGTAAATACTACGTCACCTCAGACGACGCAGCAATACCCTCTTATAGCTACAACAATCAAAATCGACCCTGAGCGCAGCAGTTCATCCACAGCAGCGTACCAATCGGCCAACTAGACTACTGACGCCCTCGGACATCCAAAAGTAAACTCAAAAACATAGTCTAAACGAGAATCTCAGTAAAAACTTTGACACTTAATGCCTGCTTGGATATATTGCCTTTAATTTACCATACGATGTAGATGTGACACATGGTTGGTAAACGTAATGGTTTGTCAATTATAATTCCTAATTTTTTTGCCTCTTTGACAACCTGTAGTTGTTTATCTCCCAATTTTACATTAATTTCTTCTTAAGGTATACCACCAAGTAACATAACCGGTGATTTGGATAAGTTTAATTTCAAATCATGCTTACTTGACAAATCGCATTTCTTTTCATCTGTTTCTCTAAAAATATGGTCTGTTATATCAAGCAACGCAATACCGCTACTATACCCTGGACGAAATCCAGATTGAGTAGATAGTATACCTAATCTTATATAATTTTAAATGGTCACGAACTTAATTGATTATGACCTTTCTAACATCTTTGACAACCTTGGTAGTACTGTAATATGACCCAAATCCGGTAATTTAGTAGGCGCTCAAAGGAACAGTAATAACCCGCACTTCCTTCCATTTTGTGTGATATACAGTTTTCTAGAAAATATAATTAATTATGAATTATAAGGTAAGGGGGTAATTGTAAAATCGTGATATGTATCCCATCCAAACCACAAGCTTTGTTATATCTAAAATTATTTCTTGTTCTTAGGTTACTAATTTCAAATATTTTTCAAAATTATTCATTTTATTGTTTTTACAAAAATTAATTGTGTCAGGATATGTGTTGATATATTACAAATGTTTGCAAGAAACTCCTTTACCTCGTTAGAATTTGTGTTAAAGTTTAATGAAAGATTTTTATTTTGAATATTTAGATCGTTAATGATTACTGTCCCAAAGTATTGTGTTTTTTGTTAATTTGTATTTCTTAGCCCTTTTTATCTCTTTTTTATCATTAGATTTATATTATAGGTTAACCAAGGACGTGGTAGCTTTGTTTTATAGGTGCATGAATTTCTAATAATGGTAATAAATTATTGTTAAAAAATCAAACTTATCGTCAATATTATTGACATTTATTATCTAAAACCAAGGTAAAGATTGTAAGCCCGTTTCAAATCTTGCCAAATTAAACTTTAAAAAATCTCTGTAAAAGTGATATTTTGACTTTTTTTATACATCAGTAATAATATTATATTGCACTATAGAATGACCAGATATGTGTGATGCATCTAAAATTTGATAGTTACTATAACAATGTATTTTTACATTTATTTAACGTCGGTCCATTTCCGCTGCTGAGGTCTAACACCGACGCCTGTAGACGAGCTACCCCAAACAGGAATCTCTTGTCTTGAGATAAGTAGGAATCTTTTACTTGCCTAACATTTAATAGACAATGGACCGACGGCTTTACATCCCCGTCGAAATATGGTATATTCCCTACACAATCCTTGCCTAAAATTGCGTAGCTTCCGCGCGTACAATGATATACAAGCCGCTGGAAGATTTGAGGCTAGCACGCGGTCTTCCTTGTGAACACGAAAAAAAAAAAAATAAAAAGATTGAGCTGTAGAGCTTTGGTAGAGACCCTTGGAGGCCCTTGCGCACTTTATTTGCCAGGGTCAAATACTACACCCTGCATAAGCTTTTCTTGAAGTATTATGCACTTTATTTTATTTAATAGTTTTTATTTAGCTTGAATGTTTTTTAATGTCTCTGTCAAGGTCAACAGCTACACCCTGTATATGTTCTTCTTGAAATAAGATCAGTTTTTAAAACGAAATGAGAATATTTTACTAAAGGCAAGTAACAGAGTTGTGAAACTTATTTGATAGTAAAATATTTAAAATAACAGGGTTGTGAATAGATAACTTAAAAGAAATACTTAAAACTGAAAAACTGATTCTGAAAAAAATCACTTTGAATAAATGCGCTACGGCGAAACTGTTTAGGGCTTTTTACTTTGCTCTAGCAAGGAAATAATCACAGCGTCGTGGTTATAGGAAAATTCTTGTTGCTCGAATAGCTGAGCTCGGCCATTTTTTCGTAGCGTTTCGTTTAGCCGGAGCCCGAATCTCGCACTGACGTTTTCCCCTATTTTTTACGGCGTCTGGAAATGTCCCCCGACATTCATCTGGGCTCGATTCTGAATTATTGCGCAAACACATAAAAAACGTAAGATTTCAGGACTGAAAAACATATGATAATTATGTCCGTAAAAAGGAGAATTTTTTGATATACAATTGGAATTTGAATCGAATCGGGCTTGGGAGTTATTTGCAATAACTGTCTGAATAACTTGCGGAATATTGAACCGGTCCCGTAAGGAATTTTGGAAGTCATTTAAGCTATGTTGATATTATATGAAAATATTTCCATAGGTCTGCATTGAAACGAAGTGGAAGTAAGTTTTGATGGCAGCGAGGCCAGCATTTCGGGAAGTAAGTTTTGATGAATACGGTGCTGGCACCTCTATGGAACATTATGAATATGAATGAAGTGTATTTCGATATAAGAACGTAAAATTGAACTAGAGGTTAAATTGAAAAGAAAGATAATTAATAGAAGTAATCTGGAAGCGATATAAAATATTGTGATTGCGGGTATGGAAGGTAGTTTTGATATACTTTGAGCTGTTATGGGGGTGGTATTTTTTAGAACATTAATTTGTAACGTTTGAGCTATAAACTGGTTAATTTGAATTTTTGAAAGATTTTGTTGATTGATTTAGGTTATATTTGTGAATTATCGGTGATTTGTGAATTTTCTCAGATTTTTTTTTTGAAAAATTGCGGTTTTTGATTAAATTAACATCTAGCTAACTTTTTTTTTGTTTTTTTTAGTCTGAATTGAAATAGTTAATTATTTTGCAAATTTTGAAACTTTTGAAATTATTTCTGTTTGTTATGAATGAAATGTACTATAACACTTGAAACGGTAGCCCATCTAAGTATTAATGGCGCCTGACGTTGCTTTACACCACATATCAAAATATGTACATAGTAAAGACGCACCTACGCTCGCTCCTTCTTAATCTATTTATAACAATTAAATCTATCAATGTGACTGCGTTACCACAGACTCTTGTCGGTTCTGTCACATTCTATTTTAGACCTACTCCTTCAAATAAGGAATACAAATTCTCGACATTACTGTTAATATTAAGAACATCGATATTAGGCAGATAATATTGTCACACTCTGTATATACTATTGCCGTTGTCTCTTCTAGAATAAATTTTGTATATTAGAGTTGGATGGTCTATAAATTATACATACCCTCAGTTTTGTCCTATCCAAATTCACACAAATCCAATCTTGTTCAAAAAATTCGCGAGGGCGGGGCGTAAAAGAACAAATACAGTATATTATTCTTAGATAGCAGGCGGATTAATCTTAAAGAAAGGACTACAGTGCAAGTACCACCAGCCGCACACTAGTTTCGAGTTTGATAGCTGGGGGCTTATTTCAATATAGAAAATAATATACTGAAGCCATTTGTATACTTGTTAAATAAGTCAATAGAAGTTGGTATTTTTCCTGACTACCTAAAATTAGCAACTGCCATTCCACTACTAAAAAAAGGCCACCCCCACTGATTTGGATAATTATCGACAAATTTCCCTCTTAAGTGTTATCTCAAAAATACCTTGAAAGAGTACAACAGAATTTCTGAATATGTTAAAAATAATAAAATATTAACGTTCTCTCGGCATAGGTTTAGGTCAAACAAATTGATTGAGACGGCTACTTATCATCTTCTGGAGTAGCTCTACAAATGCTTGGATGAGGGTAGGTCTGTTGTGTCATTGTTGTTTGACCTTTCCAAAGCATTTGATACTGTCAATAAAGAAATACTGAATAGTAAATTATACAGTGTCGGCATTAGAGGTAACATTCTCCTGTGGCTGACCTCCTATATGAAAAATAGATCGCGCAGGGTGAGGCTAAATGACCAGGAGTCGGATACATTTAGTGTTGTACTTGGGGTTCCTCAAGGCTCAGTGCTAGGTCCATTACTGTTCATGCTCTATGTAAATGATCTGCCCATTTACATGGAGCATGGCCATGTAACAATGTTTGCGGATGACACAACAATCACCGTGTCAGCTGATACACTCGACGAGCTTCACATTAAGATCAACAATATAACAGATTCTTTAAGTGCATGGTGTCAAAGAAACAAGCCGATTCTAAATGAGAAAAGGACCGTTTGCATAAACTTTCACCTTCAAAAACCTTTACCGGAAAACTTCACGATTAATGATATTGTGCTATCGGATTCTGCCAAATTACTTGGTACCTTACTTGATTCCAAGTTATCCTGGTGTAGACATGTAGATCATGTATGTAGTCAGTTAAGTAAGGCATTTTTTGCAATGTTACAGTAAAAAAATCGGCAGCTACTGGAAGCGGCTGGAACCTCCCCACTCGGTGGATCTTTGAAGCCGAAAAGAGCATTAAATTGTGTAACAAATCGGCACTAAACGTAATCCGATCTCATCCAAAACCTTTTCAGATCTTCTGGGGCACTAAAAAACCCTCAACTTAATTAATTTACAATCATCTATGCGAGTTATTACCTACATTATCGCTCGTTGAATAATATACTATTAGGATATTAACAACTTTAACATCACTTGAACGACTAAGAAAGTCTAGTTATCCTAAATACTACAGATTTGTAAAGCAACAAACTGAAAATTGGTAAAGTGATAATCTATAATAAATTCACCAACGAAGGTACAGAAAGCATATGATATTGATATTGTTACATCTACCTTTAAAGTTTGTGACAATCCACTAAAAGTTACAAATGTGCCGAAATCTTATTAACATGACATGACACCAACGTTATCGGATGACAAACGATGACAATGACAATCATCAAAATTTGCTCATTGCAATCCGATCGCTCGCGGCTGTCTTTGTTAAATCAAACATTAGCATTTCAGTAATTTTACTAGATTTTAGAGGAATATTTGTAGTTTAATTCTTCGATTTGTCTGTATATGTATTTAAAAATGGCACTAAACGTAATCCGCTCTACTTCTAGAGCAGAGAAGAAACCCTCACACGTGAATTGACGCGTGATGTGACTAGTTTCACGATGTAATGGCTACGCGCATCGATCATGTCATGCGAAATGCGATCTATGCCATATTTGCTTTGTTTTTAATTTTTTTCACGGAAACCAAATCGAAAGGGTGGAAGTATGGTATATCGTTGAAATCAGAATTTTAACTGCTTTTCAATGGTTCTATTGCAAATTGAAAGTAAATATAAAATAAACAACTTGTTGTGTCAAAATGGCACTAAACGTAATCCGATCTCAACCAAAACCTTTTCAGATCTTCTGGGACACTAAAGAAAAGCACACGCAAAGTTTCATTCAAATCCGTTCAGTAGTTTCGGCGCTATTGTGCTAACACACATACACACATACACACACACAGACATTTTTCAAAAAACACTTTTTTGGGTTCCTAGGACCTCAAAACGTAAAGATTTGATGTTGTCTCAATTTTCGTTTTTGAACCAATTTTAGTAACCTCTCACAATTTTATTGTGGAGAGGTTAAAAAACCACCCTAGGCAAAGAAGGCTTAATCAACATATATTATGCTATGGCGTATAGTCACATCTCATTTAATATTCTTGCATGGGGTAAAGCCTCTGATTGTGAAAGAGTGTTTATTTGTCAAAAAAGAATTATCAGGCTTATTTTTGACCTAGAAACAAACGAAAGTTGTAGAGAAATATTTATAGAAAAACGTATTCTTACAACACCTTCGATCTATAGCCTAAAATGCTTAACATTTACAAAAAATAACTAAGCTCTCTTTAAAAAAGATGTAACTATCACAATTATCCAACGAGAGACGGTGATCTCTTAAGTATACCGAGTCACCATACGAGCTCATTTAAACGATCATCCATGTATAACTGTGTCACCCTATACAATGCTCTCACTAAAAGAATTCGTGATATTCCAAACAACTTAAAATTTAAAATAAAACTTAAAAAATACCTATCTAATAAGGGCTATTATAATATATCAGACTTTAATGAAGGGAAATGATGTTAGCTGTTTTATTTATTAGGTCATATACTTACGTGTTTTTATCACATATTTATTATGTTAATGTTGTTTGTTTTTTATTCGCTTAATTATATATTTAATTATTTATATCTCTATGTTCTTTTCCTGACTTGTCACATGTACAATACGTATTTATCGTGATCAATAAATTATTATTATTATTATTTTGTGTTTTCCGATTAAGGACGTAGTATGTCGCAAGTTACAGGACATTATTTTCAATCGTTTTGGAAACGCACATTGTGTACCTCGACAGGTGGCAATGATTTTATTTTCTTTCATAGGAGACAGCGAAATTTTTGGTCTTAGCATGTACTAAAGTACATTTGTAGTAAACTACAGATTTATTTTTTTATAGAAATGCATTGGTTTTATACTTTCTTAAATATATATATGTAATTAAAAAATTAATATTAACTTACTCTTCAACGTTTTCTATTAAGGTGTTGTACTCTATACTTTCTCTATTCATAATTTCCTCAAATCTATTTTGGGCATCTGGGGCAACCATAATATCCACAGGTGCATTCAAAAATCGAATTTCTGACCAAAAATCGAAGTTGAGGTCATATTCAAAATCTTTTAGAAGGTCAGCTTCTTCACGGGTCTTTGGAGTCACCTGATACACTTTGTACCTATAGATAAGACACATATTTTTGTAAATACATGCAAAATTTCGACAATAATAACATTACCCATCGTAGTGAACACTACTTTCAGCAAATTCGAGATATAAAAACAAAAGGAAACACAATGCAGGTAATTTCATTTTAATTCATTTACAGGAGTACTCAAAGTTTATAGTCATTTAGCGCTTTTATATCGAAGAATTAATCTACTTAAGCGTTGTCAAATTCCAGTTTTAATTGTTTCTAAAACATCGCTACGGTGGCATACGATTTTATCCTGTCTCATCTGCGGATGTAATTCCCTAATCTCGAGATATATACGTTGTATGATAGTATAATTTTCAATTACCTCTTAGAAGCTAATAAATCAAAAAGATTATTTCATTGTAAGACAGTTTTAAACATTTTTTACGATGCGGATTTTGTATATTTGGAACAAAAATTAGACATTTTCTTTATTTGCTATTATAATTTTGTAGATACTTGGTGCTTATACATGTCTGAAGTAATAATTTGGCCATGATGATAAGATAAATACAGTAAAAGACCCGTATATTTTTTTAACTCGTGTAAGTTATTTTCTATATCTTTTACTAGCGAAGTGAAAATTATCATTGTAGCTGATTTCAATATACTTGCATTTGTTAATTATCTTAGTATCCATAATAGCAATAACATATATGTTCTAAACAATTTTTGTGGAATTCTGTCCTATATAATAGAACAGTAAATAGATATAACCATATTTTAGGCTCACTACTTAGTAATTATGATATAGAAGTAAATTATTCTACTGACCACTTACTACCTGAGATTGGTAATGAGTCTTCTACGGATAATTATTTTCTGATATATCAAAAATAAAATTGCAGTTCGCTAATTCGTCTTCCAGAATTATTTAAAAAAACCTCTGCGCCCGTGACGTTTACGCCAAAGGAAAAGTCAGAGGTTATGTTTTGCAAATAATATAAATCGGAATAAACACAGAAATAATGTATTTTGCTGACGTTTCGGAAAGTAATCTCTTTCCGTTTTCTGACTATTCTAAACGTAAACGTCACGGGCGCAGAGGTTTTTTCCAATAATTCTATTATTTTGTAGATTCGGTGATTTGTTTTGAAGAGGATAATAATATATGTGGTAGAAAACCCAAATAATAGGAAAGAATATAAGAATCGAATCATCTTCAGGCCAATTCTAACGTATGCGTGCGCATCTTGGAATAACATTTCAGATGCACAATGCAAACGCCTTCAAATATTGCACAATAAGTTATTACGATTACTTACCAACGCGGACAGGTATACTCAGGTAGCTGATCTACAAACACGTAACAACATCCCAATTATGAGAGCATATATTAACGAAGAAAAATTCTTCACAAATAAGATTCAGCTATCGGAGATTACGCAAGACTTAACAAATAGACGCAGACATATTGACCCAATACATGCACACCGACTCTTACATCAGAATCTACCAATCTACGACGACATACAATAACAACAACCAAACACACAAAACTCTCATTTACGGACAAAACCTCATCCCACTTCCTTCCCCATTCCATCCCTAAACTCTACACCCCTTTGCACTTAGTGCACTAGAATACAATTTCTATTTTTCAATTTGTAAATATTTTGTACATACCTTTTATACCAGAAGACTTTATTTTCATTTTTATCATTAACTATTGCACCCTTAAAGCAGGTTTTTACATTTCATTTTCCTGCAAAACTCAAAACACAAGCTTTTTAACAACTTAACGTATCGAACCTGTTATTACATAACTGCATTGCAGCAGAAAAACTCATAACTTGCTTAATCTGTGTAACAGGAGAGCAGCAACTGTAAGATGTAGCTTTCACCAAGTTATAAATATTTTATTAACTGTCAATCAACGACGGGTTCTATGAGATCAACACATGTATATGCGTTTGTTACATGGAGTAAACTATTTGTAGTATGTTCGGTTAGGATACAATTACAAATATTGTACAATGAAATAAATAAAATATTTGGCTTAAGGAATGGAATATATATAATAATCAATAAAGATATTTCAAATCAATTGGCGTCCTACCACGCAGACAACCCGGGTTCAAAACCGGGTCACAGCAAATCGATGAGATATAGTGGATGAGATGTAGTGGATGAGCGGTTCTGTTCTCGTCTCCATCTTTCGAAAGAGATATAAAACTGTGAGTTCCGTGTATCTGCGATGTGAGCACGTTAAAGATCCCTACCCCACGACAAACTGTGGGTGTTCGGCAAAATTTACAAGTTAGGGGTCCCCCAGGGTCTACACAGATACTGATGAGCATATCCCCTGGCGTGGGTGAATGGCCCTGGTAGCGGAAATAGGCTGACGTTAAATAAATGATTAAAAAATATATTATAGATTTCAAAGGCATCTACTGGACCTGAAAATTTATTGAATATTCTCCGATGAGCACTACATATTTTTGTCCAGTTGGTCGACTAATTGTTTAGGTGTATCCAGCAAATAGTTACTAAAAATTAATATTAAAAAAACATTTTTAAAAACAAGCTTTTATTTAAATGCTTTAAAAAGAAGAAAATAAACTTTGAAATAAATCAAACCCATCATTTTGTTACATTATATAATTTTTTTTATGATATAAAAGCTTGTCCTATGTAAAGGAGGTTATACAAATTTGTATAGAGGAAAGGCCCCCAATTTTGTCATTTGTCCATTTAGGAAATACGATAATTTTATGTGTAAAGGGGATTGCTCGCGACAAGCTTTTATATCGTAGAAAAAATTATATAATGTAACAAAATGATGGGTTTGATTTACTTCAAAGTATATTTTCTACGTTTTGGAGCATTTAAATAAAAGCTTTTTTAAAAATATTTTTTTTAAATAATTTTATTTTTTACTTTTTAGTCTTTTGATATGCTGTAATCCCCAGGTATCGATTTTGAGACCAATCGGATCATAAACCGTAAAGTCGTCCACCATCTTGAACTATATATTTTACTATAAATTCGTAATCTGCGACCTCGAAAACCCCCAGATATCGATTTTGATCGATTTGGATTTAAATGACAAAAGTTATCAGCCATATTGGTGCCGCCATTTTGAATTTCTGAATTTTGACTAAGAATTTATAATTGGCAATTTCGAAACCCCCAGATATCAATTTTGAGTCGAATCGGATCATAAACGATGAAGTCGCCCGCCATCTTGAAGCCGCCATCCTGAACTAAATTTTTTACTAGAAATTCGTAATCGGTGAACCCGAAAATCCTCAGATATCGACTTTGATCGATTTGGACCATACATGACAAAAGTCGTCAGCCATATTGGCACCGCCATTGTGAATTTCTAAATTTTGACCAAGAATTCATAATTAGCGATCTCGAAAACCCCCAGATATCGATTTTGAGTCGAATCGGATCATAAACGATAAAGTCGTCCGCCATATTGGAGCCGCCATCTTCTATTTTTCTTATATGAAAATGTTGAAGTGTATTGTCACCGGACTTATACACATGTGCAAAATTTCAAAGCTCTAGCTTAATTAGAACTAATCGAAATTTTGATTACAAGATTTGACTTAAATAAACTAACTAACTAACAAACAAACATTGCAAGTTTAATAATAATAAAAGCTTTTAAAATCCAGCAACTTGTCAGTTATTGTTCTATTTTGATTTCGAATTTCAGTTGTTTTTACTGTTTTTATTCACTATATTGTTGTTTATTACATGCTATATTGTTTTTGTTTTGTTTTCAGCTGCACAATAGGCCCGCTCCACACTATAGCGCCGGTCACAGTCCGTTCTTCGTAACTGGACTGTTAGAAATAGTATGAATGCACACATTTGTTTTTTAGTTAAGAATATTTACCAGGTCGAGATCAGACCCAGACCGGACCGAGAATGAACTGTGATCAGCACTGTAGTGTGGAGCGATCCTTATAAGCCATGTTCTAGTTCTCTTTTGCATTATTTATTACCTTTCGATAAATATGTTGTAATAGTCTATATCATGATCATCATTTGTACTTTTATATTTTTTATACAATTTTGTATTGTTTCTTTTATTTGCATTAATTTTTATAACTGAAAAATATGTCGACGAGGTGGATTCTAGTTTTAATAAAAATCTTCGTAATTTTTTTTTCAACTAGTAGAAAGTGGTAATAACTATCATAATGGATGTATACTTTATAATTTTTGCCAAAATATTTAACTTAAGGGAAAGGATTATGGTTCATCCAAATATAATACATTTTTTATAGAAAATATTTTATATTAAGGCTTTTGATTTTCACAGGTGTTTTAAGTTGAGAACTACACTATGTAAGAAAAATTCACACATAAAAACTTCAAATCGTATATGTTCAACAGCAGATACAGTGGCAAGTTTAAGCCACTCTAGAACGGATATATTTTTTTAAGGGTATAAAATGCGACTTTAACAGAAGTATTGAAGGATTTGCCCCTCGATATAATCGAAAATTACAACTCCTTTAGATGGTCAAGGCACAGGTCAAGCAAAAATGTGAAAAAATTAGTAAAAGAACTAAAATCATTATTTTTTCGTTTAACTCGCTCACTCAAAAATGGAAAAATGAATTGATCTTAAGTTTTTATTTCATTATCATTACACATCACTTAACAAAATATGTAAAGGATAATTTTACTAAGCGTAGAAAATGTGGATTTTTTTCTAAAGCCATGTCGATATAATACGATAATTTACATATTTAAATAGATACAATAAGTGGGAAACTCCATTAACTTTTAAAATAGATACCAAGTATATGGAGAAAAACAAAGACGTAGGATACAGGTAACTTTTTATTTGAAATTTTTTCTAGGATTAAGCGTTTTCAGAAAAATCGCCAATGAAAGAAAATGTTAGTACATTGAATGTAAAGTATACTTAAGGCGGGTATAATGCTATGCTTTTTATCTTTAGCTTTATCTGCATTGACATATTACTGTGATTGGTTGACAATCATGGGTGATTCATAGCCAACTTTATAACGCTAAAATTCATTCATAGTAGAGCAATTGATTATGCGTTATTTCAAGTCCGAATATTTATAAAAACGATTTAAAAAAACTTAATTAGAAAATTGAATCGTCAATTGTTCAAAATCATCAACTCTTAAAGTAACATATACATTTTTTTAATGTACGTTTTTTCACGTACTTTTGAGTTGTGTTAAGAAACATTTTTTTTTAATATCTGAGACGAGGTTTAAAGTTATTTTTTGGCAGTTCTTTGTATTCCTTCTTTAAACAAATGCAATTTTTTATCAGAAATTCTGTTCGAAAATGAAAATTGTCGTATGCTTAAAAATAGTTAAAAAAAATCGTTTGTTAATACCACTATGTGGAAAGTTTGACTCACCCACTTCCACCGTATATGATTTCCTTATATCAAATATACTATTTTATGCAAAAACATGCTTTTTACCTCCTGCGTTGGAACTGAATGTTGTGTCACTAATTAATAAGCTAAAATCTTCGAAATTCAGTGGTTTTGATAATATTTCAATATAAAAAATATAAATACTTGCTCTGTAGTGCATGTTATTGTAAATCTATGTATTGGTGACGGAATTCCCAGTGGTGCATTTGGCAATAGTCTAGAGGTAAAACAGGGAGATCCTCAGAGATCTATACTTGGGCTCCTCCTCTTTATACTGTTTGCGGACGACTTAATTCTTTATTTGAATAAAATACCAAATATTCTGACAATCTGTAGCGCCGACGACACTAATATTATAGTAGAGATACTTTAAATAAATTAAAACTGACCACTGAAAAAGTATATAATGAAATACACCTAACTGGACAGACAAAGGTAAACTATATTTAAATAAGAATAAGACCACTTCGATAGTGTTTAGCTTAAGGAGAGGCATTTCTCTAGCAACATTCAAGTACTTCCTACAGAATCCATTAAAATGTTAGGATTTGCTGTAGATATGCATCTATAGTGTATATTTCCATATGCAAACGCTATATGTGAAACTAGGAAGCAATTGCTTCAGATCCAAAATGTATGTCCAACCATTGTAGCATTGAAATTCTAGTTACTCTTTATTATGCCATCTTTCATTCGAACTTAAAATATGGTATAGTGAACTACGGAAATAGTTCATAAGTAGAGTTCTCATACTACAGAAGTATACAATAGATAGGTTCTTAAACAACCAAGTCAATCACGGGTATGAAGCACGACATAAGGTACACATTCAAACCAGTTCTTTTCGAATAACAATGTATCAATAAAGTTTTATATGTAATGGTTGCAAGTGTTTCAATTATTTAATCAATGAAATTAAGTCGCTCGGTTCCAAATATTAAGATTTTTAGAGCAAAACTCTCTAAAGTAGACACTTAAATGTCGACGCTTGTGTCTAGATTACTCTACAGTGTGTTCACATTGTGAAACTAATTTTTACGTAGAGAAATATCTAGACTAGTCAAGAGTAAATCAGTACACTGGAGTCCCCAGATTTCTCTATGATTGTATCTATAAGATATTCATTTTACAGTGTACATTGAACACTTTACATCACAGTTTTACTTCCACGTCCAGTGGAAGTATAGTAACGCAAAAAAAAATATATTTTTTTTATTGAAAAAAAATCCTGTTCGTCGGTCGGTCTGTCTGTAACTTTTTTGTGCGCACGTTTCCTCTGGAACCGTTTGTGAGATTGACTTGAAATTTAGTACACTTATGTATTGTAACGAGATCTGGAACTAGATTATATTTTGATCTAATTCTGTTGAAGGGTTCGGGGGTAAATGAGGTAAATAAGGGTAAATATGCAAAGCAAGCAGGTAAGAGTCCACAGAATTGCAATTTTGGGGCATGTTTGAAAAGTTAAGGTTTCAAAAAAAATTTTGGCATCAGCAGCTCCCCACAATCCCCCCAGTACCACCCCCACACTATTATGAAAGGGAGTAAAAAAAATAAAATAGATTTAGTGTGTATACAAGAAGGAAACGTCTCAAAACATTTTTTTGGCATTAGCTACACCCTCCACCACCCCCAATGCCACCCCCACCCTACTTATTAAACGGAATAAAAAATTAAATTGGAATTTAGTGTGTATACGAGAACCAATAGACTCTAAAGATTTTTTGGCATTAGCCACTCCCTCTACCACTCCCATTGCCATCCCCACCCTATTATTAAAGGGAATAAAAAATAAATTGAGATTTAGTGTGTGTACGAGAATCGAGGGCCTCCAAAATTTATTTTGGCATTTTTTATTTATTATAATATTCTGCGTCTTGCAACTTAAGTTCAACTAGCAGTTGACAATACGCGCCTACTTTATTTCTTTTTGCACACACTTTAACTCTCTTTCGTTTTTTAACAATACAGTTAATAATCACTGCTGCAGCAAAATGGTCCCCTTCTTGACATAATTAAAAACTGTGATGTAAAGTGTTCAATGTACACTGTGAAATGAATATCGTATGGATACAATCGTAGAGAAATCTAGGGACTCCAGTGTACTGAGTTACTATACAGTAGTCTAGATATCTCTCTCTAAGTAAAAATTAGTTTCATAATGTGAACACACTGTCCTTGTAATATAGACACAAGTGTCGACATTTAAGTGTCTACGTGTATCCCTAGCTTTAATAAAGTTTGTTATACTCTAGATAAGTTTTTGTTTAATACAGATATTAAATATCTTGTTACTTATTTGTTTTATGTATTATAAGTTGGATCTCCTATTTTCATAATATCATGACTAATATTGTGTGTGAATACATTTTATAATACAATTGACTTAGTTCCTTTCGTACTCTTGATGCCTTTACTACCCCAATTTTTATAACTAATTACTCTTAGTTGTGAAAATTGACGAATTTGTATGCGAATTACATTTTATATTCACTCAATTCAGCAGCTTTTTTAAATACAAGTTACATTCATTGGACTTTATGAGGATATTGATTAGTACGTAGGTAGATGTTTGATCGTATACTTTATTTACCCCTGAAGAAGATTTTACCAGGTCAATGACAGAAACGATATATTTAGCTTCACAATAATGCATGTAATATATAGTAAACTGTTATAAGTCCCTTTTTGACAGCTTTATCGTAAACTACTAATGCTATAAAAAATGTTTCAAATAAAAAAGTTACCTCTGTCCTTTATCTTTGTCCGTTCTCGATATACTTGATACCTATTTCAAAAGATAAAAAAGTTTTCCGCCTGCTATACTTAAACTTGTAGATGTTCACATTTTATATCAAATCTTTAGAAAAAAAATCCATATTTTCTACACTTATTAAAATTTGACCTTCATATTAAAATATTTCTTAGGAACTGTACAGTGATGAGACGGTAAAAATTTTAGAAAATTTTGTCTTTTCGTTTTTAAATTTGGGCGAGCTAAACGAAAAAATACTTGTTATAATAATTAACTATTTCAATTTTGCCTGTACATTTTGTCTTGAGGGACAAGTGCTTCAACCCTTCTGCTAAGTTCGCATTACTTTATACCCCAAAATGTTCTTCTCCCTTAATAAGCGCCATAATCCGTCGTAATCGCCCCACTAATAGTAATGCTATTAATTGGCAAAATTAGTTTGAATATAGTTATGGAAAGCTTTAAAACCTTCCCAAGTTTCCTCAACAACTGGTTGAATGTCTGATGCTGGAGGATTGAAACCGGAACCCCCCGGGGGTAACTCAAGTGTATAAGCCAAATCAATGCCAAGTGTCTTGACCCAGTCTACACTAGTACCAGATGCAAAATATAAACCAGTTGCGAAACTAACAACGGTATAGTTTAAGCCTCTAACTGTATGAACAGCATCGTTAAAAAGTTGACCTAGAGATCTAAGCTCATCTACATTATCCACATCTTCCAAGGTATATCCCCAAGGATAAAGGAGCCATCTTCCATAACTATGTATGTCAACGAACAGTTTTATCTCCTGCTTGTGTGATAAAATATAATTTTGCATGGCTTGAGTTTCTGCTTCACTAAAAACTCTATGTCCTGCGTAATTTTGATCACACTGCCAGATGCTGGCTCCTGGGGTATTCCAGAGTGCTTCGAAATTTCTATTTGCATCAACGCCATCACATATACTACCAAGAGTACGTGTCTTCCTCCAAAAGCGGTCCTAAAATGTTTTTAATGTTATTCGTGCAATAATTAATTCTTTTGTTCATACAGTAATTAATTTTTATAAACACAAAATGGCTAGAATATTTTGTGCATCATTATCAAAAATTCTAGAGTCAAATTAGAATTGTATTGTTTATTTAGACAATTATATATTTTAGAGCGTGTTTTCCATCGACTTTTTAAACATATCTCGAAATTTATATGTTCTACGAGACAAACGAAAAAAAATGGAAAATATCTGTATGAGCTGTATAATAAATATATACAGTGTAACTCACTTGAAAGCTGGACAACCACACAAAATTTTTATTAACCATCCAATTTTGACAGCTTTGTTTTAAATGTAGAGCGTGAGAAACCACACTTTAAATTAAAATTTGACATTTTTTTAACAAAAACCAAGGCCTACTGTGTAATTTTTTGGGGGTGAAAATTCACGAAATCGTAGCGATTTTTAAATAAAATATCTGAATACACCACTGGATCAAGCAACCTCTGAAATGGGCCCGTACAAAATTTCATATAGAAATATTGCGTATTATTAATTCTTGTGGTGTCTGTGGCCAAAGTAAAAATCACATTGTTCCTATTTTATTTATCTTTATCAAGTAATCCATGGAATATAAACTGGAAAACAATTGGAAATGTCACAAAAATTACTTGAATTTAAACATAGACATCCTGATAACTAGTGAGTAGCAGTATCGTACAAATAAAATTTTCAACAAAACAGCTGGTGTATCAAAGCATATTCTTAAAAACAGAAATAATCCACGCCGAGAAATTAGATATAATGAGCGAATGTTAGAAATGTTTTCATAATAATTTGCTGTTACCTGTTTATTTCCCTTTTTGTTAGAATGGCAAATAAGCGAAGCAACAAATGCGAACGACTAGCTGGTTTAATCCGGAGCAAAGAGTCGTAGGTTCAGAGAATTTTCAACACAGATGAAACTTACCCTTTTATATGCGTGATATATAAAATAAATTTTATTTTGTTTGGGGAAAAGAGACAATGAAATATTGATGACATCGTCTATAGTGGAAAAATGAGTAGATTTGTCTCCTATAGATGAGACTGAAATTTGTTGGTAAAGAAAAGAAATAATTGTTAAAATGAATGATTAAATGTATTTAAAATAATTGAAGTTTGCAACATAAATTTAAGAGGTAAGAAGTGGAATTTAAAACTAAATCTTAAAAAGAAGTATAAATTTATTAAAGTATAATTTTGACCTGTAAGCTATTGATTATGTCATAAATAACAGGGAAATTAGGAACTAAGACAAGGTTTCTTATTGCATAAATCGTTCAATTGGTCATTTAATATGAGAAAACCGCGGAGTGCTATTAAATTAGAAAATGGTGGGTGACCTCAAAAAGTTTTTTCGTTGAAAATTGACTGTGATATAGTCGCTCAAACTTAAGCCATTTGTTTCGATATTTATCGCATTTACCTGGATATTGTTTTAAATCTTTAAAATTTATAACAAAATTGATTTTTACTCAATAAAACAATGTATTTCAAGTTAATTTGTTAATAATGAATAATTATTTCCTCAAATTTATAAAACTGCGATGTTTTTTTAAACAAAGTAGCAATAAATTATCCTTAAATATTGTTTTTTATCTATTTTAAATATGAAGAGATGTAAGAATATGTTTGAAATGAATTTAATTTAAAGCATATTAATTAATTAGATTAATTAAATGTTACTGTAAAATAGTGCAACATTTTGTCTGGCCCAATTAACACCAAGGCGTGATGCCACTAAACAGTCTGACTTAAGGACATATTTTCAAATACAACAGTGGACTAACTTGTTCCACGCTTTTTAAAGAATGTATGGGTATCATTGCGACAATATACAAGAGGCAGAGTTTGCAGAAGAGGATGTCCTTGAAGACGTGGATGAAGATATTGATATTCAATTTGAAAATGTTATTGAAGAGACGGAATGAAATGTTTATAATTTGCAAATAGTTTAATAAAATATCCTTATCTGATCCTTTATTGAATAAAATCCTCAAATTTACTGAAATTATAATATTTTTGTTGGAAAACAAGATAATCTCTATATATCAGATAGATAAAAAAATCAATATTTTAGTATAGTTAATTGTCACGTTGTTTAAAGAACCATCACAGTTTTATACATTTGTGAAAATAATTATTCGTTATTAACAAATTAACTTGAAATACATTGTTTTATTGAGTAAAAAACAATTTTGTGACAAAAAATAAGATTTAAAACAATATTAACGTAAACGCGATAAAAATCGAAAAAATGCACGATATTTTAACTTCTGTCTCTTGCCATTTAGTTGATAAACAAATCGACATTTTGACTTGAAATTTGCCCAGATTATTTACAAAAGTTTATATTTTCATTTTCCTAAGGAAAAGTTATTAAAATAGTACTACAAGTTAAAAAAGTAATCATTAAAATAGAGGCACGAGGGGATTGCGCGACCCGAACTAAGAAACTTCATAAAGTTGTTAGTGTGCCCCAAGATGGAAAAATATGCGTATCACATCGTAGGGCGAAAATAAAAAATCGTTACCAATTAAAAAAAAAATCTACTTCTTAACCCAATTAAATAACCTAGTTTCCCTTCAAACATCTTAAAATGCACCCCATGTCATATACAGGCTGTCCATTTTATCAGGGCCCTCGAGAATATCTCACTTAATATCGGTCGTACATAAAAAAATATTTTTACGAAAATTATGCCGATTTATATAACCTACAAAATAGTTTAAAGACATTTGAAATGCATGGCCTACTTTAAGAGTTATGGCGGAAAATATCGAAAATGCGGAAAACGTCTAGACCAAATATCTCCGTTATTTGTAGAGATACGAGGAAAATTCTAAGGCGAACATTTTTTGCAAAACAGAGTGTTTCAACGAGGTTTTATCTAATTTTTTTCAAAACCGCTGTATTTTGAGATTTACTCTTCAGGATAAATATTAATGTTCTGTGTGCTATATTCTTTTTATTATTAATTTGTTTTTGTTACCTGAATTTACTTTATTCTTCTTAATTGTGTTAATGTTTTATTATAGCAAAGATTTGAACAACTTATTGAATTATTCTATCGTTTTATTTAATCATACTTCTCCACGGCAAGTATAATGCTTGTTAAAAAAATTTATTGGTTTAAAAAAAAATGTTTGTATAATTACTAACGTAGTACCAATGAATAAATATGGCATGTGATATATCGTTGAAAAGGGAGGAAAATACTCTATTTAATAGTGCCATTTCCCGTCCGTTTCAAAATAATTTTTTTAACAACCTGAAGGGTAAATCTCAAAATACAGCGGTTTTGAAAAAAATTAGATAAAACCTCGTTGAAACAATCTATTTTGCAAAAAATTTTCGCCTTAAAATTTTTCTCGTATCTCTTAAAATAACGGAGATATTTGGTCTAGACGTTTTCCGCATTTTCGATATTTTCCGCCATAACTCTTAAAGTAGGCCATGGATTTCAAATGTCTTTAAACCATTTTGTAGGTTATATAAATCGGCACAATTTTCGTAAAAATATTTTTTTTTGTACGACCGATATTAAGTGAGATATTCTCGAGGGCCCTGATAAAATGGATAGTCTGTATGTTCATACTTTTCTAAAAAAATGCATTCACTGGCGTACTTACAGCTGCGTGTGTATATTCATATCCATCGGCATTAAGTACAGGAATAATAGCCCAATCAACATCTCGTATCATATGCAAGTTTTCTGGGTTTTCAACTAACTGATTAATAATATATAACGCCACTGGCGGAGCGATCCATTCTCTGGCATGAATAGCTGCTTCGGCTAATATTGTTGGTTTGTTAGAACCACCTGTTGAAATTCTAATGAGAGTCAAGTTGCGACCTTCGAAAGATCTACCGATTACTTCGGTTGTTACAATGTCTGGATATTCTCTGGCAAGCCTATCCAAATAGGCATTAATCTGAAAAACAATCTATGATAGAAACAAAAATATTAACTAGAAAACGTGTTTCTTTTTTAGATAAATTTTGTTTAAAATGTATTTAGATTCGTTGCATATATTTTTTCTATATTTTTAACATAGTATAATTTTTATTTTTATTTTCAACTAATTTAATGCAGTCCAAGGCAGCATCTATTAGAATTGATTTCTGTTTGCATTTCGAGATTATAAACGGAACCCAATTTCAAATGAGTCCCAAAACACTATTCACAACGGCGATGAAAAAAATATAATGGTACATGCACATTATTATGTTGACTATCAGCGTATCCTCATAACTTTATTATTAATTTATTGTATTGTACATATTCCATATTCCTTGCATCTAAACATGTTTTTGAAATAAAGCGTTCTAATGTGTTCTATTCTGTAGAGTATTAATTCTGCTTTATGAAATGAAACACACATGATACACACATCCACCGTTCACCACTACTTTATTCTGATGTTGCTCACATACTGACTGCTTTATCACAAAATATTTTTAGTTGCAAACTCTTCTATAAAATCCTTATTTTAGTATAAGGAACGTAACCAGACTGCAACCAACAGCTACTCTCCGAGCTATGTGCCCCGCCGAGAGCTGAATTACAAGTTACAAGTCTGGCGCGTTAAGTGTAATAATTGCATATTACCATCAAAACGCTAATGCTTCGATTTCAACAAACACTAGCCGAAAGACTGACCCTACTTAATGGAGCTCTCGTGCTCTCGTGTCACTTGTAATTCAGCGCTCGGCGGGGCACATAACCCGGAGAGTAGCTGTTGGTTGCAGTCTGGTTACGTTCCTTATAGTAAAATAAGGAGTTCGCGACTAAAAGTATGTTTTAATATTCCGCCCTCTAAAAGCACGATTGAACTATGCCAAACCCAGTCAGGCTATTTATTTTTCGATTGCAACAGACACTGGACCGCCAGATGGTGCCTGTTTTACATGTCGCTATCCCAAATATACCGAAATGTACTAAATAGTCAAGTGATCCTTGTGTCGGTCGTCACATGCCTACTTTGCACTGACGAGAGCCAACAGCTCGAAACTGCAGTCTGCAAGTGGTGTGTGACGACTGGCACGAGAGCTCCTTTAAGTAGGATCATTCTTTCGGCTGGTGTTTGTTGCAATCGAAGCATTAGTGTTTTGATGGTAATATGCAATTATTACACTTAACGCGCCAGGCTTGTAACTTGTAATTCAGCGCTCGGCGGGGCACATAGCCCGGAGAGTAGCTGTTGCTTGCAGTCTGGTTACGCTCCTTATAGTAAAATAAGGATTATAGAGGAGTTTGCGACTAAAAATATTATGTTTTAATATTCCGCCCTCTAAAAGCACGTTTGAACTATGCTTTATCACAAGTACAGCGTTAGGTAACAGATTTTTACTCATCTCATGAATAAATATCAGTTATATTTTTTGGAGAATAAAGTATTATTCCCTATTTAATATAATGCATACACTACATATTTCATTCTTAAGAAAAACGTTTATGCCAGTTTGCGAGGTATGAGTTTGTTTTGAAGTATCTTTGGATACCTCTCACATTTAGAATTAAAATAAACCCCGATGGTAGCGGCCAGTCGGAAAAGTAGATTTCGTCCATATTGTTTTGCACTGCTTTAAGTCTCTATTATGTTAGTAAGTAAGTGATTAAGTAAATAATTAAGTATATCTTTATTGGAACTGCCCAACTTCAATTTATTGTCATCGATTTATGAAATGTTAGTACATAGGTAGTCTTTAAAATGTCAATAAATTACGCTTTTTTTAAAAATTTCTGTGTTTTAGCAAAAAATATTTTAGACAAAAGTTGTAGGGTTAGTTGATCACTATCCAACGATGTATCGCGTGTACATATTTGATTAGAAATAAAATTTTGAGGATTTTTTTGAAGACTTTGAACTGCCGCCATTTTTTAAATTTTTCCTTTGCGTTTTAGCAAAAAATGTTTTAGATAAAAGTTGTCGGGCTAGATGAGCACTATCCTACGATATATCACATTACATATTTGATTCAAAATTAAATTTTGAGAATTTTTTAAAAACTTTGAACCGCGGTTATTTTGAAACGAAGAAGGAAATTCGGCCCAACTTCGAATTTAACTGAGACATGGACCCAAAGTATATTCCTACCAAATTTAGTTTTGATCTATTGAGAAATGCGTCCTCTAGAGTGTTTAAAATTTCGTTATATATAACATACTTTTGAACGGGGGGCATTTTCGGGGTCTGGGGACCATAATCAATGAAACTATAGTGAAATTTTCCCGAAATCGTGACATGCTGCACTCTGCAATAGGTAGATTATAGAAATCTTCCTAAAAATCTCTCCCAAGACCTATTTTGTAGAGAACTTGTTGCCATACAGTTTTCTTTACGCAAAATAATAAAATCTATCGTTAAAAAATCCTCATCAGTTTTGCATTTTTTTTTGCATAGCCGCCGAAATGGTTTTAAATTTATGTCAGCTTATAATTCATGCATTGATTTAGTTTTAATTGATTATAGGATTATCCGAATTTCAAACATTGATTGGAATATATGAAAATACAGTTACGAAATGATTTTAATAGTTCAAACAAAATACGTACAGTATATGTATATAGAGGTCAGTATCTGTTTTCAAAGTGGACAAATAAATATATTAAAAGAACTCGTACAGTCGTAGAAATAAAGGAAACTCGACCTTAAAGGAACTGTAAGCTCTGTTAGAAAAATCACTAAAAAATTACAGAATGATTATAATAAAAAAGTAAGGAAACAGTTAGTATCCTAAAACGCCAATATGTAACGTTATTAATAACTTGGGAGTCAGCGACCTTTTTTGATGACCAAAAGCACAAGAACTTGAATATTTTCTACATTTTATTTGGCATTCCACATAAGGGAATGGGCCATCAGCTTGCGCACTTGCGGGGGGTTTAGCTGCAGTAGCGTCCCACACATGTAAAATAATTTTAAAAAACACTAATACAACAAAAGCTGAGACTTGGTCGATATGGCCATAATATTGAAAAGTAACTGAAAAACATAATCCCCCACTTTAGAGTGGGTTGTATCGGGGATATACCATCTTTCGGAGGGGATGTAAAGCTGTTGGTCCCTTGTCCATTAAATGTTAGGCAAGTAAAATATCCCTACTCTTCCTAAGGGAAGAGGTTCGGCAAAATTCCTGGTTGGGGGTAGCTCGTCTACAGTAGCGGAAATAGGCCGACGTTAAATAAATGTATAAAAAAATATTTTTTTTTTCGTGTAATTTATTAAATTATAATATTCCAACCTATCTGCAAGTGCCTTATATAAATAAGGACTCAACAAATTAAACCAAAACAGCTATTCCCCTTTACGAGCGCTGAATTATATGGTAAAATTTGCGTATTTTGTCTAAACACAGTTAGCACTAAAATATAATGACTTGGAATGCTTGAGAATTCTACGAGGAAGATGCGAGGCCTCCTTCATCTCAGGATGTCACTAACTGCAGACCGTTTTCGACCTAATTTTGGGTCTCGTCAGTGCAGTGTGCAAGTGATACCTTCAATACCTGGAGTTCGCATCTCATAGGCACTGTTAAGTTCCACCGCAGAAGAGCGTAACTAGCGCCATCTCTCAGTAGTCTCGAAACAATCCAAATCGAACATAAAATTGATAATCATCACTGAATAAGCAATTTTATAGCAGAAGGAAATTTTATAAAAATATAAAATATTCCAACCTATCTGCAAGTGCCTTATATAAATAAAGACTCAACAAATTAAACTTAAACTTAGTTAAACACATAAACAAATTAAATTAGCTGTTACTGTACCAAATTTCTGCTTTTGTGGTATTAGTTTATATTCAGCGCATATTTTTATGTTTACATGGAAAGCTGAAGCACAATCCCCCACTCTAAAGTGGGGGATTATGTTTTTCAGTTACTTTTCAACATTATGAACATGTCGATCAAGTCTCAGCTTTTGTTGTATTAGTTTTTTTGTATTATACCCCCCGCAAGTCCGCAGGCTGATGGTCCACTCCCTTACGTGGAATGCCAAATAAAGCGTAGGAAAAAATTCCAGCTCTCGTGCTTTTGGTTAACAAAAAAGATCGCGGCTCCCAAGCTATAATGTGTGTTTTTTGAAGCAACAAGCTTACTTCTAATCACCAGGACACGGTAAACGTGGACAGTCTACAGTTAACCTTGTACTGTTTGAATTGTTTACTATTATCTTCTAATATTTGCCCTGCCCTAAAAACCAGTATATCGACCTAAGTTAAATTTAGATGATTTCTTTGGATACACTGGCATTCATAGTAGCTTCCATGAAATTTATAACGTTCCAGATGTAAGTAATCATTTAAAATAGGTTTTAGCAAACACAAATCATAATTTGATATTCTGTGGATTTTACCATATTATGTTGTTTTGAAACTAATAATCCGAGATGATTGATGGTAACGGAATAACAGTAAAACCATGGATTCTTAGCGCGACACTGATTTTAATAAAATTTAAAAATGTGCAAAAAGAAGGTTTATTACTTCTAAAGGTAATGATATAAATTTTAGGCCGGTGCCAATACCTTTTTGAAAAAAAAGAGTTATTAACAGGCAAGGCGGGAAAATTTAGTTAAGGTTATGATTAAGAGAAAAAACAATAATTAAACACGAGATAAAGTGAAATTGTAAAAGGAGGTGAATTTTAGGGAGTTGAAAGTAGTTCTTGCGATTTTCGATTTCTTTCATAAAAGTTGCAGAGAATAAAAAAATATAAAACTTCCAAATCGGGAATTTTACAACATAACTTCAAATTTTCTGAATAAATAATAAAAAAAAATAAAATAATTCAATTTACATGCAATTATATGAAAGTATACCTTTTTTGCGTTGAATAAGCATGATTTTTTTAGAATCTGGGATAGTAGTTTCCGAGATATTTACATTTTTCGAAAAAAAGACCACGGAAAACTTTATTGGTGTTTTTTAAATTTAAGTATTCTATCCGGGCTCATTTTAACCGTAGAAATGCCTACTTTAAAATGGTCTATAAATCTTGATGGTTTATTTTTCACTCACGAATTTATCAATATTTTTTATCATTTCCAATTTTTCATTTTTCTTAAGTATTTATGAAAATAATGGATTAGATTTCAATGACAGAATTTACTTCAATGTAATATTACTAAAGTTGAATTAATTTAAACGAAGAAAGTGAGAGAAATCATTCTGAAAGTTAAAGTTTTTCATGGCACTGCACCGTATCGCACTGAAAGTCGTAAGCTAGAGTTAAGACTCACTGGCCCAGTGTGCATTTTTATTAATGTATATTTTACTATTTCTTCACTAAATAAATGGTATAACGATCAGTAATCCGTTTTAAGTGTATTTGAATAAAATTATAATAATAATAATAATAAATTAGACAACCCCCAATTCCAGAAGCCAGGGCTTGTGCGGAAGGGGGTGACACATTTAAAAAACGCGGACATACATCCATTTCCTCCGACAGTGCCGGAGCCAGGATTCGAACCCGGTGGTGCGATGTCCGTGTGATTAATCGCGATTGCCACCATTAACCATTAACGATTAAAAAAGATTTTTATTTTTTTTAGCTAGATACATTTTATTTCGTTTATGCCATTTTTCCCTGACTTAGTATTATAAACCTGCATATTCGTGCGTATAATATTATCCTACACTAATTAAATGTTTTGCATTTTCTTAGCATAGGTCGGCGGTGGATGCCGAAATGACACACTCCCTGAAATTTTAGAATTGACCTTTATGTAATATTTCCTACACGGTATATATTATTTCTATGTCTTTGTTATACTGCTAAGCAGTTTTATATAATTTTTTGAAGGTTTCCTGTGTTTATTGGTTTGAGTAAATTATGCAGGAAAATACTTATAAAAACCTGCTTCTGAAATGATACTTTTGATAAAACTTAAAAATTTATTCTGGGCTTGAAATTGTAAATAAAAAGCATCTTCTAACTAAATTAAGATTTCAACCATCGTTCTATATAAATTCATATTTGACTAGAATTGGAAATAAAAAGCATATTCTAAATTAAATTAAAATTTCATCCGTAGTTATATAAAAAGTCAGATTTAACTAAATTTAAAATCTAGACTACTCTACTATATACATATTTACATATATACATTATTTGCATTGTGAGGAGTGTGGTATTACTGAATGTGTGTTTTATGTAGGGAGTAGGGGAAGGGATTGTATGCGTCTGTCTGTCTCGATTTTGTGTACGTTCCAGGTTATGTGTGTTAAACGTTGGTCAGTCTCTTATGTTGTAGATTGGTAAGTTTTGGTGTAAAAGTCTATGTGCGTGTGGTGGGTCATTGTATCTTCGTCTATTTATTAGGTGTCTTGTCATCTCCGACTGTTGAATTTTATACGTGAAAAATTTTTGTGCGGTTTCATTTATAAAGTCCCGCATGAGGGGTATGTTAGCTCTCTCATGTAATTCAACAATCGGAGTGTATCTGTCTGCGTCTAGTAGCAGTCTAAGTATTTTGTTTTGTGTTGTCTGAAGTCTGTGGCACTGTGCGTCTGAAATACAGTTCCAGGACGCACAGGCGTATATCATTGTAGGTCTGAAAATTACTTTGTACAGTGTCAATTTATTGTCCGTCGTTAGTCTGCTGCGCCGATTCACAAGCGGATACAACTTACTCAGTGCAGAATATGTTTTCTGGATTACCGATGTAATATGGGGGCCAAAGCAGAGCCTCGTATCCAGGGTTACCCCTAGATACTTGACTCTGCCCTTTTCCCCAATCATCTTGTTATTAATCCTCAGCTTGTTGAAGGTCGTTGTATTTGTGAACTTTCGGTGCAGCGTTATAGTTTCCGTCTTATGTTTCTAGTATAGTCAAGTGACGCCGTATCTTTTGGACGGCCGTTTCTGCATAGAAGGACCGTCCGCAGATAATGGCGTCGTCAGCGTATAGTATAGAAGTCGTTGTGGGGAGGGTGGGAACGTCGGAGAGGAAAAGGTTATAGAGGGTGGGGGAGAGGATTGCCCCTTGTGGGACTCCTGCCGTTATATTTGTGGTGTTAGAATACGAGTTTTCTATTTTGACGGTTATTTTTCTTTGCAGGAGAAAGTTCTTGATTAGCAATGTGAGGTATAGGGGGAGCTTGCATTTTTCGTGTAGCTTATAAATTAGGCCGTTATGCCAGACCGTGTCATACGCCTTTTCGATATCTAGCAACAGTAACGCGGTGCACTGCTTTTTTGTGTATCCTACTAGTGCATCCTGCTCTACTTTCGCGAGCGCTAGAGTGGTGCTATGCCCCGATCTGAAACCAAATTGTTGTTTCGGCAGCGATTGCCACCTCGCGCCTCAACCCACTCGGCTGTCGACCAGACATAATACAATAACTTGAATAAATAATTATTAAGCAAACAATTAATTCATTGATATTTTTTTTTACAAATTGTGACTAGCTTCGTCTTCGGATAAATACTGTTTTGTTATTTTTTATAAAAATAAAAATGTATGAAAAATTATAAAATTCTGGTTGTTCTTATTCTTCATCAATAAAACTTCCAAATTCCGAAGGATCTTCGGGATTATCGATGTTTTTGAGCTCTTCAACTTCAATATCGAGACTCTTTGCTGGCTCTTCATAGATAATCGCTTATGAATCACTTAAATCTTCAAATATTTCTTTATCTCTATTTGAGCAGTTTTCATGACAATTATTACATAAATTGGTACATTTTAAGCCGTGTTTTCGACAGCCACATCTTTGTTTATTACAACCACTGTCACAGTTGCAGCTAATACTTTTAAATAATTTTTCGGAAGTTAAGTTTGAACTGTCTGGAATAAATTTGGGCACGAGTCTACCTAGATGCTCGTTCCAGCCTCATTGCTTAGTTTTTGTTATCGGGCTCGTTGTCCAAATAGCTGAGCTAAGTTTGCAATAGCTAATAAACTATTTACCTATTCCAAGTACCTTTCTAATGTGATTTTCTGAATTTTTCTACCACGTTTACATGCATGACTTAAAAGATTTTTTATTAATTTGATGTTTATTTATAAGTTTCAGGATGGTTTCCACCACTTTCTTTAATTAAATTCATTCAACTTTAGTAGTATTACATGGAAGTAAATTCTGTTATTGAAATTTAATCCATTATTTACATACATAATAAAAAATATTGAAATATTCGTGATTCGAAGTAATTTTTTTGGTTTTTCTCAATTTTCAGCGGTTTCATGAAAAATAAACTATCAGCATATATAAACCATTTTAAAGCAGACACTTCAACGGTTAAGATGAACCCGAATAGAATATTTAAATAAATAAAAAAAACACTGCTGCTATTTGTTTCCCAGATTCTAAAAAAAACATGTGTATTCAATGCTAAAAAAGGCGTACTATCACATAATTTCATATAAATTGAATTATTTTTACTAGAAAAAAAAAAAATAAAGAACTGAAAAATTAGATCGGTTTTCCGACATTTTCTCGGAAAATGTGAGGTTATGTTGAAAAATGTCTGAAGTTTTGATTTGAAGTCTGAGTTTCTGATGAAGTTTTAGATTTTTAAGTTATTTATAACTTGTATGGACATTTTCCGCTAGAAGGCCACGTTTCTCCAAAAATTGCAATAAACCACTTTCAACTCCTAAGCGGCAACCCTATTTTACAATTTTACTTTATCTGGTATTTAATTTTTTGTTAATAATTTTTTTTAGCCTATTTTGGGTCGGTTAACGTTTCACTTCCCTCACTTGTTTTTTGAACTGCACCCAAAGTAATTAGGTATAACAAATATCTATTCAAATGCCATGTCAATGAGAACTATGTTTGGGAAATCTTCAAGTAGCGTATTTAATATACGTGTTTTATTAGTCGGTACTTACTTCATCATGCCGCATAAATTCTGCAAAAGTAACTTCTCCCCTAGTTAATTTTGTCGTTTTTCGTCTATTCCTCTCCTGTTGGACAATCCTAGATAGAATATCTTTTAATAACTAATAGCTGACAAAAGTACTAATCCAGCACTACTTACTCTTCGACATCGTTAACGGACGTTGTGTATTCTACATTTTCTCTTTTCAAAGTTGCCTCAAATAATTGCTGAGCAGCTGGCGACACCATAATGTCTACAGGCATATTGAGATATCGAATATCAGACCAAAAATCAAAATTCACATCACGCTCAAATTTATTTATTAGTTTGACATCCTCAGCGGTTTTTGGAATCACTTTGTATACTTTGTATCTGAAGGTATAAATATTTATATCAGTCAAATCAAAATATACCTTTGTAAATGTAAGAGATTTATTTTACATATTATCGTGTTTGGTATTGGAAAGGCATATAGTTAAATGGTAAATGGTAGATGTATTAAGAACTGAGAAATGTAGGTACTTTGAGGGTAAGATTGATCTTTCTAGAGGCAACTCAAAAATGAAGTGGAAATCTGATATATAATATCTTGTAAAAAAATGAGGTTGTGAGTGAAATGATGTTTGGGACGAGTTGTTAGAGAATGCTATAGCATAGCCTAAGAATATATTAAGTCCGATCACTTGTAAAATACAATAAAAATCCCCCTCCTGCCGACACCCGCCTCTCATCCAGAAATTCGCTTCCTCGGCAAGCAGCCCCTCTCTACAGTATTGAACACAGTGTCCTCGCATAGAGTTGTACTAGGTGCGCCAAATAAAGTGTTTAAAGTGAATATTGATTGATGGTTTCTCATGGTTATTACTGTTGTGTCAACGATTGTAGTATTAATAATGTAAGAAATAAGGTTTCGTTTTTTTCACATTGCTCCTATTTTGAAAATACATACAAGTAATTATAGAAGTTTAATAGCAGAGGATGTTGGTGGATACTTTTTACGCAAATGTCTTGTAAAACATTCATGTGACATGTGACATTTGTTTAAATTATTGCAATATAGCCAATTCAGACAAATCCACAGTATTTTGTGAGTTAAAAATTTACGAAGGCAGTCACGGACCATTTGGTGGATTGACAGACCCTCCAAAATTTTTTATTGAATATCTAATATCTTTAGACTATCTCTACTATTTATATTTTCCAAAAAACCATCTAGTAAATCGACACCATAAGGCCAAATTGCAAAGATGTCGTCAACATATCTCTACCAGACAACCGGCATGTTTATACAATTTTGAACATGTGTGTTCTCAAAGTTCTCCATAAATATGTTGCTTAAAATTGGTGATAATGCAGACCCCATAGCCATACCAAAATCCTGCTGATAGAAGTGCGTATTGAATTGTTCTATAGATATTTGTACAACCTGGCTACTAATGTTAAAAGAAGAACTTAACAAAGTCAACATTGTCTAAAAGAAAATATCATCAGTTCTATGTTCTGTGTAAGTAGTAAGTATCTATGGAAATAACATAAACAGAATCTTAAATCTGTGTATTTGACATACACAGCAAAACAAGAGTTCTTCCAAAAAAAAGCTTTGAAAACGGAAAGAGATTACTTTCCGAAACGTCAGCAAAATACATTATTTCTGTGTTTATTCCGATTTATATTATGTGCAAAACATAACCTCTGACTATTCCTTTGGCGTAAACGTCACGGGCGCAGAGGCTTTTTTCCAATAATTCTATTATTTTGTAGATTCGGTGATTTGTTTTTGAAGAGGATAATAATACATGTGGTAAAAAAACCAAATAATAGGAAAGAATATTCTTAGAATGCCACAAATAACTTTCAGACAGGTATATGAATGTAAATAAATGTTTTGTAGACTTGAAATTGACAATTGTTTCCTGAGGTGCTGTTGTAGAACAGAGATATATAGTCTAAACAGACATGACTTAGTCCCTAAGATATAAAAATAAGTATATAACACAATGTGAAATGATTTAGCAGTTATACAAGTAAATTCTGTCAGTATCACTTACAAAAACTGAATCAAAATGTTATACAGATCGTGCAAAATATGAATAAAATACTAGTTGTTATATAAAATTGTTAAATGGACATAAGCCATGTAACATGCTACAAGTAGAAAATTTATATATGATACTATTATATTACCTCATTTTAATTATTGTAGCACTGTTCTGTATTTTGCAGTCGATGGTGGGTTAGATCGTTTGCAAAAGTTGCAAAATAAAGCCATGAGGGTTATATTGAGATGCAGCATTTATACTAGAGTGAATGATATGCTGGAAGTTTCATGCTGGATGAATGTACGAAATTATGTTAAATTCAATGTACTGGTTTTCATACATAATATAAAAATGACTGTAGTACCTATTTGAAAGATAATGTGCAAATAATTGAAGATTTGCATGATTGTAACACAAGAGGTGGAAATAATTTTGCCCTACAACGTGTAAATCTCTCTGCGCAAAGATCAATCTTCGTCAAAGGACTAAACACATACAATAACCTCAGCAAAGAAGCTAAGGAAGCTCGTAACATAACTTCTTTCAAAAGAATAATTAAAAATATGTACATACAATAGAATAATGAGGAGCTGTGTTAGTTATTTTAATTGTAAATTAGAATACGTAAATTTATATTAATATTTTTTCTTTTCTCTTTTGGTAGTATTTTGTAAAATGTATCATATAGCAAAGTGCTAAATAAAGGGTTATTATTATTATTAAATCATAAAATATTATATTACCCATTATATTTTTTGAATATGCCTTCAGAAAATACCACAGATATGTAAAAAGTCACACAACACAATTGAAGTAATTTCTGCATTTTTGTTTTACTTCTCTAGAATAGTAATGACTGAAATTTTTTAGGTTCTGGCAGACAGTTTTATTGTTTTATCCTGTTATTTATTTATTTATTGTACTATTATTATATGATAGTAGAGTTATATGTAATATTTTATTAACCGTAGTAAATTATAAGCTTATGTCTCATATGCAGTTTTGAAAAATTTATGTTATATAATGTCTAGTAAATTAGAAAATGGGATTATTGAACGTTTGAGTAATAAAAGGAAATAAAAAAGTAAATTTGTCAAAGTCGCATAAATTAAATGATTAATAGTTGGTAATTATTGTCACGTCAGCGGAGAAACCTTCGGTCAATTCACAACCTGTTGGTGAAATGCAGTTCATGTTCTCCAGGGATAAAAGCATTGTATGATGATTTGTTGTATGGTATGATATTTTACAGATTTTTTTCTAAAATATATAATTTACGTCTAAGATTTTTTCAACCATTCACACAAACCCACTCACTCCAACGCCTTATTTTAAGCAACTTCCAGAAATTATTTATTAAAATTTTCATGTATTTATAGTATGACAATATATTTTGGTTAACTCTTGATAGACATTTAGTTCAGACGATGACCTATGACCCATTTATTTTTGTTTCTTTTTCGTCCTCCTTTATTTATATTTCTCTTATTTATAATTTGCTTTGTAAAATATTTAATTAAATATTAATTGTGTATTTTATACACGGTGTCCCATAGGTAATGGTACACAGAGCAATGGCGGATTCCTTACGTAAAAATTAGCCAAACTTACTTTAGTCCAAAAGTTGATATCAGGGTGTCAAACTTATATTTTTGTTTTGTTTTTTTTAAAATAATTTCTCAAAAAATTTGAAATATCTCAACAAAATTTTGGGAGATTCTTGAGGCGAAAGATTCAAATATATTCATAGTTCTGTTGTTATTTGTAGAGGATGTCACCTACGGTAGTTTGTATGCCGTTTATAGGTCATATATTTTTTGCGATTTTTTTATTTTATTTTTTTAAATGCCAAATTTCTATTTTCCCGCCCTTTTTACGTAAAAAAGGTATACCTTCTAAATGTCGTTACTAGTAACCGTTTTCGAAATATTCGGTTTTAAAGCATTCAATGCAACTATTTTAAATAAAATAAAATATCTATTATTGTTTGACTTACAGAATAATTGATAGTGAAGTGAACAATATAAAATTAATTTTTTTCTCTCGGATTTTTTAAATTTATTACATTCCAACACTAGCAAAAGAGTACGAAGACTTTCAAATAAATAAACTTAAGAAGCAGTTTTAATTTCATTTTAAAACAAAAAATTAAATAATATTTAATAAAAAAGAGATTCGTCTTTGCTAGTAAATATTCGAAATGACTTCCATTTGGCGATGCGTTTACTAAGCGACCGCCTTATTATAAATAAAAGGTGTTTTTTTTGTAAACATTTATTTAACGCCTGTTTATTTCCGCTACTGAGGGCTAACACTGACGCCTGTAGATGAGCTACCCCCAGCCAGGAATTTTGCTGAACCTCATTTCTTGCTTAACATTTAATAGCCAAAGGACCGACGGCTTTAGATTCCCTGCGAAGGATAGTATATCCTCTACACAATACTAAGCCTAAGATTGCATAGCTTCCGCGCATACAATGATATATAAGCCGCTGGAAGATGTGAGGCGAGAACGCGCCGGTCTTCTTTGTCAACAGAATTAACCTTCGTCGATAAGTAAAACTATATATATTACTAGCTCAGAGCTTATATAAGACTCTTGAAGGTTTTCGTGCGCTTATTTCTGATTAGGAACTATAAGTTTAATTTATGAAATTTTTTTGATTTTTGCACAAGGCTTCACCCTGTATATGCAGTTGGAGCATTTGGTTTTAGTGAAAGTTCGAAAAATACTTTTAACTGTCTGTGGCTAGGTATTTTTTCACCACCCTCTATATTGCTTCTTGAAATAACACCCTAATTTATAATGGGCAGTGTAAATCGGAACAGGGAGTGCACAGTAAGCTCAAGAGGCTGCAGTGCCCTCGGAGTGTTACAGACGACCCTGTGAGGAGGGGTTTTAGTCAGTAAGAGTCTGACGCTGACCCAGCTCAGGTTGGGGGCCCATGAGGGTTTCCCCTCCTCGTCAAAAAAAAAACACCCTAATTTTTTAGAACGAAATTAAAATATTTATTTAAAATACGTAACAGTTTAATGTACTTAAAATTAACTTAAGTGTATGTTGTAAAATGATAACATTTCAGCAACGAAAGTTTTGTCGTAGAAGAATAACAAATTTACTCGTATTTAAATTCGATTTGAAAATTTGAACAAATTCGCTTTGTATTAAATGCCCGAGGGCAGACTTGGAGCAGCCAAGGAAGAATAGGATTAAGTACGCGTACTGGAATTGACGCCTGAGATTCGCCACGCGCGGCCTTTTATACCATCGCTACTGTTGCGTTAATCGTGAACCGTGAGTCTTGCACGATCGTTGTTTTGTGATCTGGAAAGCTACCACCCATTCAATGCGGGCACGATGTAACGCTGGAAATGTCCCCACCCATTCAGTGCAGGCCAAACTGCTCAATAACTGAAGGCAATTGAAATTTGAACTGAAAGTTATTTTGTTGTTTCGGTCTTAACATTTGAAATCTTTTGCTGTTTAAATGGAATTCGAGTCAGATTTACTTAAGAAGTTATTTGATAATTTTGTCCGAATTTATTTACTACTTTTCTCGCCCTCGTAAAATGATTCCGCAGGCGAGCACTTATTATCGACTGCGGTCATACTAAGTGCTGTGCATGGTGCGAGCTGAACGACTGGAAGTAAGTTTTGATAACATATCTGAACTGTGCTGCGGGCTGTAGAGTTTATATGAAAGAAATTTGTGCATATACGCATATGTTGAAAGAACAGAAGTAAATATTGAGATTAATCGAGGAGCTTTAGAATGTTGTGTATAAAAATAAATGACAATTTATTATTTAAGACGTAAAAACCGAATAGATATTTAGAATTAACGAAGAATTACATTTTTCTACCGGGCCTATGCAAAGTGTTTTAGAAGTGGTTTGATATTATACGGGGGCTGTAATTTTAAAGTAATTTACTTTGAAAAATTTAAGCTGTAAAATGGGCATATTGAATGTTTTAAATGTTTTGACGTTATTTTGGGCATCTTTGGGAATTATCGGATTGCAGTGATTTTTTTTTTCAGAAAATATTTAGAAAAATTGTAGTTTTTTCATTATTTAAATTATAAGTAGATGTCTAATGATAGAGGGTCGGTTCGGTTCGCGGTTCATGATCACTGATCAGTTTGGGGGCGGGGGCTAATTAGAGTGGTGAGAGGTAATTAAAGTGGTGAGCGGTAAATAGAGTAGTGTGGTAATTAAAGTGATGGGAGGCAATCAAGTAGTAAGTAATCAAGGGTAATTGCAGGGATAATGTGGATAATTAAAGGTAACTGCAGTAACAATGAGGGTAATTTAAGTAACAATAAGGACAATAAGGGTAATTACAGTAACAGTAAGGGTAACTGAAGTAACAATATGGATAATTAAAGGTAATTGCAGTGAAAATAATGGTGATTAAAGCAATTATGTGTGCTCATCCGTCTGTCTCTTTGCCCACCTATTCGTCTGCCTGCCCACCTGCTCGTCAGTCCGACAGTCTATCCGCCTGTTCATCTATCCGTTCGTACACAGACAGTTAAATAATTCTATTTACTATTAGATATTGTCCTATTGCACAATTATAGTATCTGTGTATTTTTTTTTACAATAGCATTATAAACATTCATTCTTGATTATATACCTAAGGTTACAAAATTATTTTACCTGCTTTATCTTTACGGATATCTTGTACTGATTTATGAGATAAACAATTGCGATCCTGCCTCTTTATGATGATGAACAATTGCGATGTGCCTGCCTTATCTTTAGGGATATCTTACGCTGATGAACCTTTTGTGCCTACCTGTCTTATCTGCAATGCATTTTTTAAGTACCCTTTTTTATTATTTGTCTTATGATTATACTTCAAGGGTTTGATTTTTTTTATGAGCGCTCCCTCTATAACAGCTTTAGGTACAGAAGCATCCTGACGCCACAAGTGAGGTGGGTGTGAAATGCTACAAAGCCTACTGTTCTTTGACTTGATGTTAGATTGCGCAATATTACATCACATACATAATTGACCTAGATTTCCGTTCTAATTAGGTGTATTAAGGCGTATTTTTTAGTTACGTAATCAAAAATAAGTAATAAAATGAATGTAATATGTTAATTTTTCCACATGCAATATTCAAGTCATTATATTTTTGATAGGTGTAGACGCATAGGTAATCTTGAGACTTTACACAGTACGTCACTTCGTCATCTTAGGACTCTTGGATCCATCTGGCCGTATAGTCGTAGGTGTAGATATATATGTTTTCATAAAGTTCAAGACATTTTGGCACGTTCAATGATTTAAGGTTCGGTGGGTCATTTTATTTCATTATAGATACTGTAGTTCATTCTATCTTTGTATACAGTTATAACAATAATTAAACCACGTTGATAGGTCCTAACTGCATTTCGATAAAGTCGAGATACTGCTATCCTTAACATTTAGGACTAAAATTAATGAATATTGCCTGGTTAGTAAACATATTAAAGTATTTTTCAGGGCGTTGTAAGAAGATTGACGCGTATATATCGTATATAATGAAATAAATATGTGGTTCATTAAACTGAGCTATATTTAATTTACCATACAGGGTCATGTCCCATTATATTGGTATTGTTATTAGAAGCTGATCCTATATCCGAAAATATCATAATGAACAGTTTCCTTGGACCAGAAATGTCTAAACTGCAATGTGCAGTATGTTTCCCAACCCACGTCAGTCTTCTTAGTACCCCATGACTGAATTGTAAGGATAACCAATGGTAATTTAAGTAAAAATAAGGATAATTTAGGTATAAAATGAAGATATCCCGACACTTAGCATTGCTAATTACCCCTAATTATCCTCATTTTTGCCTGAATTACATTTCATTATGTTTATTTTTTTGAGTTCATTTTTTAATGATACGTAGTATATACTATAACACTTGAAACGGTCACCCATATTAACCGCGTCTAACGTTGCTTTACATCTCATATAGAAATATGTACATAGTAAAGACGCACCTACGCTCGCCCTTAAGTGTTCCTTTTGAAGTGATTCGATTGCAATTCTAATTCTTTGCCATAATTCTTCTCGATTATTTATTGTATCTTGATACACAAGACATTTCATGTACCCCCATACGCAAAAATTTAAAGGATTAAAATCGGGACTCCGTGCAGGCCAAGACAAATTGTTTTCACGACCTATCCAGCAGCTACCAGGAAAATTTGTATTTAGGTCTTGCTGGGCAAGACAGAAACCAGCAAACTGTAACCTGGCTGGAAAATTGGCCTCCAGCAGTTTTTGAACAGGTGTAAAATAGTATGAATAAAGCTTTTCTGTATGAAAAATCCTTGAAATCGATGACTTACTCCAGTAGCAGCAGCCATACGCTTCGTACTTATTTTTTTAACTGTTCAAAAATAACGAAAATATTAATTAATAGTTAATTTGCAGGGATTGATAAATACAAATAACTATAAATTTTAGGTTGAGGTTCTGGATTGCTGCTATTACATGGCCTATGTCCATTTACCAATTTTATATAAAAACTAGTAATTTTGTTTATATTTAGCACGATCTGTGTAACATTTTGATTCAGTTTTTGTAAGTGAAATTGTTTTCAACTAACAGAGTTTACTTGTATAACATCTAAGTCATTTCACATTGTTTTATGTACATATTTTTATATCTTATGAACTCAGTCGTGTTTTTTACACTATTATGTATTTCTGTTCCGTTCTATTATAGCATCCCAGAAAACGATTGTCTACAAAA
The DNA here is from genome assembly GCA_963675555.1 of Leptura quadrifasciata. Lineage (NCBI taxonomy): Eukaryota > Metazoa > Arthropoda > Insecta > Coleoptera > Cerambycidae > Leptura > Leptura quadrifasciata. Next base: position 26,605,888 of record OY776673.1, read on the forward strand.
CATTTATTTACATCAGATGCCTATATTTAAATTTTTATATTTTTGTTTACTATGTAAGTACATATGGTTATTTTCCTTACCTTTCTCATTACTATATATAGTATATCCTATAAGATGTAATATATTTACAGAGTTCTCACAATACGTTTTACTATTTATTACGGCACTTCATATTTTTGGTTGTGTATAAAATAAAAATTACAAATTGTTGCAATTTAAGTCATCTGTGGTATTATAGATTTCTTTTATCGGTTCTGTAATTTGTTTGAGTACGGGAATCTACATCAGGCAGGTTGTTGTGCTTAACTCAACAATTGACAGATGTCCATACCTGTACTATTTCTATATTTTATAGCTTTCAATTTAATTAGGGGAAATAGATTTCTCAAGTTTATTTGGTAGCATTATTTTGCAGTAAGTAGGACAAAAAGTTTACCTTATTAGTAAAACTCACCAGGAAATCATTTGCTTGCAGCCTTTGTACGGATTCGAACATATGTGGACTTCAGTAATTGATATTACATTTTATATCCGCGTTAACAAGTGTTTAACATCCAGGTAAATTTCATTTATTATTAATTTAAAATTTAAGTAATTTTCAATTTTTGTCTGATGTAATTTCAATGATTTTTAAAATAAATTTAAATTCCAGGTCAATTCTTTTTAATTTAATAAGTAGTTAAAATACTATATGTTTTAATTTTTTTTCTTTCTTTTTAATTTTTTGGCAATTTATAGTTTACGAAATCAGCTTATGTACTTATATATTTATCCACTTATATATTTATATATTTCTACATTTATATACTTATACATTTCTGTATACGTTTCTGCATAGCTTCTGCATTTCTGCATAACTTTTGCACAGCTTTTCTCTGCATATAGATAAAGTTTCATTAACTTTTCAAAAAACCACATAGTTGGTTAATTTTCCTACAATTTTCACTCCATTTCATTAAGAGACGTAAATTGCCAACGAAACCTTTAGACTCCATTCTTGAAACAAGAGACAATTGTGGGCCTGGATTGCTGTCCCTGAACCAGTCACATCAACAATAGTCAATCTAGGATCCTGGTATAAATTTGTTATATATATATTTTTTAAATTTCAATTAGTCTTTACAAACCGATTTATCTATTATTCATGTAATATACTTTAACATTCGAGAAAAAGAGACAATTCTACTCATTTTCACTATAGATGGTGCCCAATTTAACATCAATTTTTCTTTGTCTCCTTTTCTCGAACTAAACAGAAATATGTCGCTTATGCTGTACATATCAAAAAGGGTAAGTTTCCCCACTCTTACGAATACTCCGGATCCGCGGCTCTTTGCTCCGACTTAAACCAGCTAGTCGTCCGCAAGTGTTGCCTCAATTCTTTTCCAAAAATGAATAATAAGGGAAAGGAGGTAACACTGCATATTCAAAGGTTCCTTACTAATAGTAAGAGGTTCCTTCAACAATATGTTCAATATTTCAAGGAAGATGGATGGTACTTTTGAAATTCGAACCTTGGCAGCTTTTGTCAATTTTATGACTTTTCTGAGTTATATACATTATTTTGTATACTGCACGTACACAAATTTTCAACCTAAATGATATATTTAAGTTCTTTCTTCGCCCCTTTTTAAGAAAACAAATATTTCTTCTTGTTGAGCGCAACCAAATACTGACAATTAAGCATTAATCTATAGTTATATATTTTGTTGTTCATGTTGAGTCAATCTTACACAGTTAGTAATATTACTAACCAATAATCATCAAAGAAAAACCGTAAATACTCTTTCAACTTTATTATTAAACGATACAAATAGCAAAAGGTTACATGTTTATCTAATTATATTTAAAAGTATATTAATTAATTATATTATTAACATAGTTGGATTGAATATAACCATAAAGGGCTTTGATACCTTCCCAAGTCTCGGTCACAACTGGAACTATTCTTTCAGCCGGAATATCAAAACCATTGGGACCTCCTCCGGGCAATTCAATGGTGTAACTCAAGTTTATGCCAGCTCCTACTCTAGCCCAATCGATGGTTATACCTGCTGCATAGTACAACAAGTTTGCGGTCGTTCCAACTCTATAGGTTGTCTCATCAACGTCATAAACAGCATCTCTAAAAAGATTACCGAGAAGACTCAATTCTTCCGAATTTTCTGGTTCATCATTGATATGCCCCCATGGATATAACATCCACAGTCCGTAGCTATGAATGGAAAGGAATAATTTTATGTTGTCCTTATTTGCCAAAGTGTAATCTCTTATGACTTCTGCTTCTACCTCGCTAAACACTCTGTGTCCAGCGTATATCTCATCGCATTGCCAACTGCTAGCACCAATTACATTCCAGGCCGAATCAAAATTCCTGTTTGCATCAGTTCCGTCACAGATAGTACCTGGAGAACGAGTTTTCCTCCATAAACGAGCCTGCAATCAATTAATTGAATTAATGAATCTATCAATGGAATATCTTTTTCTTAGACAATTTACAATGTGATGAGCATTTAATAATGATACCTGAGTTTTGCATGGGTTTACTTTCAAATTTTTAGCCTATGATTAATTATGGGCCAGTTGTAATTTTTGCTATTTCATGTTCATGCTCATGAGTATTTGTTTACATAGAAGCATTAAACTTTACTCCAAATTCATTGATGACAAAGAAAACATTATTTTTTCTACACATTATATGAAAATAGCAATTTTTACACTATTTACTCTCTATATTATGAAAGTGACAATTTTTTATTCTAGAGATGAAACTATTTTCATCTTTAGAACTGACAATGAAAATGTCAAATTTATATTTTTAATAATGGATAGAAGAAGCACTTTCATTTTTAGTAGCCTGCGTATTTATTTTATCTGCTATAGCAACGACTAAACAAATAATTGACATTGCGGGATTTTATTTATAATTTAATCGCATTTTATGGTTATTATGGACACAGAAAGTGAATACACTGAATCATGCATACCCCCAAATATAGTTGAAGCAGCAAACTTTGCTTCCGACAACATTTTGCCGGTTAAATTCCGATAAAAAGGAATTTGTTTACAAGAATGTTATAGATTGGAGAAATGAGAACCAAATAAACTCTTTCTCGGAAAACGTTCTTTTGGCTTATATTAGTAGGCCACTCGATAAGTGCACTAATAGCGGGAGCAAGTCCGGACAAGCTGGAATAAATTTTAATCTGTTTTCTTTCGACCAACAAGATACCTATTAATTTTGCACCCTCAAACAGGCCCGCATTTAGACGTTATGCTGAAAAAATTACCGAAAATTTAATTTCTTCTTAATATTAGTCTTAATATCTCGATTAGTATCAATTTTAGAGCGAAACATGTAGTTATCAAAATTAAAAAGGAATAGATACTCTATTGAAAATGTTGTATGTAGTTTTTTTGTACGACTACCTATTTTGAAGTTATTGACGTCGAACTCTCGAAACCTGGATATTCTATGAGCACTTGATAATTTTCTTATTGTAGGCACTCTTAAATACATTCAATTACTTTTTGGTGACATATATTTCTATTTGGTAAAGAAATCATGTCACATACTTGTACTTGCTTCCACACTACTAGAGGTACGGTCGTGAGCAAAAAAAAAATAGGACATCTTATAACGGTATTTTGCTAAAGTCTAGTTTTGTACATCTAACTTTAATTTTTGTGACATTGTCAATTAGTCATCATAATTTATTGCAAGTGTACAAAAAACTAATATGCCTCATATAAGCGATTTAGTTAAATCTGGAGTTATTGCTAAAGCAGAAGATGGATGGCCAATGAGACAAATTGCACTGCGTCATAATATTGACAAAAATTCGGTGTGTAACATTTTAAGAAAGTGGAGAGTAAACGGTGCGATTAGTAGAAATCCTGGATCAGGGCGACGAAAGATATCAACTCAACAACAAGATTTGCAATTGGTAAATGCTTTGGTAGAAAATCCATTTTACTCAGTTATTCAGGCTGCTGAAGAAACGAATTTTCCTGGATCGAGTAGTACTGGTCGCCGGCGACTAAGAGAATCAGAGCTACGCTGTCATGCAGCAGCACAGAAATACTTACTTAAAGCTGAACATAAAGAAGCTCGAGTAGGATTTGCGCTTGAATTTTTAGCGAATGATGTAAATTTTTGGAACAATGTAATCTTATGATAGTAACTAAGGAAACGATATTATAAATAAGCTGGCGTAGTTTTTTAATTTTTGAGAAATCGTGCAATAAAAGCGTGCAATACATTTTTTAATTGCAGTTTCTTATAAAAGGCCACTTCTTACACTGGAAATGATGTAAAAAACTGTTACTTTTTACACGATCGTAGATAAATTGTATTTGTAATTCTACTTTTATCAATAGCTACCAATAAAATATTTATAACAATTAATATCAAGGACCCCACGCTTTTTACAATAAAATTAATTTTAAACTTATTTTTTACTTTTTAGTTCGGTTTGCAATTAAAGCGTGTTTTTTTAGTTTTTTTAAACTATAAATTTTTTTAAAACTTAGTCATAGACAGTCCAGACACTAGTTTACATGGTATCAGTCAAATCCTCTCATGTGCTTAAGGGGTGGTTTTAGAGGGTGACTCTCAGTATTTTCCTCATAACTTTTTAATTTTTTTCATATTTCTAAAAATTACTATAAAAAACTGAAGAACAATAGGTTTGTACTTAATCTCGACGGCACTACATAAAAGTGAATTATTACGCTTTATTTGAATAAGTCGTTAATCAAATAGGTAGTTGTAGTTGGCCACGCCCGATGACAATTTCTGCTAATTTTAAAGTTACAATTTAAATGCAGGAACTGCGAACAATTGCGAAATTAATAGACAGATTAATTAATGCCTGTATAATTAATTTCTGCATCACAGTACATGCCGATGAATTTTAGCTAGACGGATCAACACAATAATAATTACTAGACAGACCAAGAGGACTAAGTTCAAACCAAGTTACACTCGGAGGCACACTTTATTACTGATACTAACCTACGCCTCTATAAATACGTGGCTGATACATAGGATAATTAGTTGAGAGGCAAAATTGTTAATGGTATTTGAATGCATCATATTCCTGCAGAAGCATTATGACTAATTTGTACCTACTTTGAAAAATATTTATGAAATACTTTTCAAAACAAAAAAGTCGTCTACTGAATTTATAAAACAGATATTAAAGTACATATATCCTGTTTTTATAATAGTATTTATAAAAACAATAAATCAATTGACGTGTTCTTCTTCTTCTTCTTAGCGGTGCGATAATAGATCGCGGCACTCAGGCCTTGTGGTCCATTGTGCATCCGCTAGCTGGTCAGTGAGTATCCCGATCCAGGCCGGACTCCAGACCAAATGCCTTGCCAAAATCCTTCCCAGCAGGGCATTCCTTATTCCCACCGGCATAGGGAAGCCAATACCGAAGTGTTTATGCTTCAAATTTATGAGACTGGGGCAGCAGTTTAGGAGGTAAATGGAAGTTTCCTCTACTTCTCCATAGAACTTGCAGTCGATGCTGTGCAGGTATTTCCTGAAAGAACCGTGCCCAGTCAAAAGACTTACCACGACTCTAACTTGCTTTCTTCTTAGACGCAGTAATTGTTCTGCCCTATTCGAATAATATACAGAGCGTGTTAATAACAATAATAGTTTATTTACAGAGAAACGTCCATTAAGTGATTACAAAAAAATATAACTAAATACTATACTACCGGTGTCAACGGATCATGGTAGACGCCTCCTGTTGTTTCTTATTTTTTAGAATATTGGAATGAAACATGGTAGATGTATTATATGACCAAGAACACACTTTGTGACGTTACTGTTATTTTTTGCTCCCTTCTGGTTTCAACGAAAATGCCCCAACTTTTGATTTTTAAACGGAACACCCTGTATATTATTATATTTTTGGAATGCCTGAAAAACTGTGAGTACGGTGATACCCCATAGGTGATATTTCGATCCCATGAAAAGAAATTGATTCGAAATTTGTTGGTGCATCTAGAGTGGCTTGACCAGAAAAAAATGCTTTTGGGCATGTCCACGGATTCCTTAAAACATCCACTAATTTATGGTAGTACTCTACGCTACGACGAGGTGGTTGAATAGCATACACAGAAAATGCACTAGGCAAGTTGACACTAAAACAATATTAGTTAAAACCAAAATATCATCTAAAAATACACTTTCTTGAAGTTTGCCAAACTACACACACGAAGATATATAACAATTGAGCGATCACTGAGAACTGAGTTGCTAGTGTGTAAAAATCTCTGCCTTATATAGTACCAGAAGTGTTATTTCGTTTAGACGGGGACAGTAGTCTTGCACATATGCTTTCCCCTATTTTTTCTTTCGTTTGTCGTGCACCGTCCGATCTTTCGGTGAAAGAGTGACTTTCGCATAGAAAATGGAATGTTTTGAAACTGAAAATTATTTGGAAAGTTGGGCATTAAGAGACCCCTTGCCTCTTCTGAAGTAAGATTCAGGATTTTACATGAAACGACTATCGAGTTATTTAGGATTAACTTCGAGATTAAAACGGACTGGCGTTCAAGTGGTTCGGTAATGTATCACGAAGGCCTCCACTTCGATCCGAATGGCAAATATGTGTATCGTAAGGGAAGTAAGTTTTGATGAAAAAAGTATCATATTGGGGACGGAGAATTTATGAGTTTACTATTGAAATTAGATAATTTGAAAGGACGTGAACATTGAATAATATGAATGGAAATCAGTAGAAACAAAAGTTAAATGATATAAATAGGGATTCGTGTGGAAATTTAGGACAGATCGAAGTTCATATGGGGGACTTTGTTCTTTAGGGCGGTAATTTGTAATGTTTCGACTGTAAACTGGTTGTTTGAAAAGTTTAAAGGCTATTATAGGTAATTTTGGTTTATTTGGGAATTATGGAGTGTTTATGAATTTTTTCAGAATTTGATTGGAAATATTGTAGTTTTTGATAATTTTTAGTTACTGAATGACTTTTTTTTATTGTGTTTTGACTTTATGGATGAAAAATGATGTTTATTCTGAAAATTATGAAACTTAAAATTTATTTTTTCGCTAAGGATAAGGGTAAGTTAATTGTTTCAATATACCCTACAATGGTGTGCCTCTATCTAATATGTAGTAGTTTTTGCCTAATTCTTGGATGTGTTGATACATTCAGAATTGAAAATGTTCATATAAATGCAGAAAAGCTGAGTAATATTATTAGTTTGTATTAGTTAATAATGATTGTATTAAATTTAGTGCTCTTATATGGCATGTTCAGATGAAAGAACATCGATATAAAGATAAAAACTAGGTAGTAATTAGGGATTAACAAAACGTAGAAATTGTAAATTTACAAGAAACAAAAGTAATTGATTTGAAGAAACACTTTATTGAATACATGAAATTAACAATACCAATTTATCGGTGTATTATTTATCATAGTTAAACCTATGAATAACTAATTAACATAGTTTTCTTGAATATAACCTTGAAGGGCCTTGATACCTTCCCATGTTTCCTTAACAATTGGATCAATTCGTGCTGCTTCAATATCCCAACCATACGTGCCCCCGCCTGGTAGTTCAATGGTATAACCAAGTTGAATGCCAGCTTCTCCCCTGGCCCAATCTACGCTAGTACCTGCTGCATAGTATAACAGGTTCGCGGTACTTCCGACTGTGTAGAGCGTTTCGTTAACGCTGAAAACAGCATCTCTGAAAAGATTGCCAAGAACGTTTAACTCTTCTGAATTATCCGGTTCATCAGTAGTGTGCCCCCACGGGTACAACATCCACTGCCCTTGACTGTGAATGGCTAGGAACAATTTTATGTTGTCCTTGTTTGCCAAAGTGACATCTCTTATAGCTCGAGTTTCTGGTTCAGTAAATGCCGCATACCCGGCATAATTCTGGTCACATTGCCAACTACTGGCACCGATTATCCTCCAGTTGTAGTTGAAGTTCCTGTTCCCATCAACTCCATCGCAGACTGAACCAGGAGTACGTGTTTTTCTCCATAAACGGGCCTGAAATCAAAGCTACATCTTGAATAATGTTATCAGCATTTAGTGTTTAAATAAATGCTTAGCATCGTGTAGTACTCTTTCTGTGTAGCCGTTGGATTAATGATGATGATTAATGATAACTAAATAAAGAAACAAGTTATTGCCTTATACCTCAAGAGAAAAACCGTCCGTAGCTGCATTGTTGTTTTTCTCTTGAGGTATAAGACAATAACTTGTTTCTTTATTTAATTATTTAGCCTCATAAACCCCCATCATATTTTACTTAGTGTCTGCCAGGTGGAAATAGAGCAGTACACATAGAGCTCGTCGTACTGATTGCTCTCATTTGAGGCCCTAAATGTGGCACATGAAGTATGAAAGTACAAATCGAGTACTGTGCACTGTACTTTCCGACCTTTGTTGGTTTTGCTCGATTTATAATATATATTCTCTAAGTTACGCTACGCTGATGAGGAGCAATAACTCCGAAATACGTGTCCGTAGCTGCATTGTTGTTTTTCTCTTGAGGTATAAGGCAATAACTTGTTAGAGATGGGATTTGTTCATACAAAGCTCCAGAATATTTCGATAGGATAGAAGACATGGTAGACGAGTGTTATTGTACATAAAATCAGATATAAAAACAAGATGAATGAATGAAGAACAATGTTTTGAAACTGGTATAGATTGAGGATAACATTGAATAACTAAGAATTTATGACATTAAAGATTCGCTGAATGAAAATACAGGGGATGAAATTTTAAATATTTTTACAAACAAGTTAGGGACTGAACTACCCCGATTGAAAAATGTCACAGAATTGGTAATTAAGCTGCTGAACACTCTAGTTCTATCCTTGTTGTCATGGTTTGCTGCATTCCAAGACAGATGTCAGGTTTACAAAACCAAAAAACTGTTAAAAAAAAACAGGAATTATTATACGTGAGGACCTTAGAAAGTCTCGATTAGAAACCCTAAAGTAAGCTGTTAACAAAGAATGTATGGACACTATGGTAATATCTATATTATATACGAAAACCAGAAAAAAATTATAAAATATGTTGATGACTTGCTGAAATAAATATTGAGCACTACTTTATCTATATGGTAGACATATTATGTATTTAACCATGTTTCAAGAGTGTGTTTTTATTCAGTTTTAAGTTTTTTGTTAATACCTTCCGTAGATGTATTTTTATTTACCTTCATAAAAACATTACATTATATTAATTGATATATAATTCTAATTACATATGAATAATATAATCTTTATTTTTGTAATTCTAGCATACAGGTATTTAGGATTTTTGTTTTTCCCGCAAAGAAAATGTTAATTTTATCTAATAAACGGGGAGGAGTAACTGCCATTTACTCCTTGCTAGTTTATTCTCTTTTTTCCACAGCTCTTGTTTTAACTAAGGTGTGAGAAAACTTTCAATTGCTATATAATTTAAAAACATATTTAAATAGCCATATATTTTCTTTTTGTTTCTTTGTTGCACATTTTTGTAATATTAGGATACGCCAATAATGAGAGAGTTAAAAGTTTGTTTTTTTAATGTAAGGTCCTTAATTCATAATTTTGCAAAATTCGAGAATTTTGTTGAAAAAGAAAATCACGATATTATTGGAATTTCTGAGACTTGGTTGTCTGACAATATACCCAGTAATTTAGTACTAATTAATGGTTATAACTTCTTAAGAAAGGATAAGGACTTAAGGGGTTGAGGTGTAGGAGTGTATCTGAGGGCTAGTTTAAGTTATGAAATTTTAAATACCAACTCCCGTGAAACACTAGAGCAGTTATGGATAAAGGTAAACTTATTTAATAAATGTTATTGTAAATTATATAGACCTCCAAATAAAAATTTCTTAAATTTTGTTAATATATTTGAGGATGATTTTATCTGATTTTATACCCATTTGCAATGATATCATTTGTGGAGGAGACATAAATATACATAGACTTACTAGATGCCGAAAACCGTAAATCTATCATATTCACTGATTGCATACAGTCTTTCAATTTAAAACAGATAATTAATACGCCAACCCGTATCGGAAAAAGTTCTTCTACTTTATTAGATGTTATTCTAATTTTAAATGATCAAAACGATTACGTATGTGGCACAAATGAAGTGTATAATATATCAGATCATTCTCTAGTATTTTACTCTTTCAAAATCTGTTCACCTAAACATGAAATTACCACTTTGCATCACACTCAATACTTCATTTCAATAAATAATGAAGAATTCGTGACATTTACGGAAACCGATCTTGAATCAGCAAACTTTTAGAACCAGGAACTTCAAGCGCATTGACTTATATTTGCTACAAGAATTTTGAATGTTGGCATCCTTTGGAAACATAATAAACATACACAATATTAATAATAAAATTAACTGTTTTAATACTTAAATATTTTTACCCCCTTGCTTCTGTTTTAAGGATATCATAACAAAAAAACTTAATAAGCCAGCTTGGCTAACCGATAACATTCAAAGATTTAATAAAACAAAAAATTGAATTATTATTAACGTCTGCGAAATCAAACCAACATTGCCATAACTAATGAAAAGAAAAATTATTTTATTCTGTATAAATAATAATCGCAATAATACTAAAGCTCTTTAGAAGAAATTAAAGAAACTCAATAGAGTCGCATCTATCACTCTTCCCGACGTATTAAATAAACCCGATGAAATTAACACACATTTTTTGCAATATTTTACAAATCTAACTCCTTCGGACAATGAACTATTGCAATTTTATAATAACAATCTAAAAACTAATTTCTTATAAGTTGCACATGAAAGTTAAGCTTTATCATTTTTCTCCACTCTATATTAAAACATAAATATTAAATAAAATACTAATTTAAAACAAAATCCTTGTAGATATAGCTTGTTTAGACCTTAAACTTCAATCTATGATTAATTTGTATGCTCTAAAGTATCCAGGTTAAAAATAAGGCTTGTAGGTAAAAAAAGGTAGGTTTTTTTTACCTATAAGCCCTTTTTGACCGTTTTATTTAGATAAGTTTTCAAGTGGAAATTTCCTAACCCTAAAAATTGGAAAAATACCAATGATTTAAAAGTTAATTTTTTTTACCCTGGAGACTTTAGAGCATAAAAATTAATCTTGGATTGAAGTTTAAGGTAAAAAATCGGCAGCTACTGGAAGCGGCTGGAACCTTCCCACTCGGTGGATCTTTGAAGCCGAAAAGAGCATTAAATTGTGTGACAAAACGGCACTAAACGTAATCCGATCTCATCCAAAACCTTTTCAGATCTTCTGAAAAACCCTCAACTTAATGAATTTACAATCATCTATGCGAGTTATTACCTACATTATTGCTCGTTGAATAATATACTATTAGGATATTAACAACTTTAACATCACTTGAACGACTAAGAAAGTCTAGTTATCCTAAATACTACAGATTTGTAAAGCAACAAACTGAAAGTAAAGTGATAATCTATAATAAATTCGCCAACGAAGGTACAGAAAGCATATGATATTGTCTCATAATAAATCTAAAGCCGTGTGGCAAATAATAAATGCAGCTAATGGTAAACATAACGAACCATCAAAAATAAATCTAATCGACAATAATGGGAAATTAGTTGAAGACCAAACTGAGATTGTCGAAATGTTCATGAATGAATTTATTACATCTTAAGTCAATTTGCAGGGTAAACCTCAATTTTTTCACAAAAATAAAGTTCAATTCAGTTTTTTTCTAACATCCACTGACAGTAAAGAAATTGAACTATTCTGAACTTACCTAACAAGAATTCAGCTGGTTTAGATGATATTCCCTGTTCTTTATTAAAAACGATTGTTCATGAAATATCTGAACCGTTAGCATTAATTATTAGCCACTGTTTTTTAAATGGGTTTTTCCCAGACGAATGGAAGCATGCTAAAATTATACCCATTTATAAAAAAGGGTCCAGATCGGCAGCTAAAAATTATAGGCCTATTTCTTTATTATCAGTATTTTCCAAAATTATCGAAAAACTTGTGTATAAGCGTCTTTTTATGTTTCTGGTACGATTTAACATACTTTCTCAATTTGAACATGGTTTTATACAGGGACGATCAACTGAAGGGGCAATATATGAAAGTCTTAATTATACTGTAGGATGCCTGGATAGAGGTGAATGTGTCGCAGGTATTTACTTCGATTTATCGAAAGCATTTGATACACTTAACCACGAACTGCTGCTTTACAAATTGGAGTGCTATGGAATTAGAGGTATAGCTTTAAACTTCTTTAGGTCTTATCTTTCTAACAGAACCCTGAGAGTTTGTATTAGTACGAAAGAGGGTAATAACATGACTACCATCTATTCTAAACCAAGACAGATAACTACAGGGGTACCCCAAGGTTCAGTATTGGGGCCTTTATTGTTTTCATTGTATGTCAATGAATTACCTGAGAACTTGGCATTACATTCCATATATCAGTATGCTGATGATACCTCCTGTGTAATATCTACCAGAGATACTACTGCTACATCACACAAAGGTACAACTGTGGTAAATAAAATGGATAAATGGTGTCGTGACAACTCACTTATCCTAAATGAAGCTAAAACTGTACTTATCCAATTTAGTAATAAAACCCCAGATTCAAGCATCTACTTGAAGTTTAGAGAAAAATCCATTCCTGTTGCAAATAACACAAAATTCCTGGGGGTCGTGGTCGATTCAAAACTATCTTTCGAATACCATGTTAACTCAACAATATCTAAGCTTAACAAAGTATGTTACTCAGTACGAAACATACGATCTTCTGTCGATCTTAATGTGTTAAGGGTCTATTACTTTGCCCATGTGCAGTCCATGGTTATGGACTTATATTAGTTATGTTATGTTAGTTATGGTTTAATATTCTGGGGGTCTAGTGTCCATGCCAGAAATGTGTTTATCGCTCAAAAGAATATTATACGATGCATGCTTAGGAAAAACAACCGAGAGCCTAGTAAGCCATTATTCAAAATGTTGGAGTTAATGACATTACCCACCTTATATATATACCTGTTGATTTTATTTGAAAAAAAAATATTGGTAAATTTAGAACAAACGAGGATATGTACAATGGTATGATGATGGTAACTCGAAATTCAAATGCACTGAGAGTTCCTCATCATCAAACATCATCATTCGAAAAGGGAGTATACTACAGAGCAGTGCGGGCATTTAATGCAGTTCCACTGGAGATAAAATCTATCTCTAATATTTTTTTATTTAAAAAGAAATTAAAGTGTTACCTTCTTGAAACATGTTCCTACAGTTTTGATGAGTTTTTACTGAATGCCAGAATACTTCCTTAATAGTCCTTATATGGAATAACGATCAATTTGTCTCTGCGGAGTTTTTTTTTTATATATATGTATGTATGTTTTTTTATTCCTTTTAAATATTTATGTATATATATTTTGTATGTACCGTTTTCTTTTTATGTATTATATATTATGTGTGTTATTTATGTTATATACATGACAATTGACAATTCCAATACTTGTAAAAGTCTGATGGAAATAAAGATTATTATTATTATTGATATTGTTACATCTACCTTTAAAGTTTGTGACAATCCACTAAAAGTTACAAATATTTATTTATTTATTTATATAATTCATCCAATGGGTGAAACCCAATTACAGGACAAATAACAACAGATTTAAATAAAATATCGATAAATAGAACAATATGGTGTAAGTAAAAGGTACACAAATGACACAAATATAAAATGTAACAACTATAATCAAAATATATACTCTAATAAAATAAATATATATATACGTACATACACATATATACACACATATATACATACATACATATACATATATACACATACATACATACATATATATATATATATATATATATATAAATATATATATATATATATATATATATATCACAAGTGTAACACAGAAATATAGACAAAAGAGTGTTTAAATGGGGTTTAAGTAAATGTTCTTTATGTCAGCAATATTACAGTTAAATATATCCAGGCTAGCCTCAATACTATTATAATTTAAACACATTTGATGTAGGGGAGATGATTCTAATATATTAGTGCGTGGAGTAGGAAGCATGTGTACATTATTTGTTCGAGAATTTAATCTCGGAATTCGATACCTAAGAAGTGAGGTGAGGCAGGTGCAGCTAATTTTATTATTGATAATTTTGTGTAAGAACATTATTGAATGCATTACACGTCTCCTTATTAAGCTACTTATACTAAATTTATTTTAAAAAAATTCTTGTTGTGTCCCTCTTATTGGATATGTGCCCTCCAGAATAAAAGTTGCGGACTTAAAAAATCTTCGTTGTACTTTTTCCAAGGACGCTATGTGAATGTTGTAACTAGGACTCCAAACAATGGACGCATATTCCAGTTTGGATCTCAAATAACATATGTAGAGTAGATAATTCAGTAAAATCTTTGCTGTTTCTCAAAACAAAACCTAAATTTCTAAATGCACTACTGGTGCCGAAATCTTATTGACATGACACCAACGTTATCGGATGACAAACGATGACAATGACAATCGTCAAAATTTGCTCAATGCAATCCGATCGCTCGCGGCTGTCTTTGCTAAATGAAACATTAGCATTTTAGTAATTGTATTAGATTTTAGAGGAATATTTGTAGTTTAATTCTTCGATTTGTCTGTATATATATTTAAAAACGGCACTAAACGTAATCCGCTCTACTTCTAGAGCAGTGAAGAAACCCTCACACGTGAATTGACACGTGATGTGACGAATTTCACGACGTAACGGCTACGCGCATCGATCACGTCATGCGATCTATGCCATATTTGCTTTGTTTTTAATTTTTTTCACGGAAACCAAATCGAAAGGGTGGAAGTGTGATATATCGTTGAAATCAGAATTTTAACTGCTTTTCAATGGCTCCATTGCAAATTGAAAGTAATTATAAATTAAATAACTTGTTGCGTCAGAATGGCACTAAACGTAATCCGATCGCAACCAAAACCTTTTCAGATCTTCTGGGGCACTAAAGAAACGCACACGCAAAGTTTCATTCAAATCCGTTCAGTAGTTTCGGCGCTATCGTGCACACACATACACACACAGATATTTTTCAAAAACCACTTTTTTGGTTTCCACAAAACGTAAATATTTCGTATTTTCGTTTTTGAACTAATTTTAGTAACCTCTCACAATTTTATTGTGGAGAGGTTAAAATAAGCTATATCTACAAGGATTTTTATTAAAATTAATATTTTGTTTAATATTTATGTTTTAATATAAAGTGGAAAAAAATGATAAAGCTTAACTTTCATGTGCAATTTATAAGAAATAAAAATTAAAAGTAAGTATACCATTGGAAAGCTGATTTCTTCCTCTTTAAAATGCTGCCTGTGTTTCTTTTTCGTTTTTAATGGGTACAAATTGTCTTTATTATGTAGCGGCGGTCGAGAAATGCTTCATTTCCTTGTTCAACGCGCTTGACATATTGAGCCGAACTAGCGAACTGTAATAATTTCTCATGCTAAAGGAAACATTTAAAAAAACTACTATTTTTATGTAAATTTTCTCGCTCTTTCACGTGGTGCTAGCCGTTTTTTATTATTATTATTATTTTTCGAGATATTAGCAAAAAACTGATTTTTTCCGTTTCAAAGGGCTGTTTATAAGGGTTCGCGGGGGTAGATTTTGGTAAACTTTTTTTGAGCCACTTTCTACTAGCAAAAATTTAGCCTTTCATGAAAAAAATAGCGAGGTAACAATTAATTCCGACTTAAAACCCCTGGCAACTGGGCTATAACCTTGTGGGTGAGTTGCGGTGAAATAATATGTCTAACATAAGAGTAGTGGAAGACATTAATCCCCACAACCTAAATGCTTTTTATCATACATACCTTTAATTCTGAAAACTAAATTTTAATTTCACTGAAAAACAATAAAAAATTAAGATTACTTTTTGACATAACAGGCAGTCTATAAATACTCGTTTGTAAAATATATCATCCTGACTTTTCCTACAATTTATATATATCACTACTTATTACATGTGAAATCTAATATCCCCAGTCTTGTTACCGAAGTAATGATACGGTAACATGATCGGACTTGAGCAATATAAATCTAGCGCATTTGAGAAATCTCGTTCTTAGTCTGGGACTAATCAAGCTTGTGCTATGTTATGACAAATTCAAAAAAACCGTTAAACACTACTTTCTTAAAGAATATTCTTGTTACGTAAATTATTTATTTATTTTTTATACAAGGTGTTACTATTTTAGTCTAGTCACTAGATTCTTGCAGTGTTAGATTTTGCTATTGGCATTTATAAATTAAAGAATTATTGGTTAGCCTTTTTGCACCAGCTTTCTTCGTATGTAATATTGTACATATTTCTTTAATGTTAACTAAAGGTGTTTTTCCCAGTCAGTAGAAGAGGTGCTTGGGGAGGGGTGGGTTAGAAAATATTGCTACCTACCATCGTGTTTCTCGCCCTCGAAAAGGGGGGTATGCCAATTTCTGTTCGATTTGAAACTTTTTGAAGGTATTTCGATTTTTGGGGGTGCGATTTCAACCTTTGGGGTCGGGCAGGAGGGCTTGTGGTCAATAGTTACTCAATTTATTGAAATTGAGCAAAAAATCCCGATTCAACAAGGCCTCGTACGCCCAGACCCAAAAAACTGCAAAAGGGTCTGGTTTTTTGCATAAAGAGGTGATTTGCGCTAAATTGGGATGCAAGCCATTTTTTTGCTGCGTTCCCAGTACTTTAACGGTCTTTGCATTTCCACAGGCGGCTAAAGTAATAAGCCCGATTTAAAAGTACTCATATTAGTAGATGTAGTTTTCTGGTGTAGATGACATCATTGCATTTATCAGCTTTATGAGCTAGAAAATCTGAATAACACTAATTATTTATTAAATCCAAGTTAGCTTGCAAGAATGCGATTCCTTACCAACCGCCGAGTAGAGTTTGATATTATGTATTTACACCCTGTAGTAAACACTTCCAAACGTAGGTTTAAATAATTGCAACACGAATCTTCGCTAAATACTGATTTATGAGTCACTAATTACTATAATTCACAGCTTATTACTGTTCTTTATCTTTTCTAATCACTTGGCTCCTCTCAGAACTGTAATGAACTGACTACGTGCGTTGGATCCGCTTCTTATATATCCGTGGCGTTTGTTCTAGATTCATCTATTTCACTCCAGACTATTCTAGACAACATCTACTTCCTTCTGGTCTGTCATTCTGGATGACTCTACTGTTTTATAGCCATCTGTGGTAATGGCGTCATCTCTGGGCCAACTGGCAAACTACCGTTTTACTGGCAGCTGATTAGGCAGGCTTCCTTGTACTCTGATATTAGGGATTAAACGTCTCTTGGTAAGAGGGCGTAGTTGTGTACATAACAATATCATTCGCACATAGTAGAAAATACCAATCCAGGTCAAACACAATGCCATTTATAAACGTACGATGAACATGGGTCAAATTTTAGTTTTGTATTTTGATGTTTGCGTAAGTTAATTTTATAATTTGTTTACTTATACAGGGTGTTTCGTAATAACGTGCAAAAAATTTAACTGTAGATTAAATGTCGAAAATTAAGACGGGTTCTTCGTATAAAATTTTTCAAAATAACCCTCTCCTGTCCAGCTACACCTCCTCAAAGGGGTGTGTCAAAAAAAGGTTTTAATTTCTATGTCAAAATACGAAATTTACTCATCAAAAGGCATCTAACGAAATTATTTCATCCACCTAGCGTGTATACAAAGGGGCGAAATTAACTACCCTTCTTGAAATGTTGTAAATGTCTTTCTGCCTGCTATTTTTTTCAATTAAAAAAAATAACTAAACATTATGATTCATTTAGAAACTTTTTTATCTCTTGAAAAAATTTTGTAAAATCGGCTATTTTTGAGAAAAGAATTAAATTACATCTGCCTAAGTGATAAATCAAAAGCGATGAGCACAATTATGGTATCAAATTATAATTTGACAATATTACGTTGTTTCTTGCCTTTGAAAAATAAGATAATCATTCCTTACTACTTAATGCTCAATACTAGTATTCTTCTAACCAGAAATGTATAGTTTTAGTAAAGTGGAATATGCAGGCATACATTTAAATTATGATGAATGTAAAGGAAATGCCTCAGGGGCAAAATAACGATACCATCGTAAGTTCCCTACTCGTACTATACCAAATGTCCGTACTTTTTCTAGTATCCACTTGAGGTTAAGAGGTGTTTTAAAAAGAGAAGTCATGATTGTGGTCGTCTGAGACAAATAGGTGATGCAATATTCCGTTATTTTGGTGAACATCCTGAATGTAGTATTAGGCAGGCTACTCTTCAATTTCACATAACAAGAACATCAGTATGGATGATTTTGAAAAGGCAAGGACTTTACGCCTATCATTTACAGAGAATACATGGGCTTTTCTCTCGTGACTTTCCAGTAAGACTTGATTTTTGTAAAATTTTACTTACGAAGCCGTTAGATTTTACAAGAAATGTAAATGAAAGATATCAATACAACTCGAGATACAACTATTCAATACATATTTGGGCCGGAATTATAGGCAATAAATTAATAGGGCCTTTTGAGTTACCAACCAGATTAAATGGTGTAGCTTATTTAAACTTTTTACAAACTGACCTGTATCAACTTGTAGACGATTTACCTTTTGCATTACGTCAAACACTATGGTTTATGCAGGATGGTGCGCCACCTCATTATTCTTTAGAGGTTCGAGGATGGCTACACTCAACATTTAGAAATCGATGGATTGGAGGGAGACGAGAAGCCACAATGAAATGACCCCCTTGGTACCCAGATATGAATCCATTGGACTTTTAGTTTTAGGGCCACTTGAACATTTTTGTTTACCCGACACCTGTCCCTAACCTCGAAATTTTAAGAGAGAGAATTTTTATGTTGCCAATGAAGTTCGAAACTCTATACATGTTTTAAATAGCTTGTATGGCAATTTTAGGGAACAGTTGCAAACGTATATTCAAGTTGAAGTTCGTTGTTTTGAACAAATGATTTAATATCTAAGAACAACAATTGTTGTTTTCATGTTTAAATTTTTTCAGTTTAATAGAATAATTATAAATATTCAAAAGAATAGTTATAATACGCACTTGGTTTATTGTTTCATTAGTTTTTTCCCAGAATTTCTCTGACATATGTTTCGGCCTTGCGACCATTATCAAAGAGTCTTAAAAACTGACTAGAATTCTTAAAACTTTAGCAAAAAACAATGGCTATAATGAGTCACTTATTGACAAATTAATAAAAAACAAACAGAGAAAATTGTTACAAAAACCTTTTTATAACGTACCAAATAGAGAAAACAAAAAGTGGCATAGTATAAATTATGTAAATAAGGTTAGCAACTCAGTATGTAATAGATTAAATAAATTAGGTATTAATACAATATCAACGAATAGAAAGAATTTAGGTCGCTTGTTGGTTAATAATAAAGAAAAGACAGAAGACATTAAAAAATCGGGGGTATATGAAATAAAGTGTGATGACTGTGATGCCATATATATAGGTCAGAGTGGCCGTAGCATAGATGTGAGGTTAAGAGAACACAAACAGTCTATTTTATATAATAAAAAATCAACTGGTTTCGCCGAACATTGTATTGAGCAAAATCACGTTTTTAACGGTAGTAGTGTTAAACTTTTGCATAACGCTAACAAAGGTAAAATCCTAGACATGCTTGAAATTTTAGAAATTAAGAAGGCCCTAAGAAACCATAAAAACGTGACAAATACACAAACAGAATTTATAAACAATCCTGTACTAGACACAGTAATAAAATTAAGTTCGTAGTTCCGGCCTGTACAGTTACATTTTAAGAAATAGCAAATCAAGTTATTATCCCCCTCTAGGTGGGTGAGGATTTATAAGATATATACTGTGAACCACCACTTTCAGGTCAGTTTTTAAGACTCTTTGATAATGGTCGCAAGGCCGAAACATATGTCAGAGAAATTCTGGGAAAAAACTAATGAAACAATAAAGCAAGTGCGTATTATAACTATTCTTTTGAATATTTATAATTATTCTATTGAATATGTTTCATCAAGAACCTACCGCAGACTCCATCCAATTAATTTTTCAGTTTAAATTCATCTTTTGTGATAGTTTTTTTTTTAGTTTACTAATAAATTTGCTTTTCAATACTTTCGTGTTTAATTTGTAATGTCTCGTGCAATTTATAACCACCAAATGATCATATCAATACGTAATATTTTCAAGTTATAATTTGACGCCAGCCTACTTTTAGTATTTTATACTAATATAATTGTGTTTATCGTTTTTGATTGATTACTTAGGCAGATGTAATTTAATTTTTTTCTCAAAAATGGTCGATTTTACGAAATTTTTCAGGAAATAAAAAATATAGTGTTTAGTTATTTTTTAATTGAAAAAATAGCAGGCTGAAAGTTATTTACAAAATTTCAAGAAGGGTAGTTAATTTCACCCCTTTGTGTACAGGCTAGGTGGATGAAATGATTTCATTAGATGCTTTTTAATGAGTAATCGAGATGTGCCAAATTTCGTCTTTTTCCAATTACGTTATTTTGAGATAGACATTAAAAACCGTTTTTCTTTGGCACAACCATTTAACGGCGTGTAGCTGGACGGGAAAGCGTTACTTTGAAAAATTTTATACTAAGAACCCGTCTTAATTTTCGGCAGGGAATTTACAGTTAAATTTTTTGCACTTTATTATGTCAACCAAAAATATTATATGAAGCGCATGGATAAATTGTCTTTTTTCATCGATAACCATTCATCAAAAAACTACTATTTTGTGCATTTGTTGCATAAATAATTTATTTTATTTTATGTGTACAAAAAAAGTAAGGTAGTAAGGATGTAAAAAAATCTGCGAGATAAGTTTTGATCTGTTTGGCTTATGCAGATAAATTTAGTCTCCCCAGATAATTTTTTGGAGGTCAGTAATATTGGTTATAAATATATTCCTAGTTCAATATGTGGGGAAATATTTACTGCGGCTTAAGTAATAAATACGGCATTTTTATTTTATTCGGTTAAATTTATTGTCTTGATACAAATAATTCAGGAGATGTAACAGTAAGATATCAGTCATGTTTATCATAAATTAGAAATAATCTAGATGATATTGACACCGTTAATATGTTTATAGACTTCTCGACGATTAAAACTTCGTCTTATAGATTTAACCCTAAATTACAAATTAAACACAATGATTCTAGGCAATATTGGAGTAAATCCCGTTTTATTTAAGTTATCAGAAATGAGATATAATTATAGGATCAATGAAATGATGAAATTCTTTCTAGTTCACACATAATTATTGTAATATTTTGCTAATTGATAATTTTTAGTTAATCGTGTAATTGTGAGCAATATATCGATTAAGTCCTTTTAAGAAGATGAATCATTGTTGATGGGTGTAGTGGTTGCAGATTCTCTTTTCGTATCATATTTGAAATTTCAAAGCGAAGACACGTAAAAGTAATGTGTTAATAATGGGAGACTCTAACATAAATTTTAATAATGATAAAAAAATCACTCAACAGATATATTAAATCGAATCTATTGCCAATAACATTGAGGATATCTGAAGAAGAAGTTACAAATTAAGGCGCCAGAAACAACTAAACTATTTGATAGTTCAAATGTGCTTTTACAGGGCGGAATATTAAAACATAATATTTTTAGTCGAAAACTCCTGTATAAAATCCTTATTTTACTATACGGAACGTAACCAGACCGCAACCAACAGCTACTCTCCGGGCTATGTGTCCCGCCGAGCGCTGAATTACAAGTTTCAAGCCTGGCGCGTTAAGTGTAATAATTGCATATTACCATCAAAACGCTAATGCTTCGATTGCAACAAACACCAGCCGAAAGACTGATCCTACTTAAAGGAGTTCCTTTATGTAGCTTGATGCCTTAGAGCTTGAGAGAGACCCTGGGAGCCTTTGATGCACTTAATTTGTAGATTTGAGATAGTGGGGAGTTGCACTTGAAGATGTTGGACAGTGCGAAAAGCTACGCCCTGTATGCTGTCCTGATGTCTGGAGTTGCACTGACTCTAAATTTAAAAGTTTTTGTTTGCATGTTTAAAAATGTCCGGGTGGAAACCAACATTCTGTATATAAAGCTTTTGATGCTTTAGAATAGTTAAAGTCTAACTTGAAAAGTCACTTTAATTTAATTTTTAAATTTTTTGCACGGTGAATTTAGAACATCCTGTATATGAAATTATGACGTGGCACTTATCTTTGAATGTCTAATTTGGTTTCTGAATCACTGAACTTAAATTACTTGAAAATTTGTGTTTTTTTAATTTTTAAAAAACACTTGTGAGTCACCCTGTATGTTGTGACTGGAGGAAAAGCACTTATTATTAACGGTAATTACTATTTTGATTTATAGTCTAGTATAGTATAGTATATGTTTTATAGTTTATTTATTTATAGTACAGTTATAGTTTCGAGTTCGTCGGTTTAAGTATAACAAATTTATTTCGATTTTTATTACAGTTCCCAAAATTGGTAACTCTTCGACACTGACAATTCTAGCTTTTGGATTTTATCTCGGGTTAGTATTTTAATCTAAAAATCACTTTTTCGTTTATGCGCGGAGGCCGGGTTGATTGTTTAAATAATTTTCGTAAAATTAGGGTACTAGGTGCGGATTTGAATGGATGCGCGAAAGCAGAGTAGATAAAAATATAATTAAAAGAAATTCGGTTTTTAACTTGGTGTCACCAAGGAAGGTGTTCGGAGAGTTTTGGAATAAAGCTCGGAAAATAGAAAGCTATCAGTAGAAGCCGGAATTCACTAATCACAACTTTTCAAACACTATTTGGTTCAAAGAGAAACTATTTCACTCGCGAGACTTTTTAGACACTTAAATCACTTCCGGAACAGAACTTGTATTCACTTGTTACGAAGGCGCTTTTATATGTTTTAGAATGGTTGCGTTTTTTCGCGCCCCGCGACTCACGCATCCCGTTTTAAAGTCTGGAAAAGGCTGGAAATCGCTCCGTGCGGGCGAGGATGAGTTATCCATTGCGTAATGTTGCGCAACATTGTCAAAAAGTTGAAATTTAGAAATGAAACCTATATGACTGTGTAGGGCATAACTCGCTTCGCTCGTATTCTTAATCTAGTCCTTCGTGCAATAAAGAGTGGCTTTTTACCTTGTATCTTAAATAACTATTAAATATTTTATTCTAAAAAGCGTGGGGTGCAGTAAAAATATGGTAAAAAGCTCCCCACGCTTTTTACAATAAAATATTTAAAATATGTAAACATTATTTTTTACTTTTTAGTTAGGTTTGCTATTAAAGCCTGTTATTTAGTTTTTTTGAACTATAATTTTTTAACACAATGTGACAATTATCATTACTATTAATAATAACATCCATTTATTATCATTTTTTTGTAGATATTACATTTTATTCTACCGCAATTTTCACTTTTCAGTCCCAATATTCTTCAACCACTTTTAAATAGTAAATAATAACTTGGCCATAGGTGGCTTTATCAAGTAGTGTCAAAAACAAATATACTTGGTTAATAACATGTGTGTTCCTAATTAAGCATATAGTAAGAATAGACAGGAGAAGCAGCCACGTAGTCAAATGTAGCATCACCCCCCGCCATATTGTTTGTTATCACATTACTGTCAAAAGTGACAATTTGTTATCTGCTCATTTTTATTTGTTATCGACAATTTGTGAAGTTTTTTTTACCAAAAGAACAATGGTATCATGTTACCAAAGAAGTTGCTCTTCTAGGGACGGTGTTAATAAAAAGGAAATGGTCGGGATAACATTTCATAGGTTAGTATATAATATAAACAACACACAGAGCCGTGTTAAGGAAATTCATGTAATTAAATTTAAAAAATGTATTTTCAAATTTTTCTTTTGACCAATTGTCCTTGAACAGCCATAGGATCCTATTAATAAAAGCAGTAGCAAATAAATACGCAAATTTAGGCTGTACTATTTAAGTAAAAATGAAATAAATAAGTCACAAAGCATTAGGCATAAGAACAATAAAATCGTGTTATTTAAAGGACAATAAATATATGTTTTGCTTTACTTAAATATTCACATCCCTTACACTAATCCATCTGATTGAAAAACCCGCATTTATTAAAATAGTCCATTTGAAAAGTCGGGATTTATGACGAAATTACCGAATGTTTGCGCCTTGAACTAGACATTATCCCACCTCCTCACCCCGTTTTCGAAGGTGATGAATTGATTCCCAGGCTCAAACCAATTTTTTCACTTCGGCAACCCCCTCAAATTGGAGAAAAACCACCTCCAAAATCCCCTTTTCCGTGAACCTGTTTATTTTCCCCAGTTTTTCGACTAATTGTTGTTCTTTCGAGTAGAACGGAAGGTCCCTCGACAGATTTGACCTCAGCCACCCCTACCTCAGGCGTCCAATCATTTTAGGGGGTGGAAAATTAATATTTGTTTTTATGAGAAATTTTTTTTATATTTTACAGGAGGTGTTTCTTTAAGGTTTGTTTTCACCCTTCAAAGGGGTGGAAAATTGATATTTGTTTTTGTGAGAAAAAATATATTTTGTAGGAGGCGTTTCTTTGAGGAAAGTGATAGGTGACCAGAGTTGTGTAACCGGCCCCGGGGATTGTTTTTACCCTTCATAGGGGTGGAAAATCAATTTATAAAAACACTTTAACAAACATATTTTTTATACTTTTTTTTCAATTATAGATGAAAGAAAATTCCACCTCCTTGTATAAATTTGATTTTATCAGCATGCAAAATTACAAATTTTATGAATATTTTTTTTGCATTGAGTGCGGTTGGATATAGCTCGGGAGATGTGCGGGGTTGTCGTTCGCGTGCACACTTGCGGTGTGCATGGAGATATTAGGGTGGTCCCACCGTACTTTGGCTAGTTTAGTTCAAGTTGCTTATATTCTTCATATTTTAGTTATTGCATGATTGCTGTACACTACTTTGTAATTTGTGTCATTCTGTTATTAGAATCTTTGTATTCTGTTGAATGAAATAAATAAACAAATAAATAAATAAATGACCGATAAACATTATTGAAGCTGGAAGAGTTCTTCGATTAATTATTTTTGACAATTTTTATTTTACCTAACAAACAACAATACGTATTTGTGTGTCTCACAAAAATGTTTTCTTTTATTAAGTAGATACATTACTTTGGATGCCTCCTAAGTAATATTTTCCTCGATTACGTTACATTTTATGTTGACGTTAGATATTTTTTGCTTCTTGGCCTTCAGGTGAGAAGACAGTAAAGTAGCTTTCACCAACACCAAATTTTAGTTTTAATCATCTCCAGCTGATGTCAATTTGCTTGACGAAATGCTCTCAAGTCTAGTGTACAACGTTAAGTGCCAGTGTCCCTCCCGAGGCAATCAAATAACATTTTATAATTATAGACATTACTGATCTCTATAATTATTTGAGGTAAACTACACTGTTGGGACTGATTTTAATTGTTATTTGAAATAATGGTAACTACTTACATCTGTGTGGGTGTATTCATATCCATCTGGGTTGGTAACAGGAACAATGGTCCAATCGATATCTTGGTACATATAAGCGAATTCGGGATTTTCAACCAACTGGTTTATAATGTATAATGCAACTGCTGGGGCAATCCATTCTCTGGCATGGATAGCAGCTTCAGCAAATATTTGAGTTTTATTGGTTCCTCCACTAGAAATTTTGATAGCAATAATATTTCGTCCCTCAAAAGATCTACCTATTACTTCTGTTCTTACAATGGTAGGATAAGCCAGAGCGAGTTGTTCTATATATGCAGTTATCTAAAACGGTTTGGTAATGAGAGGCTACATACAAATTCATCTTCAGTTATGAGATTTTCATTATTTACAATGTACTTACATCATCATATCTCATAAATTCTGTGAAAGTTACTTCACCTCTTGCTACTTTCGGGCTATTTCTTTGTCTAATACTTTCCGCTTCAACTTTTCTAAAAAAAAAAAGAATGCTTAATACATTGTTTTTGCAATATTTAAAACTTATCAATCATTCTGATTATCATTTGTAGAAAAATTAAACAGATACCTTATCTAGATATCTTTGACTTACTCTTCAACGTTATTAATTAGCACTTCATATTCCAATTTATGAGTTCCCAAAGTATCTTCAAATGTGCTTTGAGCATCTGGGGAGACCATGATGTCCACAGGATCGTTTAGCATTCGCAAATCAGACCAAAAATCAAAATTTACATTATTTTCAAATCCTTTTAATAATTTTGCTTCATCCATAGATTTAGGAGTAACTCGATAAACTTTGTAGCTAAAATAGAATATATATTATTAGATTATGGCGGTGTCGGATCTATTATAAATTTAAATATTTTGTAATATTTTGCAAATATAGTGATAGTTACTGAATGTGATAAAGTAGAAATGTGTACTTTTGATTTAATGGAAAAATACAAAATTTAAAGAAAAATATGTTTTAACACTGTTGAAGTGGCTGTAATATCGCCACTAACAAATAATTCTTCTAATTCCATGATTACAATAAACATATTTAGTATTCATGATACATAAAAGTAGAGTGACCCTTCTTTACTTGATTTCCTTGTTTTGTTTTGTAAAAAACCAATAACTGTCAATTGTCATTTATAAAAATCCCTTAGGAGAAATATAAGACATATCATTATTTATATTTTAGCTATAAATAGTATATAATATATGTTCCTGTTTACCTGTCATAGCTCACGCGTGACTCAGCAAAAGCTAGTCCCAATATGACCAAATAAGCCACTGAAAATTTCATTTCTTTTACTTTTCTTGTCCGCTACTAACTAAATCAAGCTTTTTATATGATACAATATGATACAGTGGAAAAGTGTGTAATCTATTAATGCTCTACAACCATTTCATTTCTGGTAATAAAACGATTAAATATTATCAGTTTATGTTTTACATAGAAAATGTGCTGATTGTTTTCAAAACGTATCTAATCCAGTTTTAGCATCCTTCTATCGTTTTCTTATTTGATTGATGAGTAACAGTTCTGGAAACTAAAATGCGTATGCAAATAGAACTTTCATGAATTAATCTAGTTAAAAATTAGATTGAATTTGTGCATTTACTGCACATTTTTTCAGTATTATAAAATGTTTTTAGGTTGGTGTACGTACTAATCCAGTTCATTCTACTTACTAAATACCAGTGTCGGAAAAACATTTGACTGGCTACTGGGCACTATACTATCCATTACTAAATTGGAGATTGTAGCGTACTTACGGCTACATCTTAAAAACTATTGTGAATGATTAAAAAAAAAAACAAAAAAATAAATAACAACAGAATTTTGAAATAACATGTCTATTGCATAAAATTGGTCTATCATTTACAACATTATTTTTATCCTACGAATAAACGTTATTAATCTTTGAAGATGATTTTATTTATGCGGTTAGCCTCCACAGAAATTGGTGACCCGGACATAGACGATCCCGACGTTGCTAATATTCCCGACGTTCCCGGTGCTCCCAGTGTACCACGTAATTGGTTTTTCCGACATCCTGACAGTCCAAGTATCCCCGTCGGCGTTTGGGAGTTACTTAGTCCCGGACGCGTTATCACCTGAAGAGAGAACCGAAACAAGGAGAAGCCAGATAACAGAGCTGAGTGTACGTCTCATTCCCTTTCCATCGTTAGGCACCTCCCCCATATAGCAGTTCATCGAATTGTTGCCCTGGCGAGTACGTTGTATATGTTTATCACCAAATATAAATTGTCCACAAGCAATCAATTTCTTTTCGAACGTTGGTCAAGCGTTTTATTTAATTTTAAATATGGTTGATTCACCTCATGTCAGTAACGAGGTAGGTGAACCCCGCTGTCAGTCAACAGTTCATGAAAGCCATTAAATTACCCCCTTTTTGGATGTCAAACTCTTTCATTTGTTCACGCAAGTTGAGGCAAAATTTAACGTTGCGCGGATCACCCCCGATCGTACTAAATATCACCAAATTGTGATTCAGTTGCCGTTAGAGGTAGTTAACAATATTTACGATATCATAATTAACCTTCTTCCAGTGAAGAGAAAATGTTAGAGTATTTAATAATCGGTTCTGAAATTGGAGCCAGGAAACCTTCAGATTTTTATCGTTTCATGCTAGGGATAGTAGGAGGTTCCCACATGATGAGACAGAATTTGCTGATAAAATTGTGGAAACGATGTTTGCCGAAGACAATCTGCATTGCATTGACTTCTTCGGGAAAATCAGATTTACAAGAGCTTCTTGACATAGCTGACAAGATTTGGGAGTCTTGCCAGAGTCCAGTTTTATCACCAATACAATTTAGTTTCTCTAATTTACCTGTTTCAATTCCTGACACCACGGACGACTGTTAATGAAACTACATACTTTTTGCTATATGAACGTAAGAATAAGATTCTTATTTATTTTTGGTACCTATTATCTGTAAAAGGGCCCCGCTTTCAAGCTAGCAAGTACACAATACGTTTTTACCTACATATTACACATTGACTGTGAAAATCTTAGCTTTGTTAAAATAACGTAGGTCTGGGGGATCGGGGATCATACGCTACAACCAAATGTGTTTTTGGAACTAGTGGTTGAACTTTTCTAGGACACTACATTAGTCCCGAAGGTATTGTGCCGACTGAGGAGAGGATTAAACTTATTAATGATTTTCCACAGTCATCTACTGTTAAACAACTTCAACGTTTCATCGGTATGATTAATTTTTATCATATATTTGTCTCTTTTTTTAGAAATTTTGAATCCTTTGCACTTATTGAATGCTAATTTATTGCGTAATAAGAGCAAGGTCATTGGTTTCTGGCCGTTGGAATGTTCTGCTAGTTTTGAGAGGGCTAAGCAAGCTTTAATAAATGCCACGATCCTGGCCCACATTAGTTGTGATGAGGGCGCCACGCTTTCCTTAAAAGTGGACGCCTCTAACATATCAATTGGTTCAGTATTAGAACAAACGTTTCAAAATTCCACTTCCCTGTTAGGTTTCTTCTCACGCAAACTACGATATTCTGCTTTTGACAGAGAGCTTCTGTCACTGTACACTTTCGTTAAATATTTTAGACATTTATTGGAAGGCTAAATTTTTATTTGTTATACCGATCATAAACCAGTAATTTACGCGTTATTGTCGAAAGCGGACCGTTTACCGAGTCAGATCAGACATTTGGAATACATATTGCAATCTACCAACGATATACGGCACATTCCAGGTCGTTCCAACGTTGTTGCGGACACTATGTTACGGATGTTATGACGTTAATGTTTTGGAGCAAAGTACCTCGAGCATCATAGATTCGTTGATGTTAATTTATCAATACTAAAGACAGCACAACAAGATGATGAAGAAATTGTTTCTTTATTAAACAGTCAAAAGAATAATGAAGAGGTATGTTATTTACTGAAACAAATGACCTTTACGAGTTCAGACATCGTACTTTGGTGTGATATTTCTCATGCTAGATGTCGTAACTGTCAAACTTCAAAGATCAATCGTCACACTAAGACACCTTTAGGGGATTTTGAGGTACCCAAAGACAGTTTCGAGCATATCCGCATTGATATAGTAGGCCTTTTGCCTCCTTCGAATGGTTATTCCTATACATTGACTGTTGTCGAACGTTTCACCCACTAGTCAGAAGCA
The DNA here is from genome assembly GCA_963675555.1 of Leptura quadrifasciata. Taxonomy (NCBI): domain Eukaryota; kingdom Metazoa; phylum Arthropoda; class Insecta; order Coleoptera; family Cerambycidae; genus Leptura; species Leptura quadrifasciata. The sequence continues at coordinate 26,635,685 of OY776673.1, forward strand.
TATCCACTTGTAGACATTACAGCGGAAACGGTCGCTAAAACGTTATTTCGGAATTATGTATGTTGTTTTGGCGTTCAGAATTTTATAAGTTTTTAGGTTTCCATAAGATTCGCACCACTAGTTACCACCCGCAGAGTAACGGGATTATGGAGCGTTTCCATGGAAATAGTAAATATTATTACTAATGATTATTGTATAGTATAAGGTTATTTCTTTCTATGCCAAACAGGCTTTATAGAAGTTATAAATAGAAATGGTGCAATAACGAAATATTAATAGTTAGTTTCTTGTTAAATAGGATATCCTTTGTCCTTTGACCCAGGATTTCTACTAATCGTACGTTTATTTTCCACTTTCTGAAAATGTTTCAAACCAAACTTTTGTTAATGTTATAACGCAGTGCAATTTGTCTCATTAATCATCCATCATTTACTATAGCAATAACTACAGCATTAAAATAAAAAATAAATTAAAAGTGATATCTGTTTTATTTCGGCTACTCATTACATATTCAAATACAGACAGATTAGAAAAAAAAATTTGTCCTATTTTTTTTCTGCTCATGACAGTACGAGAAACTCCCTATCATTATGTTAGGTTTCAGAGCTATGCCTAAAACCGGTTTGCAGTGTTCGTCGGCAGAACTGGTTTACGGTCAAACGTTACGCCTCCCTGGAGAATATTTTATTAAATCTAATTTTGACCCACAAGTCCCTAATTTTATTTTTAAGTTACGTGAGTATTTTAATAGTTTACAATTCACTACCACAAAGGTACCACTTACCGAGAATTTTGTCAAAAATCTTCTATTAGCTCTGATATGCAAGATTGTACGTACGTTTTCCTTCGAGAACCTCGTTTAAAACCTATTTTTTTCCTTTATTTGATAGGCGCTTCAAAGTTGTCCCACGTACCAATAAGGTTGTGACAATCCTTAAACGAAGTAAAGCTGTCACTGTTAGTCTAGACAGGGTCAAGCCTGCCTTTTTGTTAACCGGTGAGGTTACAGACATTAGATACGGCTTCGCGAGTTCTCGAATATAAAGAGCTTTCTCATTTAGACTCTTAGGTAACTACCTTTTATATAGAACTCGTATGGACGAAGCTTTTCGTTTACACACCTTAGGCCGACCTTACTAATAGGAGTCTTGTGCGTAGCCGAACTATTCTATATTTTAACCTGTTCTAGGTCTCAGTGTAGGGTAAAACAATTCTATATTAATTTTTACTTCGTTTTATTTAGATATAGTAATACATCACTCAATTCTGCATATTTTCGCCTCGTAATAAATCATTAATGGCAGTTGTTTATAATTATTTCAAATAGTTAATAGATTAAATCGAATTAAGTCAGCTTGACATAGTCCTGCTCTTGGGCATAATAATTATGTGGTAAAGTTTTTGTTTAGTTTTTTTTGTCTCAGGAAGTCCTTACTTGGACTATAATATGTATGATTCCGTGAAATCAAATCTTGTTTATTATTTAAAGTTTCCCTGTTCCTACTTTAAAGGTGTACTTAGCTATATGATATACTAAATAAAAGTGTTACCACACTGGTAGTCATTATTAGGTTTTTAAAAGAAAAAGCGATCAACTAATCGTTTCTCTGGACAAGCCTCTTCATCACTGCAACTATTCTATGCCCCTACCATTCCGGTGATATAGGAAAGTGGTGTTTCCATTCTCTAATGCCGAAACTAGGGATCGAGACAAACCTAACCTCAATTTAGATAAGTGCAAGTCTCTGACACCAAAATTGGAGCGTGGCACTTATTATGGTATTAGAATTAAAAATAATATACATAGAATACATATATTGTTATACTTATACCTATACAATTAATTAGGTAACATTGTAGATTACGCAAACCTATCAGTCGTTCAAATTTACATATTTGTTCTCCACATATTGGTGGTATGCCTTGAAGCCTTCCCAAGTTTCTTCAACAGTTGATAAAATATCTTCTGGTGGAAGATCGAATCCTTCCGAGTCGCCCCCTGGTAATTCAATGGTGTAAGATAACTCAATACCGATACTGGCAGCATAATCATCACTACATCCTGCAGATGTATACATTAACTGAGCAGAATTGCCCACGGTGTAAGTAGTACCTTTAACTGCGGATATGGCAGCATTTACTGAATCTCCAACAGTTTGCAACTCTTCTGCATTTTCGGTGAGCAAGTATGCATACGACCAAGGATATAATACCCAGTTACCATAGCTATGTATAGCTACGTACAATTTAATGTCTTCTCTGTGAGCGAGGAGGTAGTTGCTTATGGCTTGTGCTTCAACCTCAGAAAATGCACCGCGTCCTGCGAATATCTCGCTACATTGCCATGTGCTAGATCCGGATTCGCCCCAGTGGTATCCAAAGTTTCTGTTGGGGTCAGCGCCAAAGCAAATTGAAGCAGTAGACCTCGTCTTCCTCCACATCCGTTCCTAAAAATAAATTTTGCTGATTAGTACATAGAATTTAAGTCAATGTTTTATATAATTAAGGACAGGAATTGATCATATCTGGTTTCGTAATAATCCTCAAAAAATAATACGAAAACGACGGGTTTAGTAATTAGTAAATAGCTCTTCTCCAAAGATAAAACAGAAAAATAACCAATTTAATAAATGCCTCAGATACATAACGAAAAACAGTATTTTTCTAAATATTGTAATTTTACGCAGTAAAAAAAATATTAAAAGTGACCGATACGATGTAAATTTTAACATCAATAAGTTTTTTTGGCACGGTGGGGGAAAAATCCTTTTGGCCACTTGATAGCTTTTTTATTAACGTTTAATTTCCGCCCGGCGATAAAGTGATTAAGAATGGAGCTAGAGGACCGCAAAGAAACTGTTTGAAAAAACGTGCAATTTTTATATCGCTCGCTAATCGTTTGTTTGCGAAAAAAATCATTTTATGCGAGTGCTATCTTGTAGCAAATAAAAAAATAAGGAAACGTACGTCGGCCTAATCACGATAGGTCAATTACACGGAGAGTTATCAGCATGTGAAATATTTTCCTTTTCCCCCTCTCCCTCCACTCCCAATTATCTCGCCGCCCCCAGCCTCCGGCCCAACAGAATATCCTCCAATACCCTTCTATTAAATAAAAAATAACTCAACTCCACTCCTTCATGATAAAAAATGAACTTTAATTTTTTAGTTTTTGCACTTTGGATTCGCGATATCTCGCGAATCAATGGTCTGACGTCGATGAAGTTAGGAACAATTTGCTTATTTTCATGACCTCTTCATTTTTGGTCTGAAGATTTTTTTTCGTCAGATCAAAAGCCGCCGAGTTATCTTCGAAAAACCATTTTCCCATACATTTAACATGTCATTTCCCTCTCCCCCCCCTTTGACTTAATCAGCACAAATGTGTCAGAATGTTGGGGGGACCCAACTTTACTAACTGGCAAAAGAAAAAACACAATCGGACGTTTCCTTATTCGAGTCTGGTTTCCTTCCAGACCTGCTCCACTATTACGGGCAGAGTTAGTCCCTCTTAGTAGAGTAGAAAGAAACTTGTCAAATTAGCTACCAATAGGATGGTAGTTCACCAATCGTACCAGAGGTGGCGCTACCGGTAAAATTGCACCTAGATAATTCGGAACCTATCTAGAATCACGGATCAGAATAATGCTGAAAGGTCTGGAATAAGAGTTGCACAGTATAAAAAAGCGGAACCAAGGCACTGGAGTGTTAGAGTTTGGATAGTAAAGTGATCAGATCAAGAGAGAGAACAAAGTGGTTAGGCTAATGAAAAGTACAGTGGCAGTCACTACTGTCACTGTACTACAACTACAATAATTATAGTAGTTAAAAGTAGTAATAGTAGTTGTAATTATGCAGATAAATTATTGAAAGTTAACCAATTGTTAACTAAATCAGTAGTTGGTGTTATTCGTGTTGCAATTATTAAATCCACCTTTGGAGTGGTTACTAGATTAGGTTTTACGTGTTTACACGCAGCAATATAATAACTTGTAAATAAAGTTCGAATTTTTACATTATATAAAAAAAATAAGAATAATATTTCAAATGAAATCAAACTAGTAAAATATATTATTTTAAACGAAAATTGAAGAATATATTTTTTTCAATTTGGGCAACCGTCTTGCAAGCTAATTTTTTTTTCTAGTTGAAGAAAGTTTCTTTGGTGGCTTCTATATCAACCACCTGTGAACTCACTACAACAAAATCTCAAGGAAAGGGTTTTTTAAGGTGCTGATTAAGAATATCCTACTAGAAGAAATCATTAATATGAATTTTCGGAAAATCCGCCCTTACATTAGCCCTTGTAAAGGTACCTACGCCTATGATGATTCTCAAAATTTACTGCGTCATTAATTTCTAGTTGGGGTTAGTGACTAACCATCCAAATTAAAAAAAAAATCTATCGCATTATAGTCTGGCCGAAAAGAGTTAATAGTACAGCCAGGGGCGTACGGATTTACAAATTTCGTAAATTCCATAATTTCATAATATTTCTAAAAAATGAAAGCCTTCGGATTGTGTTAATTATGCGTGCGCTACCATACCTGAGTTGAGTGTAAAAACAAATTTAATTACATTTATTTTCTGATTTATTTTATAAAATACGAACAATATTATTATTTTATATATACCTATATAAATATATATGTGGCGCCACTGGATGCCGAGCTACCTGAATACTTGACCTTCTTCTATAAAAGCTCCGCGTATTTCGCAACAGCCAACAAATTAATAAATATACATGCGGTACGTTCACACATTCAACCCATTTGGTCGACAATGGCCATTACACAGAATGTCCTTGTCGTGGTTTTCATTTCTGGACCACTATTCTGTAATTAGAGTGAACATTCATCGTGCGTGGCGAGAGCTCACATCACACGTATCTCACCCGACAGTCCTAGACTGTATTCTGTAAGTGCAGTGAATAGGTGGTGAACGTGAAGGCATTCAGCAAGAATAGCCGAATTTATAACCAATTAGGTTGGCACAAAAGCATCAGCTGTTCAGTGCTTAGTTGTTGTCATTGTCATGTCACATATCATTAATTGAATTAGGTAAAAGGCAACAATAAATTTTTATTGATAAAAAAATTCCGTAAGGATACCCGAGTTATTGGTAATATATTTTTAAAAATATGACTATAATAAACTAAAAGTAATTGTAATATTTGCTAAGAATTCTATTATTATTACCTCGTTGGCGATGAGCAAATCCGCAAGGTTCATTCTGATTCACAGATTTGACAAGAATAATTTTTGGCTGACGCAAACTGTCATAAAAGTACGGTTAGGATCGTCGTTCTCCCGGGGAACTGGCGGATTCCCTCACGATTTACCAGTAGAAGTAAGTTCACGTATCTTTCGCACGATGTGATTACTCCCGTACTTACAGAATAGACTTTTATACATTTCAAGTGAACTCCGCCCACTTCTCACGGTAATGGGCTTTCACGCTTTTACAGAATAGAGGTCTAGATAGGAGGCAAAATCGGATATTTAATATATTTCTATGGTAGAACGAGGTGCCGCTTCATTGTGAAATAACAACTAAATCCTTTGACGTCTCAAGATAGTATATTATTAGTTAGTAGTAGTATCTGTAGTTTACGACAAATTTTGAGATGCTTAATACGTCGAAAAATTTATTTGAAAAGAGAAATTGAAGAATATTTAGAAATGGGTCAGTTGAAGAGATTTTTTTTTTAAATTTGGTTTTTCTCTAACTGAAAACTAAAAAATAATACCCTAATAATCTATATACTTACTGAAGTGTGAGTATACTCATAACCATCAGGATTTGCTACCGGTATTAGAACCCAGTCAACGTTTTGGTACAAATATGCATTGGTGGGGTTTTCAACCAGCTGGTTAATAATATACAGGGCCATCGAGGGTGCAGCCCATTCTCTAGCGTGAATAGCAGCGTCAGCAAATATTGTCGGTTTGTTAGAACCTCCACTTGAAATTTTGACAAGGGTCAAATTCCTTCCTTCGAATGATCTGCCAATTATTTCAGTTGTTACGATGCCCGGATAATCATTAGCTAATTGTTCCACGTATGCAGTTATCTGAAATAAATTAAGAAAGTATTATTCTGCTTCAAATAATTGCTTCTAAATATGTCGCCGCTCTATTGAGTTGGCTGGGGAGTATCGACTAGCAAACGCACTTGGCCATACTCTGCACAAATTAGACAGCATAATGCCCCATTTCAGATAAAACACACCCAACCATAGTAGACGTTACCGATCTACCGGAAACTTCTGTAGCCAAAATTCACCAACTAAAACTTCCGCCTATCCTATCTACCTTTACTGATATTTTTTCTTCCTTTCTGTTTGTAATCTGTTTGTTTCTTGTTTTCTTTTTGTACAGTTTTGTCTCTAAATTCTTTCTCATTCAAATTGTTCAAAGATCAAAATTTTTCGAAATATAAATTTTTAAAACCACAATCTAGGCCAGCCTATGCGCGGCCCGGCGTTGTCACACCTCGCGGACGGCTGCTCATTTAGGTAGAGGTGACTGAGTCAGTGTCAGAATTTAAAAATGTGTTTAGTGCAAAAGTTTTTTAAAAATGTGTAGTTTGTCAGTTAAGTTTGTTTTAGATATATACAATTTTATGACCTAATTTTATCTATCTGCGATGGAAGGCGTTTAGGTTAAGCTGTTATTAATTATTGTCTTTAAGCCGAACCAGTCCCATTCCGCCCGACCCTGCAATCCGCCACGACGTACAACGAGGTAGTTGCACGGTCGCTCCCCGGGTGGGTTATAGGGAGGCAGATGTAAATTTTAATTGACAATAAAGTAGTATTGATTGATTGGTCATATTCTGCCGTGTTCTGGGTTCGATCCCAGACACCGGCACTGGCAATGCCAGTGGGTGCTGATAGAAAATTGAAGGATGACATTACTGCTAGACAGGGACTGGGCTTACTAGCGATAAAATAGTTTATTCTAAATTTCCGAGTTATTGTCAGTGGGAGTTGTAGTAGGAAATGACCCTAGTTTGGAAAAACCTGATGAAGAAGAAGCGCGTACAAATATGCAACGGTCCTCAACGTTATTGCTATTAGAAGATAAGGTGTTCTGGAAATACTGAAAATTCAAAAATAAAATGACAGGTCCTATTCTCAATTCGGGCCTTCAAACTATTGCATGTTTTTAAATTCAGACTTAATAAAAATGTTCCCTATTTTGCTAAAAGATAATGTGATGATAATAGGGTGAATTTATACAGATTTCACAAATTCGATCATGTACTCCTTTTGCAAAAATTGTCAGAATTTGGATTTATTTTAGAACATCTAGGCTGTTTTAATCCTACCTTGGTAATACGACATTAAATGCACCGTTTTATAATTTTTCATCTATTGAAATGTTAATAATATCAAGAGTTACACAGGGTTCTATTGTGAGACCCTTGTTATTTATACTACTTGGGAACCGGAAATTCATATTAACATATTTTACTTGCTGATGGTCTTAACTTATGTTTGACTTTTACGAAATGGAATAATTTTATGCCATTTTTATATAAAATAGGTAATGTAACTGTTAATGGATGGATTTAGTTATATCAGTCACTTTTAATTCAAAATTAACTTTTGTTGCCCATGTAATTATATTGCTGTCAATGCTTACCACAGTGTAGGGTTTATTATAAAATCTGAATACATTTTGAGACGCTTTGAACACATATTTAGCACAAAAGGTACCATTTGCCTATTATCTATTTATCTTAGTTTCATGTTGAAATTATATATTCGCTTGCCTTAAAAATGTGTATATCTTTGTACAGTATATATAGTCGAAATAACGAATGTTGTCGTTCACCTCATCAATTTATGGACTTATCAACGACATGCGATTTTTCTATATTTGCAAATACAAAGCGCATAGGATGTGAATAACAGAAATTCACGTTTGCTGAGGCTACGGCAGAAGTTCCGAACGTAACGATTCGTTTTATTAATGAGTATTACAAGCGTTGATCGTAGCCGCAACCAACATTGAGCATTCTGTCAGTTATCTGTCAACTCAGTAGCGTGCAGTGGATAAAAGACTGAATGCACTAGCCAGAAGCATGGTGGTGAAATTGAACGAGTGCTTGAATCAGGAAAAACGTAACGGATGTTCCCCTTTTCCTTTGTAAGAAATCCATGAGGTGAATTATAAAATTAAATACGGCAACGGATGTTAAAATTCGTTGTATACTATTATTGTCCAGATATTTTCATCACAAAATACTTGTCTTCTGAATACGTTGAAACGCCCATGGGTGTCATTCTGTGTGACCTTGAGATAATTTGATTTGGAAATTAAAGGATGATGAGATGAACAACAACATTCATAATTTGAACTATACGTACTATTTCATTTATATATACTTACTTGCATATCTCGTATTTCCAAATTGGATGGAAATCTACGTTTAAATAAATTGTACATAAATAGTAAAATTATTTATAAAAATTGTATTGAAAAATAGTATACGTCAGACATAGTTTAGATATGAATTTGTGAAGCATTTTTATTTTGGTCAGTTTAAATTAAATGAAAACCGCGTCTCTGATATATGAATCATACCAGAAGATGATTTAATTACATGCAACTGATAACGTATTTCCCTATAAAATAAAAACTGTCAATGCTTCACTACCTTGCGTAATATGTAGATAAATTTCTAATCCATAGATTTTTTATGTAAATATAAAAAAAACGCAACAAAAACTTTACCACCTCATTACTATTACGATCTCTGTACTATATCGTTCGGAAATTGACTCGCTTACCTTTATAGGTTTTTAATGTGCGTCGGCTTGTTTGATGACAGCATGCCGCTTGGCCCAACGGCGATAATAATTATGTCGTAAAGTTTTTGTTGCGTTTTTTTTTGTGCCGGGAATAGATGAACTCGACTATACCTATATATGTATATCTCACCCCCGCTTAAAATTTTAGGGAATTTAAACTTTTTTCTTTACTTTCGAGCTTGCCCATGTATGTGTATCATATTTGTAGTTTTATATTATACCTACTGATGTTTATAAAATTTTCGATTTTTCCCTAACGCATGTAGCTGTCACATTGCTAGTTTATACACCGTTTAAAAGTTACCTATTTTTGGATGTGCCATCATAGATACATACAATTTTATTTATAGCAGATTTTAATGAATTCTATTCAAATATTTCATAATATACTCACTTCGTCATAACGCATATATTCTGTAAAACTGACTTCACCTCTGGCCACCCTCTTTGAACGTCTTTGCCTTTCCCTTTCTATTTGAACTTTCCTAAAATATTTTTAGTAAAAAGTTACGTTGCCTTGTAAAATATAATAAATTTTGTTATAATTTATAATGTCAATTAATCTAATGCGTCCTTATTATTGATACATCCTCCAACAAATCAGGAACTGATAGATTTAAATAAATACTATTCATTTTAAATTATAACTCACTCTTCAAAATCGTTGATAATTATTTCATAAGCAATAGCATGCGTCTTCAAGAACATTTCAAATTTGTATTGTGCATCTGGAGGGACCATAGCATCTATAGGTACGTTAGGTAATCGATGCAAGGACCAGAAATCAATACTTTCATCATGGCGCAATTCACCTATCAGATCTATTTCCGTGGGAGTAGTTGCAGTAATTCTATATACTTTGTAGCTACAAATCACAGTATATTAGTTATTCTTAAAGGTGTAAAATGTTGGTAATGAAGTCAGTATCTTTGATGTCCGAAGGGGTAATGTAAATAACTAAGGCGCCTTAAATAGCTCATCCAGAACCCAGCAACTTTGTCGCTAGTATCATCGACAACAATTTTTATGAAATGGTCCCAGTGTGGACAATATGACAAAATATAAAAACATGTATGTCCTAATGAAGTTTTGTCAAAAATTAAGTTGACGGCTATTGAATCTTTACCAAAATATCAATTACTCACCACTTGAATACATTAGAGAAAAATAAAGTTTCTAGTAAACCTCTTATCTTTGTTGATATTAGATAACGTGGAAATTTTTCATGTGGTTATCAAATTTCTAAAAGATAATTTAGCCTAGCTTTCGTATCTTATACGGTCGTGAGCAAAAAAAAATAGGACAAGTTAAGTCTTATAACGCTATTTTGCTAAAATCTAGTTGTGTACGTCTAACTTTAATTTTTTTGACACTGTCAGTTAGTTGTCATAATTTAATGCAAGTGTGCAAAAAACTAATATGCCTCATATAAGCGATTTAGTTAAATCTGGAGTTATTGCTAAAGCAGAAGATGGATGATCAGTGAGATAAATTGCACTGCGTTATAATATTGACAAAAATTCGGTGTGTAACATTTTAAGAAAGTGGAGAATAAACGGTACGATTAGTGGAAATCCTGGATCAGGGCGACGAAGGATATCAACTCAACAACAAGATTTGCAATTGGTAAATGCTTTAGTAGAAAATCCATTTTACTGAGTTATTCAGGCTGCTGAAGAAACGAATTTTCTTGGATCGAGTAGTAGTGGTCGCCGGCGGGTAAGAGAATCGGAGCTACGCTGTCATGCAGCAGCACTGAAATACTTACTTAAAGCTGAACATAAAGAAGCTCGAGTAGGATATGCGCTTGAATTATTAGCGCATGATGTAAATTTTTCAATGTAACCTTTACAGACGAAAAAACTTTCCAGTCAACCATCAGCGGTCGTATTCGTGTTTACTGCCCTCCGAATACTCGATTTGATGAGAAATATATATCTAACAATGATAAAAGTGGTAGATTTTCCGTCAATATGTAGGTATGGATATCGGCACGTGGTCCTGGTGTTTTGTGACATTGAGGAACGATTTAATAGTGAAACGTATATTAGGATTTTAGACAATATTATGCTCCCTTCTGTGTCACAATTATTTCCTAATAATGAGTTCATATTTCAACAAGACAATTGTTCCGTTCATACTGCTCATACCGTAAATAACTGGTTTCAAGATAACAACATCAATGTTCTTAACTGGCCCAGTCATAGTCCAGATCTTAACCCTGTGGAAGAAGTATGTGGATTACTCGTAAGAAGTATTCAAAAACGAAATGCCGAAGAATTACTGGAAATAGTAAATAATGCATGGGAAAATATTATTACTAATGATTATTGTATAAGGTTATTAATTCTACGCCAAACAGACTTAAAGAAGTTATAAATAGAAATGGTGCAATAACGAAATATTAATAGTTAGTTTCTTGTTAAGTAGGATATACTTTGTCCTTTGATCCAGGATTTCTACTAATTGTACCGTTTATTCTCCACTTTCTTAAAATGTGTAACATTTTTGTTAATGTTATAACGCAGTGCAATTTGTCTCATTAACCATCCATCATTTACTATAATTAAAATAAAAAATAAATTAAAAGTTATATCTGATTTATTTCGGCTACTTATTAAATATTCACATAGAGACAGATTTACATTAGAAAAAAAGTTGTCCTATTTTTTTCTGCTTACGACAGTACTATCACACTGTGATGGATCCATGTTTTCTGTAATCTTACCTTGTTACCTTGGTGGAGAAACGTATGTCCCTATTTCAGTCCTTATTTGATTAATTTTTCAAATTGATTTAGTTGCCATATACCCCATCCATTGGGCAGTTTTACCACGCAAAAGGTCGTAAGGAGATGAAAATTGGTGGGATCTTCAAATGTACCGTCTTTATCATAACCCTGAGTTTGCGACCTTGGGGGAAGACCGCTCGCGCTGCCATCTTGGAACTATGTCAATAAGTTTTTTGCAAGTATCTCTGTTCCTATTGGTCCTAGGAAAAAAGTAAATTAATAAATTGAAGAGCATAAAATTCTACGTAAAATGTGTTCTATGCATTCTTCCCGTCAAACTTGCAATGACAGCAAATGGCAAGACATTTTAGGTCCGTTTTGCGGCAACCACATGCTCTTTCACAGCCCAGTTTGCACTTGCAGGAAATACGTTTAAGCACGGAATCCGGAACAGATTGTTTAGTGTTTCGCACAGCATCGAGTCCTGTCTAGGTTTTCCGCCAACAATACTCCTCTGAATTTTTTACAACCCTACGCCATAACTGGACTTGGTAGTAAGTCCGTAGGCAATGTTACCCCGCAGTATCTCTTGCTGATGGCAATCAGGCCTAGGTGACCCTGTTTTTCACCACCGATCGTTCAATATTCCTATATCGTAGGGAATCCAAGGTATGGGTCTCGTAACATCCATCATACAGCGTTACCAAAAATGCTTCTCCACCAGCGCCTAGTGCATCGAAGTCTGTATTTGTACCTTGGAAGGTTTCAATCATTTCAAGCAACTTGTTTTTCGCAAGAATATTAAGAAATTTAATCTTTCCCTGATTAAAGAACGCAAACGTTGCATCACAACCGCTGAATGCATGCAGCAACAAAATAGTTTTGTCTACAGAATTTACAAGACTGTGCGATGAACATGTCTTTCCCTTCACTTTATCCCGAGTAGGTTTTCGTAAGAAGATATTGTCGTCATGCTCGCTCGCCAGTGCAGTCATCAGAATTAATAAATCTACATCTTGTCTTATAATATACACTGCTGAATAGGACGAAGACATATCAACAGCTGTTTGAATTATGAGAGAGTCCGCATCTTCTGGTGCATGCACGGTAAAATTATGGTCGTCTAATTTACTCGCGAGCATGAATATCAAGTTTCTTGGCGGTAAATTTTAAATATTCTCGTTTTGTTATTTCTGTGAATACAATAATTTATAATGCAGAAAACTGTGTCAGTGCATTTGATAATAATAGATATGCATGTTGAAATTACTTTGCACATAGCACTTAGTCCCTATTTAAGGAGACAGGGCAAAAACGCCCCACTTTTACATTACCATTATTTGACGTTTGACGCGCTATATCTTGAAAACTGTTGATCAGACGAGAAAAATGCATAGAACATATTTTACGTACAATTTGATGTTCTTCAATTTATTAATTTACTTTTTTTTCTAGAACCAATAGGAACGGAGATGTTTGCAAAAAACTGATTTTGAGCACCATCTTTCCAAGATGTTGGCACCAGCGGTCTTCCCCCAAGGTTGCAAACTTAGGGTTATAATCAGGAGAATACATATTACGATCCCACCAAATTTCATCTCCTTACGACCTATTGCGTGGTAGACCCCTTTTTTTCTTCCTATTGCTTGGATTATTATAAAAGTTCTTAATCTGGTAGATTGTTAATACCGTAGATACACTATAACACATTTTAGAGTCCACGAAAAATTTGCAGAAAAAGCCTTAAAACACAAAAGTTCTGTGTCAGGGATGAAACATGGGTATGATTTTCGAGGGTGCTGAACGCGATGGTGATATTTTTAAGGTTCCCACCTCTCAGCAACTACCCGTAAACTCGAAAAACCACTCCTATATCGCGTTTTTTTCTATCGTAGACATGCGGGTTGATTTTTTGGACAAGATTCGGGCAGTCCGTATGAAATTTAACCATACAACATCTTATCCATCTCCGGGGCGGAAATTGCTCACTCACCTAATACTGAAGTATCCCCAAACATTTAAAATGCATACAAATTTGTTTATCCCCGTTTTCGAGGGTAACACGATGTTAATATTCATTTCTCTCCCACCATCCACCAATCACCCCTAACACCACCCCCTTTTCATATTTTTTGATACTGGGCATATGGGGACTCGTTGGATCAGGGCTTTTAAGGAAATTTTGTACTAAACATGTTTCATCCCTGTCACAGAACTTTTGGGTTTTTTCAACTTTTTCATGGACTACTATGATAGGTACGGGCAATTTTTTTTTAAAGACAGTTTCAGTTAAAAGTAGGAAAACCCGAGATAAATATAGTAAAAAAAAATTTCCTCTTCAGGTATAACTCAGGCAGGTAACTAGTAAACAAAACAAAAATTATTTTGATCTCTAATAAAAGAAGCAAAAACGAAGAACACAGACATTAACTTAAACACTTCTATACACCTATATCGCCTATAACGGTATAATGTAAAGAAGGTAGACGTATTGCGGTAGGTAGATATAATGATAATATAATAATGTATAGCGATTAAGAAACGTTCGTGTAATAAATTAACAAGTATTATTATAACTTATAACGAAGCGAGAATAGGAAAATAAAAAAAAATAAAAACAAATATTTATCATATCATATCATCATATCTTACCATATCATGTTATCCTATTAAATATGAAATGTAATGAATCAACAAGAATCGACATTTTCTTTCAAATGTTGAAAAATTGTCACACGCTTAGCGGCTTTGACCCTACCTAACTCTTTCCATTCCGACAGTGGATACAACTAACAATAACTCAGGAGCAATGAACTGCTTTTTAGATTTCCACCACGTTAAAGAAGTTATATTTTCTACTGTACTTTTTGCGAACAAAAAATATTGTTTGAAAGACGAATCTGCGGCACGAAATGAGAGAATTTTCAACGTTACATTTGTGCAAAAATCTGAAATATGTAACATTGCTTTTTCAATTTTCTTGTCAGTCAATTTCTGACCAGTATATTGGGAATCTAACAAATAAGCTAAATAATGTACGTCGTCTGGTAATTTAAAAATGTGCTTCCACCTTTTATAGTTCCTCCTGGTTGTTGCAGCCTGAAAGTGGTGCTTTGTTTTTAAAATGGTTTAATAAGTCCTTCCAGATGTCTGTTGCATCAACGATTGTGTAGGTATTTTATCGACAATTATCTGAAGCTATTGCAATAACTTTTATCCTTGTGAAATAAGTTTCTGCGTCCATTTTTATATTTAAATTTTCAGCTATGATTCCTACTCCCCCCCTCCCCCCGCACCTACTCGCAAATATCACAATCTATTATCGACGTTGTTTCTAACAATCAATTGAAGCTTATCGCTACTGCGTGGGAAACAATATTTTGTTGCCAACAATATTGGTGACAAATGTCGCAAGCAATTTTCATAATTTTTGTTGTTGATAATATCAGCGTAAAAGTTATTCGTGCCGAACGAGCCTTTGTAGACACAGATATAAAGACACTAATTCTTTCGGTTGGTTGTGAGAATGATTATCAAAATTCTTCAAACTAAACATGACGTGAAGGTTGAATTTGATATGAATATATTTGTAACTCGATCCTAAAATATTTTTACAGGTTAAAAACCTCATGAATTAGTTACTGTCTTTGTAAGACCAAAGAAATCCATTGAAATGGAAATTGTATATTTATATTTTATTTGTACGTCAGGAGTTTCCATTACTGATACCTTTCAGATGAAGTAAGATAGAATATAGTTGTCAATTTTTTAACTGTGTACTTACCCATCGTAGTTGAAAATTTCTTGTGCCCTAATCAGGCCCAACAAAGCCACTAACTTAATCACCAGAAGCTTCATTTTACTTTTGGTAGAAATATCTTAACAATTCAATTTATAACTTCAATATATTAAATTAAGATATAATCGTTTGACTTTTATCTGTGCATATTTACTTTGAAAGGAAGTCAGTACCTATCTTATCATATACTCAGACAATGGATTTGCATCGAAAAAGTTTGTTATCACACAGATATATGGACCATGCCTAATCTGTTTAGATTATCCGGACTGTTCTTGTTTAAAATTGTAAATTCATAAGAATAAAAGATGTGTATTATATACATTTTTTTCCAAAATAAAATATAAATACATGAAGTTTACTGAAAATAATATTTAATCTGAGTTCAAGCAACGGTTGAATATTGTATATTGTATGCATTTTATTGGTAACGTATCTGACAATTTGAAAATAAAGGAGTAATGGAGTAAAAGAACTAAGATGTAACCTCATAGGTATATGCACAAAAAAAAATAGCAACATGCGTAAATAGTAAGAGGTCTACATATAATGTTCAACTTGGTTGAGTAAAATGTATTTTTTTAAGAGGTTTTCCTGTTTTGCAGTAAACTCTGTATTAAACATTTCTTCATAATTAAACAAAGGTAGCCGATTTCAGATTTTCGAATTTTTAGAATACCCTGTATAATTTATTTTAACCTTGACATTCCTTATATAAAGAAATTGAAAATATTTCTATTTATCACTGTGTTAGTGTATTGCCGGTTCTTATTTTACTTACTTATTTTACTACGCTTTATTACTTCCACGTCCAGTGGAAGTATAGTAACGCAAAAAAAAAATATATATATATATATATATATATATATATATATATATATATATATATATATTTTTTTTTTTTGTTGAAATAGGATTAAAATGTCATGAAACGTCGAGATTTTAAATTTGAGAGAAAAAAATTTCCTGTCTGTCGGTCTGTCTGTCTGTCGCTCTGTCTACGTGTAACTTTTTTTGTGCGCACGTTTACTCTAGAACCGTTTATGATATTGACTTGAAATTTGGTACACTTATGTCTTGTAACGATATCTGGAACTAGATTATATTTTGATCTAATTAAGTTGAAGCGTTCGGGGGTAAATGGGATAAATAGGCAAAGCAAGCAAGTAAAAGTCCATAAAATTGTAATTTAGGGCTTGTACGAAAGGTCAAGGTCCCAACATTTTTTTTGGCATCAGCCACCCCCCCCCCCACTCTCACTGTCACCCCCTATTGCTATTCCACCCCCAACACTATTAAGGGAGTAAAAAAAAAAAAATTTGATTTAGTGCGTATACAAGAACGAAACGCCTCAATAATTTTTTTCTGGCGTTGGCTACCCCCTCTACCACCCCCATTGCCACCCCCACCCCATTAATAAAGGGAGTAAAAAAATAAATTGGGATTTAGTGCGTATACGAGAACCAAGGGACTCTAAAACTTTTTGGACATCAGCCACCTCCTCTGCCACCCCCACCCTATTATTAAAGGGAGTAAAAAATTAAATTGGGATTTAGTGTGTGTATGAGAACCAAGGGCCTTTAAAATTTATTTTGGCATTTGTTACCCCTTCTACCACCCCCACCCTATTGTTTAAGGGAATAATTTTTTTTATTGAGATTTAGTGGGTATACAAGAACCAAGGGCTTTTAATTTTTTTTACGTTTGCCATCCCCTCTATCACCCCTACTCTATTATTAAAGGAAATAAGAGAGAATCTGGATGTGGACCTAGTGATTCCTTGGGCAGCGGTTTTTTATTTGAATTTGTCAATTCTAAGAAGATTTTCCATGAAGTGTTTGTCGGATTATCCGATTTTGTAATTTTATTTTGGTAATATTCTTTCTTTATATTGTTCACCAGTGAGAAATTTTCCTTTTTGCGTGTTTGTATAGAGTGCCAAGTTATTAATATATTTTTTAAGATACATACCTACCCAATTTATGCGATTATTTTTTACTTGCTTCTCTTTAACTCACAATGCATGCAGAATGTTTCTATTCAAATCTTGCATTCTTTATTTAACATACTTCCTGGCATAATCAATTGATAAAAATTTTGTACACTTACTAAGATCGGATGACAATACAGTATTTCACCGTTACTTTTGCAAATATCTGCACGTAGGGGGCGTGGGGGTGAAAATTGTCTTCAAATCTTGCATCCCTTATTTAACACACTTTCTGACACAATCAATTGATGAAATTTTGCACAGTTACTAAGATCGGATGACAATACAGTATTCCACCGTTACTTTTGCAAATATCCGCACATAGGGGGCGTGGGGGTGAAAATTGAAAAATCCGTGAAGGAGCGAGGAATCAAAACAACGACGACGACAAGGCGAATTTGTATGAGCTAGTATGACTAAAAAGTAGAAAATAAAAAATACTAATGTACTAATGTAAGAAAAGCAACGCGTGTGCACTTTGTATTATTGTACGCAAGGGGTGGAATCATTGTATACATAGTGCCTTCAGTCATGTGTACATAAAGGTGATACATATTCTTATATACAAAGTACTCACGCTTTGCCGGTTTTCTTTTTGGAGTAACAATCCAAACCTGTTGAGAGAATTTTCATCGTAACTACTTTTAGAACAATATAAATTATTTTGACCTTGACATCATGACAGTTGTAGTTCAATAAGAACTTACCTGTGGTCAGAGATAACATTATCAAATACACCTACTTGCCCATCATTGTCGAAATTGATGAAAACGTTATCAATTGTTGATAAAGAAGCCTCTTGCGTGCAGGTAGTCCACATGACGCATATTGAAACAAAAAAATATAGTAGCTAGTTTGTCAAATTATTTGAACTCTGTATAAGTGTAATAATTAAAATCCCCACACATGATAAGATTTATATTTTTGTTATAGATAGGAACTCGTTAAAATATTATTAAGAACATTACAGAAAATGTTTAGGTCAAGAGATCAAACGTTCCACATACAAGGAAAATTACAAATCCTTAATAAATTAATCAATATTAAACACTGAAAGTTTGAGATCCCTAGCTGGATACTTACAGGAGAGTTTATAGCTTTTAATCTTAACGTTATATTTCCGACTGCATGAGAAATCTAGGCAGACAGGTGGATATCTAGTTGCAGACATTTCCTTGAAGGCAATATATATTTCATGCAAATTCTAGCATAGATTGGAACAAGAATGAAACTACACCAAGCGGAAATTTAAATACCGTGGCGTAACTTGAATATTTTTTCTGTTTCATTTTCACAAGCAAAATAAATATTTTCCCATTTTATATGTTACTTTGATTCAAGAAATTTTACGACCAAGTTTATTGTTAAAAAGTTGGCAGCTTTATTGATAGTAAATTACGAATTTCATGAAATGTTGATTTTTATTAGAGGCATCCTCTCCATAGAACAACATAGTAAAATGTTTATGGATATTAAAAAGCACATAGTTTTTTTTTATACATTTATTTAACGTCGGCCTATTTCCGATACTGAGGCCTAACACCGACGCCTGTAGACGAGCTACCCCCAACCAGGAATTTTGCCGAACCTCTTCCCTTAAGAAGAGTAGGGATCTTTTACTTGCCTAACATTTAATAGACAAGGGACCGACGGCTTTACATCCCCTCCGAAGGATGGTATATCTCCTATACAACCCTCGCCTAAGGTTGTATAGCTTCCGCGCATACACTGATATACAAGCCGCTGGAAGATGTGTGAGGCAAGGACGTGGTCTTCGTTGTGAACACGAATTATGCCCTCTCGTTGGGAAATAAAATAATTGGAACTGCGGAGGTTTAGAGCTGAGACCCTCGAGGGCGTTCGTGCACTTTATTTTGTTGTGAGAAGTCTTCTGGTTTGCTTTTTTGGTGAAGGTTAGGGTCAATACTACATCCTCTATAGTTGTACTCTGGAACAGCCGAAGCACTGCAGTGACAACCTTATCGTTGTTGAACACTGTTTAATTTAAAATGTTTTTGTTAAGGGTCAATGACTGCACCCTGTATAATACTTCTTCGAAAAAATAACACTTTATTTAAATCGGAACGAACAAATATTTTTTATTTATGGTTTTTGATTAACAGAGTTTGGAAAGAATTATTTATTTTTACAAAGTTTCTTTTTTGGTTGAAACTATTCGACAACATAAATTCTGTCAATAGAATTTATTTAAATTGCTTTTAGAATTATTTAAATTGTAATTAAATCCGAGAAAATTCACTGGGAAATATATTTTTAACTTGGCCGTGTCGGCAGGAAATAAATTGTCGCTTTGGACGAAAACAGAAATATTAAAATAAAATAAAAATAGGGCACTGAAGGCGATTACTTAAAACTAACTCTTTTTAACCAGGTTTCGGCCTGGGAAGCTAGATCGGAACAGTTAGTCACGAGAAGCTGCTAGGATGGGTGGTTAAGAAAGCCTGTCTAGACGGTGGGTATTTAAATATTAACCGGACCGAAGCACTAGTACACACTTATTACACTACAAGGAAACTTGTCCCACTTTATCACGTCGCGAAAACTAAACTTTGGAGTCACTGCCGAAAACTGAACTTGGCTACGGCTTGCGATGCACCGGTATTTATACTAAATTAGAAACGTTTCGTTTTTCTCGCCCCATCGAGTCTCGCGGAGAGCTGGAAAGGCGTGAAATCGCTCCGTGCGGGCAAGGATGAGTCGTCGATTGCATCATGTTGTGCAATACTTGAAAATTTTGGATTTTGAAAATAATTTTTATATGGACAGATCGGTTATGTGAAGGCGAATCGATTAAAATTTGACTGAAGGTCGGATCATTTTTCGTTTGGGAGTTATTTGGAGTTTTGTGGGCAAAATCCGGCTCGACCCCGTAAGGTATCACGAAGGTCCGCTGTTAACAGACTGTAACTCCGTTAAAAGGTATCCAGTTCGTGCGTCAGATAATAAGATAAGATATTAACAAGGTACAATACGGGTATGAATCGAGCTGAACGTAGATATAGTATGGGTGTCTGCTATTATACAGGGGTGATTGAAAAGAGGAAAGTTTATAATAGCAGTTGGATTGGGCAAATTCGGTGAAACGATATTTGGGCATTTGGGACTCGAGGCACGGAACGTGAATTGACGTATACAGGGGCTGATTGAAAAGTAAAAATGGAAAATTTATGAAATGAGTTTTTTGAACGTGGGGAAACGGACTCGATGGTTGAATTTAAGGTAGTTAGATATACGAGGGGTGGTCAAGAAGTTCGAATTTTTTGGAAAGGGGAATTGCTTATAAAATCGGGACGTATCCGAGTGCGATGATGAGAATTTGTGTTTGAATGAAGAATTCGACTAAGTTAAAGAATATATGGGGGCTGTATTTTTGTTTTTTGTGATGATTTGGTTACGGATGAGTGGGAATGAATGTTTTATGTTTGAATTTGATGAATTATGGTTATTTGTGAATTATCGATGATTGGCTAATTTTCTCTGATTTTTTTATATAGTTTTGCCAGGTGTCATAAGATTATTTGATTTTTTACTAATGTTTGGAATTTTTTGCTTTTTCATTGTGACTGGTAGGGGACATACCCTACAACAGTTGGAACGGTCACCAATCCAACTACTAACCACGCCTAACATTGCTTTACATCGCATATCGAAGTATGTACATAGTAAAGACGCACCTACGCTCGCCCCCAAGCACATAGTTCAGAAGTAAAATTGACCAAACACATCCGTATATAATATAATAATAATAACGTTATAGTTATTCATGTACCAAGGTTTGTAAATAATTTAAAAAATAACGAAACGTCACAAGCCCAATTTCTTTTGAGGTTAGAATCATTAACAGCAAATTTCTAGGCTGAAATTGAATGTGACATGGACAACACAAATATTCTTAATCTATTTTAATCTGCAAAATTGTCAAATATGTTCTCTACTTAAATAATTGAACTCTTTTCTTGATGCAACAGTTAAACAAAATATGTTCATTATAAACACCGAATCACCATAGAACTTTCTGGCTGATTTGTAAGTTATAAAGAGTATTCTATTGTGCATACATTTACTTGTAATACCACGTGTCCACGTCAGCGAACTCTATACTAACTGGAACGGGCACCTTTCGGTTAGTGCATAGGCAGGCGTTGAAGCCGAGAAAGATAGAGATATTTCAGTATTCACCTCTCACTTGTGCTTGTTGATTTAATTCCTGTTTCATGTTTTATAAATTTAAAGAATATATTTTATAATATCTAGGTATACCAAATCGACATATGTATAAACTACTATTTGTAATTAGAATATGTATGAAATTAGAATATATTACAAATAAAATATTTTAAAAAATATATATAATTATTCATATTTTTCTATGGCTTCTATCTGTGTATTCAACTTTGTAACTAATTTATACAAAAATATTGGCCTAATATATACTTTAAGTACCGGTTCTGTTGTTTCTCAAAACTTTCATGTACATAAATGTACCTTTCTGCCTACCTATGTAAGTATTTTAAACTAATTTTAGATAGAAAATCAATGATGTGTCTCTTTTCAATTTAAATTTTACAATTGTGCGTACCTTTAAAATTTATTTTAAAAACGGAAACTGATAGATAAAACTTTAAGTTATATTACAATGAAAATTTAAAATGCATATACTCTCTGTTCGCGCGTCTATCACCTGATTTACCTGCTTCACCTTGAATTCGCCATAAGCGTTATTGTGTTAGACAGAGACAGGAATACCAACATAGCGCGGGTTGCATACTTAACACTGGCTTCACTTTTTTCATATTAAAGGCCCGTTCCAGTTAGTATAGAGTTCACACGCGTGATAATGGACCGTACTATCCAGAACACGTGACTTTGACAGAATCGCCATTTTACCTGGGTGCCACACAAAGCGATTATTTTCCGCGTGTTTACTGTTTACATTCGTCTTTGTGTTAATGTGTGTCTATTGTGCTTTGGATTGAGTTAATTGTGATTTTTTGCACATTTTTTCGCCAAGGTGTCTAGAAGTGTATATTATGTACCCTTAGAGGTGATATTATGTGCAGATATGATTAAAAAATCGAGATTATTGACAATATTGACCCCCTATGCAATTCCTTCTGAGAATGCAGGTTTGAAGTGTATAATATTGCCATGATGAACTTCGTGAATTATTTAATACTAACTCATAGTTATTATACTAAGCAAGCCTACAAGTTTTACAAATCTAGCTCTGTTCAAGAAATTTTGGCAAAACAAATCAATGATGAGGCATTTGTTGCCATTGGGAAGGTAAGAAGTCAAAGTTGATGTGTAATTTTACATTACAATTAAATTCTATATATTAATGAGTTAATGTATATAATTTATGCAACAGAGGTTTTAAACTTGATTAATATTCTTTTTAACTTTGTTGTAGGTTAAACATTCTCAACAAAAGAGGGAAAAATTACTGTACAATGTACATGTATGGCTGGTTTATCAGAAGTATGCAGTTATATAGCCACAGTTCTGTTTTACCTGCATGTTCGTCCAAATACCATCGAAGACAGTGATCCTGGTCCAGCGTCCACCGAAAAATTTTCCATTTGGCCAGTACCTCCCATGAAAAATGTAGAAATGTTGCGAATACCGGATATGGATTGGCCAAAACAAGTAGACCCCCATGAGGTTTGTCTCAGGAACATCCTCCTCTTGATAAAAATGAACTTAGGCCTGTTTATGTCCATATCTAATTTTGTGTTTGAACTTGGATATTTTAAAAGAATAAAGTAAAATAAATGTTAATAGTACATTAAACAACAAGTTCAGTAAAACAGCTTTTCTTACGAGATTTGTTTATGTCGTTTTTTCGCATTTTGTCTTAGTATAAGCAAATAGTGATAAATATGAAAGCATTACAAAGTTTGAAATTTACAAATTTTCATGATAGGTATAGTTGGGAAGAAACATATACGAGACTGTTTACATTTTCATAATTAGCACAAAACGTTAAACTGAAGCGTGCCGCTCAAAGTGCCGAGTTTTTTGCTATACCTACAAGTCCTAGAGCAGAAAACGCGGCACTTTGAGCGGCACACTCAGTTTAACTTATTGTGCTAATTATGGAAATGTAAACAGTCTCGTATATGTTTCTTCCCAACATACTTATGTATGATTTCCGTAACGTAGTAACTGATACTGCTTTATTTATTTATTTATATAATAACTGTTAGCTATAATTTTTGTGAGTAGAATTGATAGAGAATCATAATAGTTATTAGGAAGAACAAGTGGAATTGAATAAATATCGTGTTGTTAACTTTTCAAATTTGAATAATTGTACTTTTAATATATACAACAATGTTTCCAACATTTAAATAAACAATTTCTGTCAAACAATTTTTATTAACACTATATACTACATAGTAAAGTGACACTTTAATGTGATAAAGTGCCACTTTATTAAACGATTTTGAATTTAGTAATAGTACATTAAACAACAAGTTTAGAAAAGCAAAGTTTTATTAAACGTGTATAGTGTTTGAGTACGAGCGAGCGCAGCGAGATTTAAGGATTTTGATTTTCAGAATGTTTTAATTTATTTGATATACCTTGTAATGATTTGCGTCCTTTACGACTTGGCCGATTTGATATTAATAATTCTCGTCCGCGTCCTTTAAAAGTTCGCTTGGATGACGAAAAATATATTTATGATGTTATACGTAATGCCTGAAAATTGAAGAGCTCAGAAAATTACCAAAACAGTTCGATTTCCTATGACCGAACACCAAGACAAATCGAGCACTATAAGAATTTAAAAAAGGAGTTGACTACTAGGAAACAAAAAGGCGAAGTTAACATAATCATAAAATACATCAAAGGTATTCCAAAGATAGTCAATAGTGATAATTTAAACTAGATACAGCACCCAATTGCATAACCAGTAACTTGTTATGCTGCTATCAGAATGTCAGAGGACTTAATACTAAAACTGCACAGTTCTACAATGCAGTCTTACCTGGTGATTTTGACTTGATCTGTCTTAGTGAAACTTGGTTAACTAATGATGTAAATAGTGAGGAATTATTTCCTGAAGCATACAGTGTTTTCCGCTGCGACAGAGACCTTGCCATCACAAATCTTACTAGGGGAGGAGGTGTGCTATTAGCAGCGAAAGTAGAACATAAGGTACTAAAATTAGATCTGTCAAATTTACTAAATTTAAATACTAATATAGACATTGTTGGTTGTAAAATATTATTTAATTATTTTAATGTTCTCATTTTTGTTATTTATATTCCGCCGTTCGTTTCACTTGATAATTTCAATTTGTTTATGGAAAGTCTGTCATCATTGGAATTTGCACAAAGCAAAAATGTTATCATAATTGGAGATTTCAACTGCCCATATTTTAATCTTGACGCGAATAACTCTAAGAATCAAACGCTATGCAACTTTCAGGAATTTCTTAATTTAAAACAGTTTAATACAGTCTCAAATATAAATAATAGATTTCTCGACTTATTGTTTAGTAACTTAAGGTGCACTGTTAGTAGAGGGCATCTACCACTGGTTGGTGAAGATGCCCATCATCCTTGTTTCAATTTTAGTGTTCCGTGTACTTTGAACCATTATACCCAGTTTAATCGTAATAATTCTGCCCAGAAAACCTACAACTTTAGGAAAGCCAATTTTCCTGGCATATATGAGTCAATAGTGAACATTAACTGGGCCGAATTATATGATAACACTGACGTAAACATAGCATGTGATTTTTTCTACAGTTCACTTAATACATGTTTTGATAATCACGTTCCTCAAAAAATTAAAACGTCTCGTAGATACCCGCCATGGTATAATAAAGATATCATAAACAATATTCGACGAAAGGAATATTTTTTTAAAAAGTACAAATTGTCCAACTCTGACGAACACTTGAGCGAATTCAAAACCCTCCAGGCAATTATTAAAGAGCAAATTAAAGCCGCACATGTAAAATACATAAACGATACAGAGAACAATATATCTCAGGATCCATCGAACTTTTGGTCTTACATTACCAGTAAAAAAGCTCGTTCCAGGATTCCAGGAGTTATAGTAAATAGCGACAACACTATTAGTGATCCTCAGTTAATTGTTCAAGCTTTTGGTGAATACTTCCAAAGTGTCCATCATATTTCGGATGCCTCATTAGCTGAAAATTATGGAGATATTTTGCAAAACGACTCATCTCTATATATAAACACCATACATGGAGACGATATTCTTAAAGCATCTAAGAAATTAAAAGACAAACTTACTTCAGGCATTGATGGTATTCCCTGCTTTTTTGTTAAGGATTGTTGTCGTGCCTTGTTAGAACCCTTACTTTTCATTTATAATTTAATCTTGAAAACAGCTACATTTCCCGATATGTGGAAAATCGCCCGAATCACTCCCGTGTTAAAGAAAGATGACCCAGCTGTACTCCAAAATTATCGGCCTATTTCTATCTTATGTAATTTTGCGAAATTATTCGAAATAATAATATATAATTGCGTTTATCCCAATGTTAGACCATATATTTCCCTGCTCCAACACGAATTCTTAGATAAAAAATCTACAATCACAAACTTAACCTGCATAACTCAGTTTGCTTCGGAAATTCTTGATAAGCAAGGACAAGTAGACACAGTATACATGGATATTCAGAAAGCCTTTGATCAAATCGATCTATATTTATTAATAATGAAATTAGATAACTTTGGATTTTCCGCAGGCTTAATTAATTTATTTACGTCTTATTTATTTAACCGCAAGCAGTTTGTCGAGTACGAGGGTTTTAGTTCGGATTACTACATTAATGCATCCGTAGTAATAAATAATAAATAAATAACACCACAGAAATTAGACAACCCCCAATTCCAGAAGCCAGGGCTTGTGCGGAAGGGGGTTACACATTGAAAAAAACGCGGACATACAACCATTTCCTCCGACAGTGCCAGTACCGGAGCCAGGATTCGAACCCGGTGGTGCGATGTCCGTGTGAGATAGTACCACAAGGCTCCAATTTAGGACCACTTCTATTTCTCATTTACATTAACGATATTAATGATGTTATTAGCTGTTCAAAATTAATGTTCGCGGATGATTTGAAAATATATAGAGAGATAAGAACGATAAGTGATTGTAGAATGATCCAAAATGACCTTAAAGCCGTATCTGATTGGTGTAGTGCGAACCATCTGTGCATTAATGTTCCAAAATGTTACGTTATCTCTTTTTCTCGGAAAAATAAACCTGAAGAATATGATTATAAAATAAATTCAGAGAGTATAACCAGATGTACAGACATCAAAGATTTGGGTATAATCTTCGATAGCCAGTTAACATTTTGAGCCCATATTAATAGTGCTGTATCAAATTCATATAAAATGCTAGGCTTCATATTAAGAAACTGCAAGTGTTTTAGCAAAACTTCTAGCCTAATGTTGTTATATTACGCATACGTTCGCTCAAGATTGGAATATGGTGCCATCATATGGTATCCATGGTACACATGTCACGTGAATAATATTGAGTCAGTTCAGAGGAAGTTCCTAAAATATTTGTTTTTTAAGGAGGATGGCATTTACCCGCCGAGAGGAATTAATACGTCCATTTTAACGAACCGTTTTAATATCGTTTCATTAGAAACTCGTCGCGAAATAATTTCCATTAAATATTTATTCAGTTTAATTCACAACACTATTGATTGTCCCTTTTTGTTAGATAAAATCAATTTCCACATACCCAGACTTGAAATCCGCCGTCACACAACCTTCTATGTCAAGAATTATAGGACAAATATTATGGTGAGATCTCCAATTTATGTAATGTGCAATAATTTTAATAAAATCTCCCATCTATGTGATATTAATTTTGATAGTCTAGGCAGTATATTAAGTCAAATAATTATTACTGAATAGTAGGTTTAATTTTGTTTGTAACTTAAGTGTCAATATTATTTTTCTTTTTTATTCGCTATTGATATATAAATGATATGTGTTTTCATGTATTTCCTATAATTGGGTGCTTACCTGTTGGAAATAAAGAGATTATTATTATTCGTGATGAAAAGTGAATTTATAGAAAAACATAAATGTACAAAAAGGAAACAAGAAAACACAACAAACAAAAAGGACACAAACAGAAAGAAAGAGGGGGGCAGGAAAGATTTAAAGATATTAAAGAGGTATGAAATATTAGTAAAGGTAGATAGGGTAAGCGGAAGTTATAGTTGGTGAAGCTTGGCTACAGAGGTTACCAGAAAATCAGTAACGACTGTTATGGTAAGGGGTGTTTAATCCGAAATGGGGCATTATGCTGTCTAATTGTGAGAATCGGGCAACCTTCCCATTACACCACGAGCTGCTGATGACAAACCTTCATACTTCTTAGTATATCAATACGTCAATCGTGCTTGGGCGTCACGGCGAATGACA
Source organism: Leptura quadrifasciata (assembly GCA_963675555.1). Lineage (NCBI taxonomy): Eukaryota > Metazoa > Arthropoda > Insecta > Coleoptera > Cerambycidae > Leptura > Leptura quadrifasciata. Next base: position 26,663,486 of record OY776673.1, read on the forward strand.
TCACGGTACGAGATGTTCTATTTACCCGCTTTTTGATAAACAAAGCCGTGTCAGTTACTAGGTTACGGAAATCCTACACAAGTACCGACTATGAAATTTTTTAAATTTCAAACTTTGTAATGTTTCCATATCTATCGCTATTTGTTTATAATTACTTACTAACTCAAAATGCGAAAAAATAGTATAAACAAATCTCGTAAGAAAAGCAGTTTTACTAAACTCATATAGTTTAGTAAAACTTTGCTTTTCTAAACTTGTTGTTTAATGTACTAATTTATATTATTTGGTATTGGAGAAGGCACGTATTTATGATTGCTCTGTACAGGGTGTCCCACGACGAACTGCGGCGATCGATATCTCGAAAAGTAGACATCGTAAAATTTTGAAAATTTGGTAGTAAACTAATGTCGATGGGGGCAACTCGGCTAAAATATTTTCAAGATGGTGGCACTTCCGGTTATACCGGAAGTCGATAATACCAACGTGCTTATTTTAAATGGGACACCCTATATATTATTACATTTTTGGATTGTACGCAAAATTCTAGGCCGATTTTGTGTATCATGTCCTATACCTAGGTCTCTCCGTTGAGATATTTCAATTTTTATGTCAAAAATGACGTTTGCGGGCCCTAAAATATTTATCAATTTTTTCTATAAGGAAGCCTTTATTTTCTAATTTGGGTTCGATTCTTTGTTAAAAAAGACCTACTTTAATAGAGTTTTTATAATATTTTGATAGGCATTAATACAGAGTGTTCAAAAAATAAGAATAAAGATGAAATTGAAAAAACTGTCAAAAATCAATTTTTTCAAATGGAAACTCCCAATTTTTATAATTTTATCTTATTCGCCATTAAAAATAAGGGTAAGTTTGTATATGGATGTTTATTCCGAAAATTTTTAGTTTTCGAGATATTCCCAATTCAATATTTCTATATGGGGATTTTGCTATGGACTTTAAGTTCAATTACTGCTAGTTGGCTATGACGGCGTTGAGTGCTAAACAAATGTATGTAGCTATCACTTACCAATTGACAAGTATTAATTGTCATGCTGGGGCGCTTAAATTATGCACACGAGGATTACTTAAATTTGTTTATAATCTATGGAGAATATTACAAAGTTTTAACAAAAATGTGAAATATTTGCTAATAGATATCCAGAGAAACAAAAACCGTCTCCGAACAGTATTTGATGAATAATGTAGAATTTAAAAAAATATGTCACTGCAACAATTCATAAAATAATTAAATAAATGTAACTTAGATACAAAAGGTTCTTACATAAAATACTAACAGTATAACTACTTATACTCAGGAAAATATTTTATTTTAATAAGTGTTCAAAGTGTCCACCCTGAACTTCCAAACATTTTTCGCACCTCTTGATTAGTTCGCCATGGGTGGCCGCTCTAATAGAACCTGGAGATAATCTTTCAAAAGCATTCCTTGCTCTTGCCTGACAATCTTCCATTGTTGTGACTGGGATTAAAATAAACCATATCTTTTATTGTTCCCCATATAAAATAGTCTAAGACAGACAGATCAGGAGAACGGGGAGGCCATAGAAAAGGTCCATTGTTAGCAATCCACTTATCGTAAAAAGTTCCTTCCAAGAAGTTGTTAACTATGAAGCTGCTGTGTGGTGACGCGCCATCGTGTTCGTGAGTTCTTGGAGATTCCTGTTTGTAAGGCCATTTGTCTTAAGGATGTCATAGGATATGCCGCAAAATAGGAAAAGACAAAATATCCCAAAATAGCAATTTCGATATTTTCATCATTTTATGAACTGTTGCCTTAACGGTGCCAAAATTTTTGAAATTCTCCATTATTCGTTTAATACTGTTCGGAGACGGTTTTTGTTTATCTGGATATCTATTAGCAAATATTTCACACGTTCTTGATAAAACTTTGTTACATTCTACATAGATTAAAAACAAATTTAAGTAATCCTCGTATGCATAAGTTAAGCGCCCCGGCATGATAATTAATACTTGTCAATTGGTAAGTGATAGGCTACATACATTTGTTTAGCATTCAACGCCGTCATAGCCAACTAGCAGTAATTGAACTTAAAATCCATAGCAAAATCCCCATATAGAAATATTGAATTGGGAATATCTTGAAAACTAAAAATTTTTGGAATAGACATCCATATACAAACTTATCCTTATTTTTAATGGCGAATAAGATAAGATTATAAAAATTGGGGATTTCCATTTGAAAAAATTGATTTTTGACAGTTTTCTCAATTTCATCTTTATTCTTATTTTTTGAACACTCTGTATTAATGCTTATCAAAATATTATAAAAACTCTATTAAAGTAGGTCTTTTTTAACAAAGAATCGAACCCAAATTAGAAAATAAAGGCTTCCTTATAGGAAAAATTGATAATTCTTTTAGGGCCCGCGAACGTCATTTTTGACATAAAAATTGAAATATCTCAAAAACGGAGAGACCTAGGTATAGGATATGATACACAAAATCGGTCTAGAATTTTGCGTACAATCCAAAAATGTAATAATATATAGGGTGTCCCATTTAAAATAAGCAAATTGGTATCGACTTCCGGTATAACCGGAAGTACCACCATCTTGAAAATATTTTAGCCGAGTTGCCCCCATCGACATTAGTTTACTACCAAATTTTTAAAATTTTCAGATGACTACTTTTCGAGATATCGATCGCCGCAGTTCGTCGTGGGACACCCTGTATATCACAACGATTTTATCCAACGCACTCAAACAATTTCTTCGTTATGACAATATACTTGTGGGTGTCGTTTCATGAAAAAGGGTCAATTTTTTTTTTTAACAAACCTGTAATTCTTTCAAAGTACATGAATTCGTACTGTTGCAATATTTCGTGTGTTTTCCAAATCTATACGATACAACTGAGTTTAATCTTTTGTAAAAGTTAGTATTTGTAGTTTTGTCTTCTAAAGCACCTAGTTTTCCTAAAATCACACATACCTACATCATTTAATTCTAACCTTATAAAACCTAAAAGAAATTTTTTTACAAAAATTAAGTATTTACCAGTGGTAAAATATTTTGAACAAATACGATCATTTTAGGTGGCTTTTATTTAGTTTCCCCCGTTTCAAAGCCTTAACCGAGCATTTATTCTTTCTATAGACAATATATTAGGATGAATCCCCTATTGGCAGCGAGAACTTGAAAAACGATACATTATCTCTTTTAACACGCATTGAATTTAACAACAATACAAAAATGTGGCGTTTTCTATAAATTAGACCAGAATTAAACAATTTAATGATGAAATACTTGTGTTTGCATACGTGTATTGTATACCTTCCAGCAATTATGGCCGAACTATCAATGACGTCATTCTGGAATGGTCAATTGTGTCGTGTCGTAAGTGTATTTCTGGATTTAAGGTTATGACCTCTCTACGTAGGTGTTGCGAACAATAGTTTTCCAGAACCATTTATAAAATAAAAAATTGATATTTCAAAAATTTCCATATGTGATAATTAATTATTCGTCCATTTGTTAATATGAAAAAAATTATAAATTATTTTTGAATTTATTATTTTCTTACAGTTTTGTTTGTTGTAATATTGTACATTAGATTGTACATATGAAATACGAATTCTATTCTATTCCACAAGTAAAGACGTGTGTTTGAATTAATGTTTGTAATTGATGATGTCATTTACTATGTTTGCTAACTTAACTACTGTGATTCAATGCCTCATATGTAGTTCTAAGATATTATTAGTTAACAAATTTATCTGTAACATACTGATGATATACTTTAAAACCTTCCCAAGTTTCCTCAACAATTGGTATGATACTCGTTGCAGGGGGATTGAAACCGTCACTGCCACCCCCTGGAAGTTCCACACAATACGACAAACTAATACCGGCTGCACCCTTCGCGTAATCATCGCTACACCCAGCTGCAAGGGAAAGTACATTGGTCGAGGTACCGATGGTGTAGTTGGTACCGCCGACTGCAAATATTGCGGCGTTTACCAACTGAGCTACACGTACGAGTTCTTCGTTGTCTTCAGGAAGATCACTGGTGTAACCCCATGGGAAAATCAAGTACTGTCCGTAACTGTGTATAGCGAGATACAATTTGATGTCATTTTTGTGGGCAATAAGATAATTTGCTAAAGCCCGAGTCTCCAATTCAGAGAAAGGCCTATATCCAGCGTAAGTTTGGCTACATTGCCAATCGCTAGCTCCCCCTACCATCCACATGTAATCAAAGTTCCTGTTTGGATCTACACCATCGCATATAGTTCCTGGCGTTCTTGTTTTTCTCCAAAGGCGCGTCTAGAATGATAAAATACCGATCAGGAATAAAATGTACAAAGTGTTTTATACAATAAATATATTAAAACTAATGAGCAATTTATTTAGTATAGTAGATATCTCACTACATATAAAACATTAAATTTTCAACTAGTAAATAATTTTGGGGGATTCTGGAGTTTTGATTCTGGTTCATGCAAAATAAATTGATTGTAGTTTGTATGTAGCCTGTTAAGAATTGATGCACCAAATAAATTTACTGGTTTAGTACAGATGAACTCAGGTGACGGAGGAGAGATGAGAAGGGATTCTACATTCACGCGTGCCAAGTTTCAGTACGTACCCAACGATCTCGCGTGTTAGATGTGTGGAGCTCTCCGTCCTGTACTAATCTTTACGAAATATTCTAAGTATCAAAGTAAAGTAACAGAAATATTTCGATCAAACGGCACCAGTATAACGTCATCCTCTGGGTAAAGGAAATAATTAAAGCCATCCGACAGTCAGTTCACCAGTAGAATAGAAGAGGAAAAAAAAATTTTTTTATATATACTTTTTTTTCTGTCATCGTCCCACATTGTAACATGTTTTTAATGTCTTTTAGTGAAAGCCGTTTTTTAAAATAATGATTTATATGAGAGTCAATTGAACCGTCTATCCGGCTTATATCCGGAGCGCTCTTAACAACAACACGGCTAGTTGCTGTACCACTCCTGAGATCAAGTCTCAGCTGCATCAGATGGCAATGTCGTAGAGAATGGTCATTGTATAATTGTTTATATGTATGTGTCCTGGTTGAGTGGTGTAATAACTAATGCTAAACTGCGCCAGGACGTTAATCTAAATAAGGTGTTAAAATAAAAATAAAAAATATATATCCCTTGTCCTTCAAAAACACATTTGCGCCCAGTTGGCGCACACATTTTTAATAATTAATAATACCGAAAGTATTATCTTGCTGGTGTCTTTAGACATCAAGCCTCAATTTTGCACATATGTGCACACAATGCATGCACATAATATAGGTAATCAAATGACAGATGGAGGTTCATCTCATACAGTTTCAGTGAATAAAATAAAGTGGAGGTTTCCGCTCTTTTATAGAATTACCCAAAAAAATTGTATATGTCCTAGTTTAATCGTTCCCACTACATATGCAATATGCATAATATGAAGAAATTATAACGGTATTTTGCTAAAATCTAGTTGTGTACATCTAACTTTAATTTTTGTGACATTGTTAGATAGTTGTCATAATTTATTGCAAGTGTGCAAAAAACTAATATGCCTATATAAGCGATTTAGTTAAATCTGGAGTTATTGCTAAAGCAGAAGATGGATAGTCAATGAGACAAATTTCACTGCGTTTTAATATTGACAAAAGTTCGGTGTGTTACATTTTAAGAAATTGGAGAATAAACGGTACGATTAGTAGAAATCCTGGATCAGGGCGACGAAGGATATCAACTCAACAAGATTTGCAAATGGTAAATGCTTTAGTAGAAAATCCATTTTACTTAGTTATTCAGGCTGCTGAAGAAACGAATTTTCCTGGATCGAGTAGTACTGGTCGCCGGCGAGTAAGAGAATCGGAGCTACGCTGTCATGCAGCAGCACAGAAATACTTACTTAAAGGTGAACTTAAAGAAGCTCGCGCTTGAATTTTTAGCGCATGATGTAAATTTTTAGAACAACGTAATCTTTACAGACGAAAACAATCTTTCCATTCAACACACAGCAGTCGTATTCGCGTTTACCGCCCTCCGAATACTCGATTCGATGAAAAATATATATCTAACAATGATAAAAGTGGTAAATTTTCCGTCAATATGTGGGCTTGGATATCGGCACGTGATCCTGGTGTTTTGTGGCATATTGAGGAACGATTTAATAGTGAAATGTATATTAGGATTTTAGACAATATTATGCTTCCTTCTGTGTCACAATTATTTCCTAATGATGAGTTTATATTTCAACAAGACAATTGTTCAGTTCATACTGCTCATACCGTAACTAACTAGTTTCAACATAACAATATCAATGTTCTTAACTGGCCCAGTCATAGTCCAGATCTTAACTCTGTGGAAGAAGTATGGGGACTACTCGTAAGAAGTATCCAAAAACGAAATATATTATTACTAATTATTATTATTATTAATGATTATTATTTAATTCTATGCCATACAGACTTATAGAAGTTATAAATAGAAATGGTGCAATAACCAAATATTAATAGTTAGTTTCTTGTTAAGTAGGATGTCCTTTGTCTTTGATCCAGGATTTCTACTAATCGTACCGTATATTCTCCACTTTCTTAAAATGTTACACACCAAATTTTTGTTAATGTTATAATGCAGTGCAATTTGTCTTATTAACTATCCATCAATAACTACAGCATTAAAATAAAAAATAAATTAAAAGTGATATCTGTTTTATTTCGGCTACTCGTTACATATTCAAATAGAGACAGATTTACATTAGATAAAAAAAGTTGTCCTATTTTTTTCTGTTCACGACAGTACTGTTTCCCAAGGAAAAAGATACTTACAGTAGTATGGGTATATTCATATCCATCAGGATTGGCAACTGGCACGATTACCCAGTCGACATTTTCATATAAAGCCCTATTTTCAGGATTTTCAACAAGCTGATTAATAATGTACAAGGCCATAGATGGTGCTATCCATTCTCTGGCATGGATGGCTGCATCTGCAAATATTGTTGGTTTATTGACGCCTCCACTTGAAATTTTTACCAGGAGCATTTCTCGACCCTCGAAGGTTTTTCCGAGTAATTCGACTGTAACAATAGTAGGGTAGTCTTCTGCAAGTTTTCTTACGTAGGCATTTATCTAAAATGGTAATTTTTTGTTCACTAGTTCTTTCTTATTTTATATTAGTGTAAAACTATTATAAAAATTCGTTTAAAATTGCTGTTATTAAATTAAATTTTATTACATTACCCAACAGAGAAACCATTTACAGGGCAACACTATATGAATATAAGATGAACAATACAATAGAAATACAAAAATACAATGTAAGTATGGGGGCGAGCGTGGGTGCGTCTTTACTATGTACATACTTCAATATGCAATGTAAAGCAATGTAAGGCATGGTTAGTAGTTGGATGGGTGACCATTCCAATGAAGACTGCATCCTCGCCTTACACATCTTCCAGCGGCTTGTATATCAGTGTATGCGCGGAAGATATACAACCTTAGGCGAGGGTTGTATAGGGGATATACCATCCTTCGGAGGGGATGTAAATCCGTCGGTCCCTTGTCTATTAAATGTTAGGCAAGTAAAAGATCCCTACTTTTCTTAAGGGAAGAGGTCCGGCAAAATTCCTGGTTGGGGGGTAGACAATGTAAGTATAAATAGGTCATACAAATATAAAACTAAACTGATAAGTCTAGGCAGCTAGGTAAACAATTTAAAACTGAATATTATACATATGTGTGTTGTTTGAAATTTTAAGTATGATACTGAGCAAGACAATGTACCTAAATCTCAGCTGAGTGATAATATTCTCGAGCAGTTTTTAGCAAAGATAACAGAGCACAATTATTTATGTCGCAATGAAATTGATACATTTTTAAAGTAGGATGATAAAAAGAAGATTTAATTAATATATTCGTTCTATGTACAGAGCATCTAAAATTTTTGTTTTGCCTGATGTCGAGGAATATGAAATTTTATTTGTGAAAGAATCGTAGGACAATCAATATTGTTACGCAATAATTTAAACAGAAAACTTAGGGAATACAAAATTCTGCAATGTTTTAATGATTCCATATTAAACATATTTAACAGCAACTCTGGACTAAAGCTTCTCTCATATACCCTGTTACACTTTAAATACGAAAACTTCAATAATTTCCTTTGCACAGTTCCCAGTGATGGGGCAAAAAATGAGAGACCAATACTCTAATTTTGATCGAACTAACGAGTAATATAATATGTCTTTAAAGCTAATTCATTGGTAAATGATCTACAATTCCGTATTATGAAACCTAAAGTTTTAATTGAGTTTATCGCTACTGTCTCGATATGTTCAACGAAGGATAGATCAAAGTTAAAAATAATTCCTAAGTCCTTAATGACTCACATCTTATAAGTTCTTCATTTAATCATATGATAAGGACATTTCTTGCATGAGTAAGTTACGACTTTGCACTTGGAAATATTTAATGACAATTTATTAACACTACACCATTCTACTACTTTATTGAGCTCTAGCTGGAGTGCCTGGCAGTCATCAGACTCTGAAGTAATGCTAAATATTTTTAGGCCATCAGCATATAGCAGTTGTTCAAATTCGACTGATAGAGTTAGATCATTGATAAATATTTTAAAAAGCAGCGGTCCGAAATTTGACCCTTGTGGTACTTCAGATGATGCAACATACAAATCAGACTTGTGACCATTATAAGCTACAAATGGCAGTCGGTTTGTTAAATTTGAGCTAAATAACGCCAACAGTGACGTACTGACACCAAACACCTCAAGTTTAGCAATGAGAATGGAGTGGTCTATGCGGTCAAAAGCCTTCGAGAAATCTGTATATATCACATCAACTTGCCCCTGGCAATCCAATGTATTAGATATGTATTCAGTTATAACGAGTAAATTATAGTCATGGTAGATTTCTTGCTCATGAATCCATGTTGTGACAGATATGCAGTTTCTTATTGAAGGATGTATGTGACTGTCTATGGATATCTCGAAAACTTTCGCAAAATTAGAAATTATAGAAATGGGCCTACAGTTATCTAAGAAATTAATATTACCATTTTTTAGCACAGGACAAACTCTAGTTGATTTCCAATACTCTGGAAACGTAGATGTACTCAAAATTAGATAGAATATTATTAAAAGTGGGGTAACAAAAATTCGAGAACAATCTCTAACTAAAAAACTCGGGATTTGATCATGGCCAGCTGTCGTTTTATTTTTTAATTTACATATTGCTCCAATAACTTAATTCTTATTAAAATCTGTATCGAGGCAAGTATTTGATACACTATCACTACTGTCATTATTGTGAGCTGACGAGTCACTCGGCAAATAAACACTACTAAAGTAATCCAGAAAACCATTAACAATTGACTGCAGTTTACTGTAAGAATTATCATTGAGAGACATTCTTCCGGGAATACGAGACGTTCCTTTTTTCCAAAGCAACACCAAATGGTTTAATAAACGTTTTGATTTCGTTTATACGACTGGTATAAATAATATTTATCGCAACCTATATTCAACGTTCGAAGGCCACACTACTAAACCAGCACACGAAACAGCAATTAACACGACGATCCACGGTCGCTCACCAGCTATACTGTTGAGACAATGAGAGAGATGCATATATTTATGAGAAATGCTTATGTATTCTGCAACAAAGACAACAATACTAACCCGGTTGATGGCGACTGCGCAATCGATGCAGATTGATATACGTTTAAAAACCGTATATTATAAACTGCAATATAACTGAACAAATATTTTCATTCATCATCTATCTATAACAAATTTTGATTAATGTAAATATTTTACTCATATTTCCAGATATTGTTATAATTTTCGAACTTTTAGTTGTAATTGTTTATGACATGCCTATAAAAAATGTAGCGCAAATACATATTTATCGTATACATACAAGTAGTGTCAATTTCACCAATTTACAAGTCAAACATTTGACGGAAGTGTGGTCTCAACTCTTAATTAATTATTTCTCAAATATTCTCATCCAAAAGTTTTCGGAGAAATACATTTATAATATACGTGGAAAAATCGTTTATGAAATACGCTTTTCATAAACGTTGATTAAATATACGATAACGAAATTTAAACCATAATTTCATATAATAAACCTTTATTAAACCATCATGTGTTGCTTGGGTTATTTCTTATATATGACCAAAAATATTTTAAATTATTATTACATTTTACTCGAATCTTTCTATGTATATTTTATATGCATTATTAATTTAAGATTTAATTACGTAATTATTATTATTTTTGGGTGACAGCAGTCGGAAAGAGAACAACGTTGCTATTTTTCTATCCTTTAACATATATTTGCATGTGTGTGTATGTACATTAATCATTATTATTATGAGTATATATTGGTTTGGAGTTTTGTATTTTTGTAATTTCCCTGCCTTGTAATTGAAGTTTTCCTGTTTCAGTAGTGTATCACTAAATAAATACATTTTTAAGTGCTTACCTCCTGTGTGGTGTGCTCACTTGAGCAGTGTATTTTTGAATACATACAATACAATACAAATAAATAAGTAAATATACAATGTGTCCATTGCAAAGCGATATTATAGGTGTAAATGAGAACTTTTTTGGATTACAAGCACAATTTTTTGTATTCTGCTCTTGCTCCACCCAAAAACTATTTTTGGTATGTTAGACTTTAAAAAATTTATAGAGGGTGCTAGTAACAGCTTAAAAATAAAAATTGCAAGTACCTTTTCTGTGCGAAATATTGAAAAATCTTATTAGAAAAACTTACTCAGTATAAAAAAGTATGACATTGTAACGAATTACAGAACTAAATACATTTTTTTATTTATAAAATTTTAATTTTTTTTAATATTTATTATAAATGTAATGATAATTTTAATTTATTTATTCTACCCAGGTTCCTCCATTTTCAGTACACATCTCAACTTTGTTCATAAATTCTTTGTAGCTATTTTGAATGCCTTGAAGGTTAATTGAATTTACAGCAGTTGTAATTCTCTCTTTCAATACATTTACATCCGTTGTTAAATAATAATAAATAATAATAATAAATATTTATTTTCCAATACGACTGTTTTCACAGTATAGGAATGGTCAGAGATACATTTTAAAATCTTACAATACAACAATACAAAATACAAAAATTTAAAATATAATTGTTAAAAAGTGTGACTATAACTATATCTAACAATATTATGTGACTAGGCTAAAATAATAATATCTTATATAAGAAACTCATTTATGGTGTAACAACATTTTTCAATAAGATATTCTTTAATTTTTTTTTTAAATTTATGAGTACATAATATATCCTTGAAATTTTCTGGTAGATGATTAAAAAATTTAGTTCCAGCATAAGAACATGATTTTTCAAATGCACTAGATTTATGCTGATCAAGCCTGATTATGTTACCATGACGCGTATTATAATTATGCAAATCACTATTTTGTTGGTAGGAGTTTAAATTAAATTTCATATGTAATAAGCAGCGATATATATAAATTGAGGGAAATGTAAAGATGTTAAATCATGGGAATAAACAATTTGCTTCAGATGACCCCACAAATAAAAATCGCAAATAGTCAAATCAGGCGATCTGGGTGGATACGGAAAGGATCCAAATCGTCCAATCCACTTCTCTGGAAAATTATTATTCAGCTAATTCGTTATTATGTGTGTGCTATGGGTTGAACAGTGAACAACCATCTTGCTGAAAATACATCTTTTGTCCAGTGGCAAGGTATGTGAATATTGTGAATATTCATGAAAAAATGTTTCCAGTAGATTTAAATGCTTATGCTCGTTTAATTTTCCATCAATGAAGTAATTGTTAATGAAGGCATAGTTTTAAGGGACGTTTCTTTTAAATACACGGGTGACGAACAAGTTTTTCTTCGCTATAATATAATTTAAAAAAATCATCGCTACAAAATCAAACTTGCTAAAAGATCTTATAATGAATCTATGTTATTAAATTCACATAGCACAACAAAAACTGCCTGGCAACTTATTAAAAATAATACTTGTAACAATGATAATAAGCTTCCCAAACATTTTACCAACATAGATGGAACTATTATTAATACCCAGGATGAAGCTGCAGATGCTTATAACACTTTTTTCATCAACTCTGTTAAGCACTTAACAAATAATATGTCTCCGTCATTAAATAATATTAAAATAATTAATAATAGTAGTTCAATTTTTCTGAATCTATTAACCACGACTAAAATGCTTACGATTATCAGATCTGTCTCGATAAAAAATTCATCTGGGGAAGATGAGGTGCTTCGTTCTCTTTTACTAAAAGTGGCTAAATTTATTGTTGAGCCATTAACATACATTATTAACTTGCACTTCTGCATTGCACTTCTCTCGGCTTTTTCTAAAGCTTTTGAAAAATGAAAACAAAACATAATATGATATCTCCTTATCAGTTTGGCTAAAGATTTATCAACAAAAGATGCAGTCTTGTCTCTTTCTAATTATGTCTTAGATAACTTTGAAAAGAAAACGAAAACTGCCTGTTTGCTTTTTGATTTAAGCCGTGCTTTCGATATGATTAATCATAAGTTGTTATTAGAAACGCTTGAACGCTGCGACATTCATGGCACAGCCCTTAGCTGAGAGAACTTAGTTCGTTGCAATAAAAGGTCCTGATAATACCGCAACATCCAGTTCTCTGGAAGTTCGCACTGGCGTGCCGCAAGGTAGTATTTTTGGGGCTGTTATTATTTATTATATTCATAAACAATATTGGATGTAATCTTGAAAATGTATTCATATCACTTTTTGCAGACGATACCACTGTTGCAGTTGATTCTAACTCTATTGATGAGCTGAGTTATAAAGCCATTGTAACAGCTAAAACTATGCATAATTATTGTAAGTCTATGGGTTTAGCTTTAAATAACTTGAAAACTGATTTACTATTATTCTAAACTAGGTCAACTGATTATAGCTTACTCGTTAAATATGAAATTCGCTCTATAACTCAAAGTAATTATGTTAAATTTCTCGGCGTTTACGTAGATTCTCTATTGATTTGGGGTAATCACATTGATCATTTAATCAAAAAAATATCAGCCCAGTGCTTTGTTATTTGGCAGTTAAGATCATCCATCAACATTTACATCTTAAAAATGTATTATTTTGCACATGTTCAATCTCAGTTAAGTTATTGCATAATCTGTTGAGAAAATTGCACTCGTTTTAACGAAGTATTTATTCTTCAGAAAAAAATTATCCGTACCATGTCTTTCAAACCACCGCAATATTCATGTAGAAAACTTTTTAGTGAACCGGGAATTTTGATAGCTCCTTTCTTCCATTTTACATTCTGTATTGCACGTAGAAAATAATTTAACACATTTTAATAGCAGACATGATACCTGTGTTAGTAGTGGCCATAATCTTCGGGAAAACTACTCTCTAGATATTCCATTTCATGCTTTATCCATTTTGGCAAAAAATCATAAAGTAATGCGTATAAAATTGTGTAATAAGCTAACTTTAAACATAAAGAGAGTGAATGTTATTCATCTGTTTAAAACAGAAGTGAAATCTTCTCTTCTCTTTGAAATTTTTTCTTTTATTCAGTTGTAGAGTATTTACAAGCTGATTTTTAAATTTTATTTTATATAACTAAGTTATCTGAATGTTGCTCGTTATATGTTATATGTTAGTATGTCTTCTATATTTTATGACTATATTCCAATTATCTTTTTTGTGTGAAGTAAAAGTAATAAATGAATAAGTAAATGTTGTTTGTCTTCTACTTTGTTAGTTATATTTACTTAATTGTTATTTATTTATTATTTTTATCGTTAAAAATTTTTTAATCAATTTTTATTATTGTCTTCATTTTGTATTGCTGTTTGACTTGCCATATTTACTTAAATATATCATTTTTTAATGGTAAATCTTTTTTTTAAGTAAAACCAGTCGTCCTTCTCCCTGCCTCCGATACCAGAGAGGGTACGCTGGGAGCGCCAGTAACCACTCTCTACACCGTAGAGTCAGTGATCACTGGTTCCGTGACTCGTGTGCCCTGAGCAGACGCAATGAACCAAGAATGACAGCCTTCTGCATTCTCCCGGCTAGGACTTCTGCCGATTGTCGGCATGCCGGTATGATGTTCAATTCTGAAAGCAGCGTGTGCCTCGTTCCACCGAGAGCTCCTATAATCAGTACCACCAGCTTGACAGTATGGTCTGGATACAGTCTGCGGAGTTCGAAGAGTAGGTCTCGATATTTTGTCCGCTTTTCTTCCTCCTTCAAGACAATGTTGTTCTCCGCGGGAGCCGAGAACTCTATGACGAACATTGTCTTGAGTTGGTGGTCTATGAGGACTATGTCAGGCTTGTTTGCCTGTATTTGCCTGACCGTGGGAAACGAGTAGTTCCAATAAATTAGACACCTCTCATTCCCCACAACGGACTCAATATCCCCCGGAGCATAAGGCAGCACTGGTGTCTCGTCTATCTCATACGAGTGCCTCAGATGGTAGTAAAGCACTCGTAGTGCTCCGTCGTGCCTTCGGATATAGGCGGAGACTGCATATGTCGGGCAGGCCGACAATAAGTGCATAAGCGTCTCCGGCGCTCTGCGACAGGCCCTGCAGCTGACGTCAGCGACCTCCACACCCATGACACGACTTCGATAGACGAGGGTGTTGAATACACCGTCCTGGCAAGCCAATATAAATCCCTCGGTCTCAGACTTCAGCCCGGCTGACCTTAAGAAGGCGAAGGTCAGCCTTTCGGATAAGCCAAGTTCTTCTATATTTCTATAGAAGACACCATGCAGTGGCTTATCCGAATGGAGCTGCAGAAAGATGGTTCGTTCTGCAGCTTTTATTTGGGCTTTCCGCCGAGCGGGTTCCAACTCGGTGACAGAGTCGGGATTATCCCGCTCAACGTCGAAGATGAGACCGAGTTCATCGGCTGCTCTGCGTGCTGCCTTAAACAGAAAAGCTCCTACCCCTGCATTTTCATGGTCTCGGACCATGCAGAGGAGGGGATCCGAACTCCTGACGACCTTACAGGCTCCATCCAGCACCATCCTGCTGTGTAGACTCTCCAAGCTCAAGAGTCCACGGCCTCCCCGATGGCGTGGGAGATATAACCGTGGAACAGACGATTTAGGATGCAGGCTCCTATTGAGGTGCATCTTTCTCCGGGTTCCTACATCGAGTTGACGCAGCTCCTCTCGAGTCCACTTCACTACTCCAAAGGAGTAGAGAAGGATCGGAACGGCAAGCATATTAGTAGCAGACACCTTGTTCTTCCCCGACAGTTCTGAAGACCAGATCTGTCGGAGTCGGTGCTGATACTTGCCGCGGAGAGCGTTTTTCACTACACCCACTTCTTGGGTGGAGCGTTGCTCGACACCCAAGTAAGTGTACGACTCTCCGGCATCTAGGTGGTGTAGGATGCTTCCGTCTACGAGCTGCGCGTCTTCGCCGTAGTCCCCACATCGTCCTCTCTTGAGATGGACCAGTGCACATTTGTCCAATCCGAACTGCATACCGACAGCCTGCGTGTACTCCTGTACCACCCTAAGGGATTGTTGGAGATCCCTTTCTCCGGAGGCATAAAGTTTAAGGTCATCCATATAAAACAAATGGGTGACCTTATGCCTCCTGTCGCCGGGGGTACCACAGTTGTAACCGCGGGTTTTCCGGAGCGAGACGGATAATGGCAGTAGCGAGATGCAAAACAAAAGGGGGCTGAGGGAATCTCCCTGAAATACTCCCCTTTTGAACGTTACCGGCTCTGTTTGGACTCTATCATTACCAGATGTTATGGTAAAGCGAGTCCTCCAGAGCGGCATCAGATCTTCAATGCATCTCACTACGGGACCGGCGACCGCAAGACATCGGAGCAAGTGTACAATAAGCTCATGAGATGTCATGTCAAATGCCTTGCGGTAATCGATCCAGGCCATGGAGAGATTCCGCTTATACTGCACGGAGTCCTGCGTGACACATCTGTCAATCAACAGGTTCTCCTTGCAGCCAGCGACATCTCTCTTCGACCCTCGTTGCTCATATATCCGTTCGTAAACTGGGTTAACTGCTTGGAGTACCCGCATGTACAAGATGCGTGTGAACACCTTGTAACATGCGTTTAAACAGGTTATCGGCCTATAGTTCTTTGGGTTGGACAAATCTCCGTTCTTGGGGATCAGCACTGTCCGCCCCTCAACAACCCAAGAAGGAATTTGCTGCTCCCCATTTAGCCAAGAATTAAAAATTCTGGCCAAATGGTGGTGGGTACTGGCTAACTTTTTCCACCAAAAGTTATTAATCCCATCGGGACCTGGAGCAGCAAAATTCTTAGAGCCTTCAAGAGCTCTTCGAACCTCTTCTGGGGTTATTGGTTGGCACACCTCCTGTTGTAGATGAAGCCTTTGGCAAAAGGCTTCAAAGTGTGCCAGGGCCGGAGAGTCTCTGTTGAGCGGAAGCCTCTGTTCGTACAACGTTTTCCAGAAAGTTTCCACCTGATCGACGGTCGGTGGATTGTCGGCAACACGCTGAGGCGGTTCGAATAGGCGCGAAGGCTTTTGGCGAAAAAGGTTATTTTCCGCCAGCCCCCTCGCCCGCCTCACTAGTGACTTTTTGCAAGCCACTAGCATCCGTATCCTATCGAGGCAGTGCTGTTTGGTGGTTTGTAGCACTGCCCCGTTGAGTGTGTGATGGGCGCGTCTTAAATTGGCGGCTATACGTCGAACTTTAGACGTGAAAGGCCTATTGGCCGCCATGTAGTCCATCACACATTGGACACGGGATGCGTGTTGTCTCGCCGACCGGATTTTGGCCTCCATCTTTTGTATGCGCCGCTGCGCTCTCTCCTGTGGGGAAGAGGTATTTCGCCTCTCCACCTGAGACGAGCGTTGAGCAGCGGCATACACGGCACAATTTATGTGCCAGATGTCAGCCTCTTCCGGTTCAGCGTCCACTCTGGCCAGGTCTTGTGGCCCGGGGGTTTTCAGATGGTGTAACCCCCTTCTGGTACTGAGGCCCTCTGGTATTGGCGGAACGAGGAGAGCTACGTCCTCAACGTCAATTATTATTATTATAGTCCGATTATACCATTGTAGGATATTGCACATCAAACATTAACTCTTTTAGAATATTGATTGCCGGCAACAATTCTAAAATTTGGGTTTGAATCGCTCCAGTAGCGGCAATTCTGACTTGGCACAACACCATTGGTGGTAAAAATGGCTTCATCAGAGAAAATGATATGCCGATAAAGAAACCGGTTTTTTGAAAATCTTTCCCCATTAACATACAAAAGTAAAAGCGCTTATCTTCATCCTAGTACTCAAGATAATGTCGAAATCTTGGTTTGAATGGAAAAACTTTGTTTTCTTTGAATGTTTTCAAACTAACGATTTACTTATTCCTGTATCACTAGCGCGTTTTCTTAAAGATAATATTGGATTGTCTCTAAGAGAATCCATCGCTAATAATGTTGCTGTATCATATTCATTGTACTGTTTCTTTTGCCTAGTGCTTATTTACATTTCCGATTTTCTTGAATCTTGTCACAATTCTCCTTGCCTTTTGTATCATTAGGATAATACTCGGCAACTTTTTATTAAACTTTGAAATCACATTTTTCATGCTATGTTCGCCAGTGCCATAACATAGTACTAAATAAACTTTTTCCTGTAAACTTGAGATTTTTAATACAAACAATAAATTATTCTGATCAATTTTATTTTTGTTTCCATGGCATATTCTTCTTAAAATATAAAAAATTTATTTAAAAAATGATTTATGATGATGATAATAAATTAAATGTTTTCTTAAATGTTTTGTTAAATGTTTTCTTAACCGCCTCTCAAGTCACTGAAGTAACCCCCTGGAAGATCTCAAGGATAAGGTAAAGAGAGACGAGGCCCTACAGTTTAATGTGGACTCCGAACCGCTCTTGGGGCAATTTTTTTTTAATGAAAAATTGTTTCGCCTTGCGGGAATCGAACCCACTTCGCTAGGCAACTTAGTTTGCTAGCCAGATGCTTTAACGCACTGAGCTACCGTCCCCATTGATACGTCATATTTTTTAATTCTGAGCAAGTTGTTCTAATAAAATTTTTCAATATTTCGCACAGAAAAGGCACTTTACCTGATGCGATTTTTATTTTTAAACTGTTGCCAGTGCCCTCTGTATATTTTTTAAAGTCCAACATACTAAAAATACTTTTTGGGTGAAGCAAGAGCAGAATACAAAAATTGTTTGTGGTCCAAAAAGAGTTGCCTTTTACAGCTATAATATCGCTTTGCCGTGGACATATTGTATAAATGTTAATTAATTATTAGATGCTAAGAAACTACTTACTTCGTCGTGACGCATAAATTCTTCAAAAGTAACTTCCCCTTCTGCGACTCTGGCGGTTCGTCTAAGACGTGCATTCTCCTCTTGAATTTTTCTAATACAAAAAGGTTTGCAATTCCATATTATTGAATTTAATAAGAGGATATGTACGAAAATAAATAAATTAAATCATCTTACTCTTCCACGTCATTAATAAGGATCTTGTAACTGAGTTTGTGAAGTTTAATCACGTCCTCGAATCCCTCTTGAGCATCGGGAGAAACCATAATGTCAACAGGTGCGTTAAGGATTCCCGGCCTGGACCAGAAATCAAAATTTTCATTATCTTGAAACATGTTCAACAAATTCGCCTCGGCTTTAGTTTTTGGATAAAGCTGGTACACTTTATACCTATTAAAATAAATAATGAAAATGTTAAAGGGATGAATTGCACAGCGCCGAAAGAGAGAATTATTTAACTGAAGGGACTTTGGCTAAATTTACTAAATATAAGTATCTCGCATAATTGAGCAGGGGAAGCTTAGGATAACTCGGGGTGAATAATATGCTTCTATATAACCCACGGTTACGAATTTTGGCTGGTTGTAACATATATTACATCCACACAAAGGTGTTATAAATAGATCAACAGCATTCAGATAAACATGTTTCTACAGTTTTTTTTATTGTCTTTTTTCAAAGCGTTCTGTTTATAAAACAAAGTGTTATGTGTTTGGAGAACATATTATCAAAAGAAATTTGCATACGTGTTAATAAAGCGGCTGTGTATGATAATATGATGGTCAAAAATATGAACTAATAAGAATTGTTTGTATTACTATGGACCAGTCATTGGTGAATTAAAAAACAATTATTCCTGAACTATAAATTCGGACCTATTTTCATTAGTTTATCCTGTCGAGGATCCTTATATAGTAATAAGTTGAGAGTCTGGATTAAGTATGGAGTATCAGTTTTACTATTGTGTAAACAATTGAAAACGCGTTTTTTGAGAATTGAGTTTAACTGCATCGGAATCCTAATGCATTTTATGAAAAATATAATAATTTTTCATACAATTACTCCAATCAAAAGTTATATGAAGTAATTAAAGTTGAAAATTGAACTAATTATTCACTTTCTTATGGCCAAAACGTATATTTCGAACCACCAACTTGCGATTAAAATTTGTTGTCGATATTATTTAAATACCACAGTGTCATTGCATTTTGATTTTCGCTACTTTAGCCAGTAGGCTCTCATTGAGTATACTTTACACGACTACAATTGAAACTGGTCAGTGTTAAAGCACAGGACCGTGCGCACTGAACTTGATATTTTGTCCTATATATTTAGCAATGGTATCGAGATTCGAATGGTAGTTGAAACTGTGCAGGCGAGTCCGAAACTGGCAATGTAATCAGCCTGAATAAACCATCTACGCCTGCACTGGTTTAAAGATAATAAAACGGAGAGGCCTACTAGCATAAAAAAACTCGTAAATCGTTTCTTAGTAGTCAACGGTGGACTTATGAGATGTGCTGTCAATGTGCCAGTGCAGTGCATAAATACTTGTTATAATATCAAGCGTAGGAGTTTAGTTAGTTATTGTTAATATTTATAAATATTTACTACTATATAAAACGTAAAATATTTTTAATTATTTTAATTTACCATGGCTTTCTGGAGACCATTTGAAACAGAGGATAATATAATAACGCCCGAAAATCTTATCATTTTCTTATGACAAGCATTTCTATTTACTTCCGCCCACTGTCGACTGTTTTAGTTTTTATACGGTTTCAATTAAGTTCGTATACACTTTACAATAGATATCCGCAAAAGATTAAATTTTTGTAACGTTACAAACTGATTTATTTTGCAGTTATTAACTATTTTAATACACGCATATATAGCTATACATAGAAGTAGTAATAACATGCAGCGAAAAGATATACATAACTGCAAGATTGGATAAGAAACTAGAGGAGCCAGAGAACTAAAAGGAAGAATATACAACACAATACAAAAAGGAACGCTGGCCTTGAACGAGTTAAAACCAATGGATCAAGTAGTATTGGCCATGTCTGAAGTGATAGCAATACCTACCGTATGCTGGTAAGTCAAATTAAGAAATAACTTTCTTAAAATACACATTCATTAATTATATCATTAATTAGCTGTTTGCTATTTATACTTCTGTTTTGTTTTATAAAATTCCAGTGGAAATGCTTTATCTATTAAGAAAGTGCGAAAAACATTCTTCACAATTTTAGTGTTGATTTTCTTCCAAGAAATTCCACTTTTCCTAAAATTTCTTAAGAAATCTGTTATTGATTAAAAAAATGCCAGTGAATATTGCTTTAATACTAAAAGATTAATGTTTATAAAGTTAGTTTTCCCAATAATTTTTTACCCTCGGCTGTATTCGCTTGGATCCATTACATTTTCTAATTTATTATCCCACCATCTGCCCTACCTCCTACCATTTCCCCTACCTTTCCACCGCGTTCTCCAAATTTGCCACCATATTCCCCCACTTTCGCACCAAATTTTCCCACTATCTTCCTCGTTTTTCCACTTTTTCATCACTTTTTCGCCCTTCTCACGGCGTTTTCTTGCTTTTCTCATATTTCCACCACTTTTCTATTTTATCACCTTCTCACATTTACACTCTTTACATTCCTGCCACATTTCTTACCTTTCCGTTCCTTTTGTCATTTTTCCCGCCGCCGTGTCGTCCCCTATCATTCCACTATCTGTCCTCACTTTTCTCATTTATTCATGATTTTACTACTTTCCCCCTATTTTCTTCTAACTTTCCACCACTCTCTCTAACTTCCTCGCCATATATCCTCATTTTTCCCCACCATCCTATCGATTTATCCTATTTTCCACTATATCATGTTTCCAATATCTTTCCTTGCCTTCACCGGTGAGTGGGGTGAAAGGTATTTCACTGTCTTGCATAGCTTTCCTCCGTCACAAAGCAAGCATGTTGAAAAGATATTCAGACGTATACAGAAGTTGAAGAGATGAAAACATGCTGAACTCTTTTCAACATATGGTCATATGGTGGGGCAGACAGTTAGAAAATAAAACCTCTCGCTTGGTTAAAGTTTCAATCCTATATTGGATAAAAACTTCTTAAAATCACTTCATAGTTTGCGCTTATGTATCAAAAGCAACATTATTGTATCAGATTGCGAATTTCTAGGCCTTCGGCTCTGCGCCAGTAAACACAAGCTACTCTTACGTGTTTACACCCTCCAGTAAACACCCTCAAGTCTAGGTTCAATAATTGCAATACAGATTATCTTTAACCATTGATTTATTTATCATTGAATTATAATAATTAGTCCCTATAATAACACACTAGTTATAAATTTTATTTACTATACACTCAATACTATAATTCACAGCTTGTTACTATATTCTTTATCTTATCTGACACTTAACTCCTTCAGAACTGTATTGAACTGACTGATGCGCTGGTCCCGTTTCTTATATATCCGTGGCACTTATTCTCCATTCATCCAGTCTGTCACTCGAGACGTTTCGAGTCCTTCTAGTATATTCTATAAGGCAGCGCCATCTTTGGGCCGACTGGTGAACTATTACCCTATGGTAGCTAATTATGCAGGCCTCCTTTCTCTCTACCAGAGATTAAACCTTTCAACGTAAGAGGGCGGTACATAACATACTTTATCTCTATAGGTTATACCATGCAACTATTTCAGTAAATGATGTAAATTGAGTATAATAGATTACATTAAATGCTACTTTTTTAAAAACAATTTGAGCTTTGATGTCTTTTTAAATCTCGATATTTCTCAACGTCCCCAAGGGAAAAGATCTAAAGACACTAAAACTACAAGAGCTGTGAGGAACACACTAGAAAATCGAGTTTGTAGAAAACCTGATTACATTAATAATTTACATTCCATTATGAACAAGAGCCCAGGATGCGAAATTCAAATATTTGCGGCAACTTAGGGTTAGCTCGGAAATAGTCGTTATTAAAGCAGGAACTGCATATAGAGTTTCTGGCATATGTTCATTCGAGAAACAAGGCTAATTATCCAACAATGCCAGCTCATACATTAGTTTCCCGTGACTGTGTACGATTTCTATCTCTTAACTTATATTTCTTTGACCAGTTCTAAAGCTCAAATGTGCTTTTAGAGGGCGGAATATTAAACATAATATTTTTAGTCGCAAACTCCTCTATAAATCATTATTTTACTATAAGGAAAGTAACCAGACTGCAACCAAAGTTACAAATCTGGCGCGTTAAGTGTAATAATTGCATATTACCATCAAAACGCTAATGCTTCGATTGCAACAAACACCAGCCGAAAGACTGATCCTACTTAAAGGAGCTCCCTTGCCAGTCGTCACACACCACTTGCAGACTGCAGTTTCGAGCTGTTGGCTCTCGTCAGTGCAAGGTAGGTATGCGACAACCGACATGAGAATCCTTTGACTATAGTACATCCGGGTATTTTCACAATAGCGACATGTAAAACAGCCAGCAGGCGCCATCTAGCGGTCCAGTATCTGTTGCAATCGAAAAATAATAAATAGCCTGACTTGGCTTAGCATAGTTCAAATGTGCTTTTAGAGGGCGGAATATTAAACATAATATTTTTAGTCGCAAACTCCTCTATAAATCTTTATTTTACTATAAGGAAAGTAACCAGACTCCAACTAAAGTTACAAATCTGGCGCGTTAAGTGTAATAATTGCATATTACCATCAAAACGCTAATGCTTCGATTGCAACAAACACCAGCCGAAAGACTGATCCTACTTAAAGGAGCTCCCTTGCCAGTCGTCAGTGCAAGGTAGGTATGCGACGACCGACATGAGAATCCTTTGACTATAGTCGGTCGTCGCATACCTACCTTGCACTGACGAGAGCCAACAGCTCGAAACTGCAGTCTGCAAGTGGTGTGCGATGACTGGCAAGGGAGCTCCTTTAAGTAGGATCAGTCTTTCGGCTGGTGTTTGTTGCAATCGAAGCATTAGCGTTTTGATGGTAATATGCAATTATTACACTTAACGCGCCAGATTTGTAACTTTAATTGCAGTCTGGTTACTTTCCTTATAGTAAAATAAGGATTTATAGAGGAATTTGCGACTAAAAATATTATGTTTAGTTCTAAAGCTGTTATTACACATAAGGTGGAGTAGCTGGAAATGTTTTTTTAATTAAATTGCTGTTGTATATATTTTGTTTTGACTGTTTTGAGAATTTGGGCATGGTTAATCTCGCTCAAGGTATTATATTATGTTAAAAGATAAAATTTATGCATTGAAGATACTTATTTGGATTATGTAGTAATATCTAAAGCCTTTCTTAATTTATAGCTAATATAGATAATTTATCGCATATTGTGTAATCGACTAACTGTAGATTGTGTTACAGAAAGTCGATTTGAGCACCTAATGCAGGATTAATGATGCTGTATTCTTACTACGTCATCCTAAATTGAATTAAAGCTATACCCTCTCTTTTTACTTAGCGGACTATAATATAAACAATGAATGTAAGGTAAGAAGATATCATGAAAAATGTTGTGTGGTAACTGATTAATAAATATCGCAGACTACACGAATTTATTTAATATAAAGGGATTAAATACAGAATATTGCAGGTACAATATCAAAAAATTTGTTTGAAAAGAAAAAAAAATTATGCCGATAAAGATTTGACGATTTGTGGGGTTCACCGATGACATTCTAATTTCGAAGGGTGCAGAAGTGCGTGTTTGAGGACTGTGCACGGGTGAAAAGTGCACTTTTAAAAATATCTCGGAAAATATTTTATTTGCTGAATTGAGTAGCATTAAACCATTAAAAACTATGTTTTTAGTGTTTTCTTAGATACTTTAAAGTAAAATGTATGCCCTTACCAAATATGTGGCTTATGCCCTGTAGATTATTAATCCACTTGTAAAGAAATCATCGTAAAAATATAAGGCCACAAATCACAATCCCACCATGTGATAGAGCTAATCATGATGCACATTTTACCCGAAAATCATTAAATTCTCTGTAGAATTTCTATTTTTAAAATAAATAATAATAATAATAATAATAATAATAAGCAGGAGAGGCTAACTTCCATCTATTAAGCCTTTGGTGAGTAGC
Source organism: Leptura quadrifasciata (assembly GCA_963675555.1). Lineage (NCBI taxonomy): Eukaryota > Metazoa > Arthropoda > Insecta > Coleoptera > Cerambycidae > Leptura > Leptura quadrifasciata. The sequence continues at coordinate 26,688,010 of OY776673.1, forward strand.
GCCACCACTTACTCCAGCTAGGGGTGCAAAACCGAACCGGCAGCCCTAGTGCACCCGGGAGGGGAAAGCATCTTCCCCTCTGGTGTCGGTCGTGGGCCTGCAGGGCTAACCACCCACAGGCTCTAACCTTTGGTTCCGGCAGGCCGAAGACTGGGCCCCCACGATCGACCCCGTTCGGATAGGGGTCAAGGGCAAGGTGGTGGGGCCCAACCGGATAGACCGCCCGTTGACGACGTACGCAATGAACAAGGACGCTTTGAGTGGACAGATGAACTGAGGGATGAGCTTCTGCATTGTTATGAAAGCAGTGAGCCCGCGCGGAGGGGGTACATGGCGCGGATGCATGCTCTGTGGTGTGAGAGGCTACCAGAGCATAGCGCCTTCACGCCACAAAATCTGCGTGACTATGTATCCCACCTTCGTAGTAGGGGCTACGTGAGGGCTGCTCCTGGGCCGGTGAATGAGGTGGCCGAAGAGCCGCCACATTCACCGGTTGAGGACGTGGCTCTCCTCGTTCCGCCAATACCAGAGGGCCTCAGTACCAGAAGGGGGTTACACCGTCTGAAAACCCCCGGGCCACAAGACCTGGCCAGAGTGGACGCTGAACTTCGTACAGCGCTACCAGAAGAGGCTGACATCTAGCACATAAATTGTGCCGTGTATGCCGCTGCTCAACGCTCGTCTCAGGTGGAGAGGCGAAATACCTCTTCCCCACAGGAGAGAGCGCAGCGGCGCATACAAAAGATGGAAACCAAGATCCAGTCGGCGAGGCAACACGCATCCCGTATCCAATGTGTGATGGACTATATGGCGGCCAACAGGCCGTTCACGCCTAAAGTGCGTCGATTAGCCGCCAACTTAAGACGCGTCCATCACACACTCAATGAGGCAGTGCTGCGAACCACCAAACAGCACTGTCTCGACAGGATACGGATGCTAGTGACTTGCAAAAAGTCATTAGTGAGGCGGGCGAGGGGGCTTGCGGAAAATAAACTGTTCCGCGAGAAGCCCTCGCGCCTTTTCCAACCGCCTCCGCGTGTTGTAGACAATCCGCCGACTGCAGATCAGGTGGAGAACTTCTGGAAAACGCTGTACGAGGAGAGGCTTCCACTCAACCGAGATTCTCCGGCCCTTGCACACTTTGAAGCCTTTTGTCAAAGGCTTCAGCAACCACAGGAAGTGTGCGAACCAATAACCCCAGAAGAGGTTCGTAGGGCTCTTGATGGCTCTAAGAACTTTGCTGCTCCAGGTCCCGATGGGATAAATAACTTTTGGTGGAAAAAGTTATCGAGCACCCACCACCATTTGGCCAGAATTTTTAATTCCTGGTTAAATGGGGAGCAGCAAATCCCTTCTTGGGTTGTTGAGGGGCGGACAGTGCTGATCCCCAAGAACGGAGATTTGTCCAACCCAAAGAATTACAGACCGATAACCTGTCTAAACGCATGTTACAAGGTGTTTACACGCATTTTGTACATGCGGGTGCTCCACGCAGTTGAACCGGTTTACGAACGGATATATGAGCAACGAGGGTCGAAGAGAGGTGTCGCTGGCTGCAAGGAGAACCTGTTGATTGACAGATGTGTCACGCAGGACTCCATGCAGTATAAGCGGAACCTCTCTATGGCCTGGATCGACTACCGCAAGGCATTCGACATGACATCGCATGAGCTCATTGTTCACTTGCTCCGATGTCTTGTGGTACCCGGTCCCGTAGTGAGATGTATTGAAGAACTGATGCCGCTCTGGAGGACTCGCTTTACCATAACATCGGGTAACGATAGAGTCCAAACAGAGTCGGTAACATTCAGAAGAGGAGTATTTCAGGGAGATTCCCTCAGCCCCCTTCTGTTTTGCATCTCACTACTGCCATTATCCGTCTCGCTCCGGAAAACCCGTGGCTACAACTGCGGTACCCCCGGCGACAGGAGGCATAAGGTCACCCATCTATTTTATATGGATGACCTTAAACTTTATGCCTCTGGAGAGAGGGATCTCCAACAGTCCCTTAGGGTGGTACAGGAGTATACGCAGGCTGTCGGTATGCAGTTCGGGTTGGACAAATGCGCACTGATCCATCTCAAGAGAGGACGATGCGGTGACTATGGAGAGGACGCGCAGCTCGTGGACGGAAGCATCTTACACCATCTAGATGCCGGAGAGTCGTACACTTACTTGGGTGTCGAGCAACGCTCCACCCAAGAAGTGAGTGTAGTGAAAAACGCTCTCCGCGGCAAGTATCAGCACCTACTCCGACAGATCTGGTCTTCAGAACTGTCGGGGAGAACAAGGTGTCTGCTACAAATATGCTTGCCGTTCCGATCCTTCTCTACTCTTTCGGAGTAGTGAAGTGGACTAGAGAAGAGCTGCGTCAACTCGATGTAGTAACCCGCAAGAAGATGCATCTCAATAGGAGCTTGCATCCTAAATCGTCCGTTCCACGGTTATATCTCCCACGACATTGGGGAGGCCGTGGACTCTTGAGCTTGGAGAGTCTCCATAGCAGGATGGTTCTGGAGGGAGCATGTAAGGTCATCAGGAGTTCGGATCCCCTCCTCTGCATGGTCCGAGACCATGAAAATGCAGAGGTAGGAGCTTTTCTCTTTAAGGCAGCACGCAGAGCAGCCGATGAATTTGGTCTCATCTTCGACGTCGAGCGGGTAAACCCCGACTCTGTCACCGAGTTGGAACCCGTTCGACTAAAAGCCCACATTAGAGCTGCAGAACACAACATCCTTCTGCAGCTCCATAAGGATAAGCCATTGCACGGGATCTTCTATAAAAATATAGAAGACCTCGGCTTATCCGAAAGGCTGACCTTCGCCTTCTTAAGGTCAGCTGGGCTGAAGTCTGAGACCGAGGGATTCATAATGGCTTGCCAGGATGGTGTATTTAACACTCTCGTCTATCGACGTCGTGTCATGGGTATGGAGGTCCCTGATGTCAGCTGCAGGGCCTGCCGCAGGGCGCCGGAGACTGTAATGCACTTACTGTCGGCTTGCCCGACTTACGCAGTCTCGGCCTATATTCATAGACACAACGCAGTATTACGAGTGCTTTACTATCATCTAAGGCACTCGTATGGGATAGACGAAACACCAGTGCTGCCTTACGTTCCGGGGGATATTGAGTCCGTTGTGGGGAATGAGAAGTGCCTAATTTATTGGAACTACTCGTTTCCCACCGTCAGGCAAATACAAGCCAACAAGCCTGACATAGTACTCCTCGACCACCAACTCAAGACAATGTATGTCGTGGAATTCTCAGCTCCCGCTGAGAGCAACATTGTCTTGAAAGAGAAGGAAAAACGGACAAAATATCGAGATTTGCTCTTCGAACTCCGCAGGCTTTATCCAGGCCATTCTGTTAAAATAGTGGTACTGATTATAGGAGCCCTCGGTGGAATGAGACAGACGCTGCTTTCAGAACTAAAGATCATACCGGCATGCCGAGATTCGGCAGAGATCTTAGCCGGCAGAATGCAGAAGGCTGTCATCCTCGGTTCATTACGTCTACTCAGGGCACACGATTCGCGGACCCGGTAGTCACTCACCCCACGGGCGTGGGGAGTGGCTATTGGTATTACCAGCTCCCCTCTGTGAGGGTCGGAGCCACAGAGTAGGGTGACTGGTTTTTTGTAAAAAAAAAAAAAAAAAAAAAAAAAAAAAAATAATAATAATAAATGCCTTTATTTAGCATGGCGAGGTATCAGCTAATAGCTGCTATTAGTCCCAACCGGGGTTCCAATTGAATATAGCAAGAAACAAAAAATTAAAAAAAAAGAAAATTATTTCATGACAAACAAGGAAGAACAATAGTAGTAGATAACAAACTTACTATGAATATAAATTAAACGTGTTCTCATCTATTTGCCAGTGTCACAAACCGAACACAGGAATTTTGCATTTTTTGCAACTTAAACAACATTTGATTCGTTAGGCCTGGCCCATATACCACGTCACCGTAAGCAGGCACAGATAAAACAAGTGGATCGATTAACTTTACATTTTGTGACAAAATATACTTAAATTGGACGGGACATGTGCGTGTCTTAACTTAGCATAGCAAGTCTGTACTACGTGGTTAATGTGATCATAAAACTAAGGTGAGAATTAAATATTATGCCGAGGTTTTTTATAGATTTAGAAGAAAAAATATGGTTGTTATTTACGTTAGGTTGCACAACATTTTCATTAATTTTAGCTAGTAATGTTTTACTTCCGATATTTATAGAACAAGTTTTCTTGACATTTAGAACCAGGTCATGATTTTCAGAGTATTGGGCCTGTCTCTGCAAATCTTCATTTATTTTGACATACTCATCGGCAAAGTCTGAAGGATAATACGAGAAGGATATTTGCTGATCATCTGCATACGAATGAAACATACAGTGCCTAACTTCTTCATGCATATCTGCCATATAGAGAACAAATAAAAGTGGCCCCAGCAAGGAACCTGTGGCACACCAGATTTAAGTGCAAAGTCAGTGGAAAGAGACATGTCATTATTTGTTACGATTTTAACCTGCTGCCTACGGCTGCAGAGGTACGAATCGAACCAACTTGTTGCATTATCAGAAACTCCCATAAATGATAGTTTTGCAAGCAGTAGTTTGTGGTTTAAGCAATCAAAAGCTTTACCTATAATCAAGTAGCACCGATGTGGTAACTTTTGATTGATCGAAATATGTAAACGAACTTTTACATAGGCTTATATGGCAGTAAAAACAAAAAGTCCTCATTTTCTTGATAATGATTATTGTTTATGGACCTACACGTCTCCTTTAGTCAGAAAAATCAAGATCTCCTAAACTTGATAGGATCACTCGGATGACCTAGAAGACGGTTAATAAATATAAACATGATTTGTGTGTATATACATACGTATACACTTTATAGGATAAGAAAAATTGCTTAATTTACAGTTTGTAAGTTATCCTCAGTTGATGGTATGTATTTTTTCCATATAGGTAACTGATGTATGTTCTTTTTAGAAAAATATAACATGGAGAGTACTACTGACGGCATAAGCTCTGGAAGTGAGATTGAAGCAAAAAGGGCAGAAGACATTCGTAATAAATTATGCAACATTTATTGATTGTTTAAAACTCCGGGAAAAAGTAACCAACCAAAGGGACGATGATATGTATTCTTTCTAGAACTATGCCATTTCGAAAAACAAACAATTTTGACAGTTTGGATTGGCACCGATATTATTATTCTAGTTTGACTAGCAAACAAAATATGGAACATTTAAGAAGAAAAACAGAGAAAGAGAAGGAAACTAGAAATGCTTCAGGAATGCCTGTCAATCGACTTCTTCAGATGTGCCCTTACTTAAAACTATTTTTTTTTTTATTGAGAAATGTATTTTTGGTCAAAAAGTATCAAAAATAAAAGAGTTTTCTCAAGTACTGACCACGAATGCAGAAAGAATATAAGGCTAATAGCCCACCAAAATTCCATAACTTTCGAAAGAGTTGGTACTAACTATTTAATAACCATGAAAACGAAATATCATGTCACAATAGAAAATGCAAATGTATATCTAACAATAAAAGTAAAGCTGGAAAACGGACAATAAAAGGAGATCTGGCATTTATTAAAATTCGTAAAATTTTTGAGGAAGGTTTTTTAAAACAGAAAGGGTATGGTATGCTGTCTACTTATAAGAAGTATTTAGAATTGTACTAATACTGATAAATTTAAAAGATCGATAAGTAGAGTACTTATAAATACAGTTACTGATAAAGGAGTCGAAATGGGTAAATCTACCAGAAAAAGTCGAGGAATATATCCTAATTTCACGGAAAATGAAACATGAAACAGTTCAATCTCTAATTGAGGACGCACCGGATTAAACTTTTCATTTAGTTATAAGTACTCCTCAGGTATATCACAAATTCATAAAGTTTGTTGTGATATAAATACAGCTATCAATGACATTCAAGAGTTTAAAAGATATAAAACTTTAAATGTTAAAAGTTACAAAAAATATATTAAACCAGAATTACTAAACTAATTATCAAGCCCCCTTGTGGCAATAGTTAATTTTTCATGATTTTGTCTTAAATTCTGATGAATTAATTAAGTTAAATTTTTGATGGGTTCTATTATCTGTCGACGGTATAATTTAAAATTAATAAAACTTGACAATTAACTGAAATATTTATACGCTTATCTTATTTGCATAATAATTATATAAAATAGTTAGCAAAGTATAAGTATAAATTGGGCTCGATTAGATTCACCTCAGCAGTACTTCCCCTCATCCCATACGACTATAAATTTTTTTTGGGCTTCTGGAATTTGTATCCTAAACAATCTTTATTCGAAATATCTTTTGATTCGACGAGAAAATTGCTTTAGGCCTTCCCTGGTGAACAATCTAACTATAAATGAGAAAGCAAAATGAATTAATTTCAAAAGATAAAAGATCACATTCCTATGTAGATATTTGTTCTAACTCTGTCGGAGTTCGGTACCCCCGGGGTCAGAGGGGGGTTGTTGAAGCAGACAATTTAAAAAATGTCAAAAATTAACATCACGCTATCTATACATTATTAAATATATCGGTTATTAGACTATCACAAAATCCGATTCAAAAACCGCCGTATTCCAGAAAATATACCGCATATTCTATAAATAATAATTCTTTTTGATAAATATAATACTTTGGGAGACATCATAGAAAATATGAAAAATAATTACTAATCAGCTGTAATCGAACGGAAAAAATAGGTATTTTCTTTTTTTTGCTGTCATATAAGCCCATTGAAAAGTTCGTTTATTTATTTTAAAGAAAATAATCCATAGAGAATTTTGTGATTTTTGGATAAAGCATACTTCATGATCAGCTTTATCATGTAGTGTGGTTACTTAGAAATTTGATTTCTGCCTTATTTGTATATTTGTTTATGACCTAGTAGGTACTCGTATTTATGGAGAAGAGGTACAAATTCCATTAAGGAACAAAGATGATAGGGTATCAGAACGAACATGCAAACCATCGTTTTATTTTTGGATTTAAGTGTAAAATAACAATCAAAATCAAAGGAGTATGTTGATATAAGTTATTTTTGAGCCTTTTTTTCTTTCTAAAAAGTTTTTAATAACTGATAGAAAAACGCCACAAAAGCATTATTTGTGGTTCAGTCTTCGGCTAATAAGAATATTGTGAATCGATTCATCGACTGAAAACAAATACGGTAAATGTTCAGGAACAACAGTCTAACCTTGGCTTTTATTTTTTTATATTACTCTGCATTGAAAATGAAATTATATTTACCCATCATAATGAACTACATCTTCACTTTGGGCTAGAGCGAAGTAAATCAACAGAAATGAAGCAATTAATTTCATTTTCACTACTGAGATAATTCCAATCTTCCGATCGCGTTGAGTATATATGCAATTATATATAAGTATGAGATAAGATTATCTGCTCAGCTGTGCTACTGGTACAAAGCACTCGGGTTGTACTTTTATTAAAAATGTATTATTAGAATCTTCCGCAAGTATGAAAATGAAGTGTAATATTTGAGCGGCATATAATTAAAATCTTAGAGGATACTTTTTATATTCAATTTTCTGCAAAAAAAATTCATAACTGAAGAGGATTTCAACCTTTACTAAGAAACAAAAACACTAAAAAATATGGAAGATTTTGGAACTGAATACCTTTCCGATAAGGGGGAACTGCAACCGCCAACATATCCACGCCTATAAGAAGGCAAATCTGAAGAACGTAATATTCTATATTATTACATGCTTCATCTATGTCAATATTTCGATGCAATTTGTAATTTTTTTTACTTGCATTGTCATTGGCTACATAACAAAATTTTGAGTAACTAAAAGGCTAGTCCCTCCAAACATTTTACATTCTAAACCCCGCATACAGACTAGGGAATTTATTTGAAATTTAAATATGCAATACTGGAGGAATGTGTAGTGCGGTAGGTTCTGAACTTCGGTTCAGTTGAGACCAGACCAGACCAGACCAGACCAGATCTTCGCCCTGTTAGCTGTTTAATTTCTGGAACAATTTGCTGCTGCAAAAGATTTAAGTACCATTTAAGGTGCCATTAATGGAAAAATGGACGGATCATGTGATCCTCCAGCATACCACCCATACATTCAATTTCTGAGGAGACTGAATTCGGATTGCAACGAATTGATGCAGGTTTTCCCGAGACTAATTACGAACGATATACGAATTATACCGAACATGTAATGGACAGGACAATTCATCAACGGAAACAATATTTTTGATGAAATTTTTATCTTAATTCGCCTTATCCATTGCAGTTTAACAAAAGGCCATTCATCTGATATTAACCTCGGGAAATATGTTATGGGTTTTTCTCAATTTGTATGATCGGTGACCATGTTTCATGAGAATCCTTCTTACTGTTCTGTCACATGAATCTACCGCCTAGTAATTTCTTTAGCAGAAAAAATGGGATATTCATTGACGATCATTTCCCTCATACATTATTATTTTTGCATTTTACAAAGTCCATGCCTTGGTTTAGACTTATAATTCCATTCCGGTACACTTCTACAATTATATGGTAAGTATTTGAACAAAACACTCATCCGGTTGCAGTTTCTGGAAGTTTTGAGAGTGTAACGTGATACCTCGTCTGTTGCTCCAGTGACAATGGGGAAAATGGTACCTTTCTCTTATTTCCACATTTCTTCGATTTTATTTACTAAAATTTATCTTTTCAACGTGTTTCTTCTGCAGATTAATGGCCAGTGGTATTGATATATCCAACAGGTAAGTATGTTTGTGGTCTTTGTCCATTAGTAAAATAGCCAGTCTGTTGTATTGTATGTGTAATTCTTTTATCACTTCTCTATTCTAGTACAACCTAAAGTTCGGATTGTCGGGACTATCTCTCTATCGAAATGCCTGATGAATTACTTTTTCAGTATTATCACGCCTCTTGGTGTACTCTATTGGTGCGAGGACATTACACCCGCTAACTATGTAGTCGATCCACTACGTATATATATTTGTATTGCCTCCTTCATGATATATGGCCGGTAATTGCGTGTTGCCATAACCTGATTTTGTATAACCACGACAAAACTTTTGTTTCAGGAAACAGGTAATCCCTCTCCAACCACTCCAAGGATGCTCTATTATTCATACGAATTTGTTAAGCGTTGCAAGGTACCGTCCATGGGTTTTTTTGCAAGCCATTTTCGAAATTGTTCTCGCCTGCTAGATCCACGGGTTGCCTGTCAAACAGATAGTGACCTCTTATCTTCATCGACTAGGCCTTTATAGACTTTATGTAAAATCTCTCTACTGAGCTTCGTGGGTGAAAGATTCTGAATTCTGTGTCTAGAGTGAGTATGTTCCGTTTTAGCTGTTCATGATCTATGCTCGTCCATGTAATTACTACCCCAAAGCTGTACGTCAGCACTAGTACAACGTAAGTATTAAAGGTATTTGCCATGTTCTTGGCACGTAGCTTTGCGTTAAACCGTTGCTCCAGTTTCTTTGTTAGCACTTCCTTAACTGTGTTTTGATCTATACCCCTTGTTGATAACCAAGGTAATTGTACAACTCCTCCTTTTCCATTTCCATCATTCTCTTCTTACATATCAATTCCCCTCATGTTTTTTCCATTTTTCTCTCTCCATAACATTTTTGTAGTCCAAACTCCATACTTATATTGCCGCTGAATATTTTTACATTTTTTAAAAAATTTTGCAGGTCTTCATTGGATTCTTCATACACTCTTAAGTCATCCATATATAGGAGATGGGTAAGGTTGGTGTTGTTTGTGATTCGTACGTCTGTCTTCTGTTTATTTATTTAGGGTAGCGGAAAGTGGATTGAGGGCCATGCAGAACCATAGTGGGCTGGGTGCATCCTCCTGGACACTGCCTCCTCTTATAGGTATCTCCCCTATTCTTATTTGTGTGCTTCCGTCGTTGATGGTAAGTGTTGTTGACCAGAATTCTACGTCTATTTTATGTATATCCAGCACTTCTAAAAGTGCGGTGTGTGGGACGCTGTCGAAGACTTTTTGATAATTTATATACAGGGTGGATCATTAATAATAGGCCATAGTTCACACGTTAGATCATAGAGGGCGCCGTAGGATCTGTATCTGACGATCAATTTTTTTAATTTTTTTTTTTGACGAAACGTTGTGGTACTTCTTATCAGAAAATCTGATGAGGGCGTCATTTGCACTTGGTAGAACTTGATAACTGTAACCGTTTTCGAGGAAAGTGCTGTTGAGTTATTGCAAGAAAAGCGAAATAATAATTTGAACTTGGACACCCTGTATCTTTCTTTCCTTTTATTTGGGTTTTCTACCGCATATATTATCCTCTTCATGTGGTAGAAAACTCAAATAAAAGGAAAGAATATTCGTAGAATGCCACAAATAAGTTTCAGACAATATCTTTTTCCACATCAACATTTTACTAAAGCATATTTGGTTATATTCTCATATTTTGGCCCAAATAGTCTACCCCTGAACTATGGTCTATTATTAATGGTCCTCCCTGTATATAATTTGCCGTATGTAAACTTTTCTGCAATAATATAATGAAGATAATTTATGTATCGTGTAACAATTTCGGCTGTTTTTCTTGACCAAGTAAATTTCATTATGTGATACTAGTACATCACACTCACAGTATTTTACTGCGAACTACTTAGTCGGTGGCTGCGGGTAATTATTATAAGCATTATTCAGTTGTGAAGTTGAGCAAATATATGTCACGTACGATGTTGTGCTGCACCTAAATGTAAATGTGTAAATGTCGCGTTTTAGGTAATAGGTTCTTCAAATATTGATATTTTAGTAAAGATGTACAAACGGATGAAAAGTGAGTTGAAATTGATGTGTTTTTTATGACAGTCGATAAATATTCCATATAAGTTTATTTTATGTTTTATGAAAATGCCAAACACGATCTGTTTGCTTAAAATTTTATATCATATAATAATAAAAGAGGATGTATAGAATATAAACGACACCTAAATCCTCAAATACGTTACGTGCGAGAATTGCCGAAATCATACGTCTATAAGAACATTGTTTACTTAATTGCTGTTACTCTGTTAGGCCTCAATTTCAATATTCATTAATTCATCTGCCATATGTAAACGTCCAGTAACGAAATATGTATTTTAAAACTAAAGATAGCATATCTTGAAAGCCGATCAGACTTAGTTTGAGTTTATATTGTTAATTTTGAATTTATCTAAATTGATTTCGATAAGTTGTAGGGGCATTTATCTATAGGTATATTAGGGAATATGTTTTAAGTATTGAAAATATATTATAATCGTATATATGGGTGTCGCTACAAATAAATGAAACCGACATGCAACAGATTTGTCTTCCGGATACCGTCGGCCCAACAGTGGAGAATCAGAGACAAGAGCAACGCGAGCGGCTGGTTGTGTTCGCTTAATTTATCATTAATTATGGATTGTACAAAAACTAAAATCCATAACGCTTTGAGAAATAAAATAGGAGATACGTGCGTATGGGGCGAGTTTATGATATTATATTTTAACAAAACTTGAAATATGAGTGTCATAATGTGTATTTACAAAAGCACAAGAAATGATATATTTGATGTCAATTTACAAAAATATTTGCTCACCTAATGATACCTAAAAGTCGAAACAATATATAAAATCATATTTCATTCCAGTTCATGGCGTTGAATGTCAATGAAACATGAAATATGGACCTGATGATGTCTACTGAAAAGGCAAAGTGAATATTTCATGTTCCAATTTCATCATATCCGATCGGTGCAAAATTTTACCTGAATATACTGGGCGTCGAATATGATTGTTTACCGTAATATGGCTTTAACTTTGTCCGATTTCAACCGAACAACGATTAAAATTGAATAAAGTCAAATTAACTAAACAAATTCACAGGAGAATATTTGTGATAATTCAATAAATAAAAATATTTGACTGCCTAATGATGCCTAAATATCGAAAACATACTCACGCATATAAAATTTGCTTACTTTGAGTTCGTGGGATTGGATCTAAACGGAGTTTGAAATATTAACCTGATGATGTCTACGAAGTGAATTGGTTCTATGAAAACACTGGTATTTCAATTTCATGATATCGTGATGTATACTGGGCCCCTAACGTGATCCTTTATCATAACGTGCCAAATAGTCCGCGATACTGTTAAAGAACACGATAAAACCCTCGATATACTTAATATCGTTGGAAGAGGTTTTTATATTTTTTAATCATATTTTCGCTCTACGGAGCGTTTTTTATGCAAAAATTTCAATAACTCATCAAGGACTGTAATTTTAGAAAGTGTAGTAAATGTCGCTGCACGGGGACGTAATGTCGCCCCGACCACCAAAATTTAGAAACAGTCACAAAATTTAAAATTAATTAAAAACCCTTTTACGAATCCACGTTGTTAAGCACTGCAACTCATGCGTTGTGTTAAATATGAGGACAAGTTAATCCAGTCTCTATTCAAAGTATATAGAGAGTTTTAACGAAAATAGCCTTTAGCGACAAGGGACCCCCCATCATTTCCTAGCAGTCGATTTTGACGGGAAAATGATGGATTTTAACGGAATTTGCCCTAAACCGGTTCCTCAGTGATTCGGTGTCAGAAAAGTATCTTTACCATGTACTCATATGTGCATGGGACCGCCTTGCCTGAACGTATGAATTTATAATTGCTATAATATAATTCAAAGTCGTTGCGATTCAAGCATTTTTAAGCTCCGAGGAGCGATCAAAATTGATATTGAACTGTAAATACGTAAATAGACAGGCAAGCAAAAGCCCACCAAAAATTTACAAACATTGAACTTTTCTTGAATCTTTTTGTGTAATCGTTAGCTCAAAAACCGCATATTGGATGGTAGTTGGTACATTATAAGTCGTCCCGTTCCTCACCATGTGTTGTACACGGGCCAGACTATAGTTTGTCAAAAACATTTTTCTTGAAGTTGTTGTAAAACTTGCATTTTTAAAGAGATTTAATATACATTTTTGAACTTTATATTGTCTTTTTCTTGTGTTTTCAAAATTCCCTTTCAGATTTAATTTTAAGAAAGTGTTAATACTTACTGTGTTAGATTTATAGTGTTACGACGTCCAATGGATAACATTAGAGAAGCATAAACGAAGAGTAAGTATAAATTTTGTATTATTCTCCATCTGAAACAGTCGTTTTGAACCCTTATTTGTGAACGTTAATATTCATTTTTGGAAAATTATATAAGAAGTCCTTCAGACTCAAAAGATGGATCGTTCACAATACCGCTGCAAAAATGCCACTCACTAAACTTTTTGATTTAAGTCTATTTAAAATTGAGGGATATTACATAATTTATAATGATGGCGATTATAATCAAAATGATGGTACTCTGGCTTATATAATAATAATAATAATAATAATAATAATTTATTTCCCTTTAAATAAGTAACATGTAACAATAATTTAGGAAAAAAACAATAACAAAATAAGGGAAACCACTAGGCTGTGTTCAAGCAAGCAGTACAAAGTACTGCCCCCGGATTAATACACTAACCTAGTTTACTATAACACCAATACTATAATGCACATGCCCTAATTCTATATTAAATTTCTAAGTTGTGATGTAAAGCCAAACAAACAAACAAGACTTACAATAAACTTACGTACAACACTACAAAATAATTAATTTTTATTTACAAGTTTGTTACAGTTTTTCCGCCAGGTCGTCTGGGCAACGCCTCCACGCGCTGATTGCATAGCGATCCAAGCCGCGCAAAGGCATCGACCCAACGGAAAACCGTCACTAATCTGTTACTGGTTACTATGTAAGTACTTCGAAACATTACTTTTAAACTGTTTAGTGGACATTATTTTAAAATTATCTGGGACTGCATTATAAAGTTATGAAACATTACAAGAAAAAATCGTTCGTAGAGACTAGATTTGTGGGTCGGTGGTATTATATGGTTTCTATTCCTAGTTTGAATGTTGTGCACATCTGAGTGAGAGGATATCTTATCATAAAGATAATTAGGAGTTTTCCACAAATTATTTAATGATAAAGGCATAATGTTTAAACGATTATTCATATTTAATCATTCTAGATCTTTAAGTTTATGAGAGATATGCTCCCTACACCGTATTTCATATATATATACCTTATACATGAATTTTGAGTCCTTTGTATTCTGTTTTTTGTTAGTACATCAAGACATGGGTTGTAAACAGGGGCGCAATATAGGAAATTTGACAGGACAAAACTTTCACACAATAATGTTTTTATTTTTATAGATAAATAGTTTCTGTGTGGATAGAGAAACTTTAGAGCTGAATAAGACCTTTGTATGCACTTCCTAATGTGTGCGGAGAATCTAAAAGTATTGTCAAGAAATAAACCCAAATTACATGCATCTTGAACAATTGGAATAGTTTGTGCCATTAATTGTTATGTGAAAATGTTCAGAAATATCAGAAATAGTACCTTTATTACCAAATAAAATTAATTTTGACTTACTAGGATTCAAAAATAAAGAGTGCTCCATTGACGCCCTTTCGATAACTTGCAGATCTGAATTTATTTGTATTACAGCATCATCAACATTATTCCTACTGAATGATAAATACAATTGCGTGTCATCTGCATACATGTGTGAGTCACAGTATTCCAAATTACTGCAAAGATTACGTGTATAAATAAAAAATAACAAAGGTCCCAAAATTGAACCTTGAGGCACTCCGACTTTAAGATGACTAATGTTTGATAGTGTGTTTTCTATTTTTACTCGCTGAGTACGATTTTCCATGTAGTTTGTTAGTAAACTAACTGCATTTGCACCTAAACCAATAAAGTGAAAAATACTAGTGAGAAGTTGATGTTGCAAGATGTCAAATGCCTTAGTAAAATCTAATAGTACTAGAGCACTAATTTTATTGTCATCAGAAGCTTTCAAAATATCATCAGACACTTTCAATAGTGCAGTAGTGCAACTGTAATTATATCTAAAGCCTGACTGATAAGAACGGATAATTTCATATTTTTTTAAATGTTCCGTTAATTGAAGATAAATAACCCTCTCTAAAATTTTAGATAAAGTAGGCAATATGCTAATTGGACGTAAATCCTTGGTAGTCTCGGGGTTTGCAATTTTTGGAACTGGGATTACATAAGCTTGTTTCCATTGAGCAGGAAAGGTATTAGACAGTAAGCAACTGTTTATTAAGTGGGTAATGTATGGAATAATATGATAACCGCGGTGCTTTAACATAACGAGATATATACCATCTGATCCTACAGCGTGCGTTTTAATACTGTGCAAAATTTTTGAAACGGTATTTTCATTTACTAAACTAAAATCAAAATCAGCTGGAATATTTTTAAAACTGTTGGTTGCATAATAGTTTACTAAATGATCATTTCTATAATTTGATATCGGTATGTTATTTATAAAATGATTGTTAATCATATTAGGTTCTTTTAGTTGCACAGATAATTCACTATATTTTTGTTTATTCACATTTAATGATTTTAGTTCTTTCCACATAACTTTAGTGTTATTTGTTGCAAATATCAAGTCAAGTCTTCATTATTTACACACAGTCCAACAAATTCATCATACCAAGGCGTTAAATATAAGAATAAGTATACTAAGTAACAAAAATATTTACATAACTGCGGTCTATAGGTCGCCAAATACTGATCCATATCAATTCAACACTGAATTGCAAAACTACTTTGATATAAATAGTAGATATAACACGGATGATTATTGCATATTTATAGGAGATATAAACATAGACTTACTACAAAACAACGAATATGTAAAAGAATACCAAAATATTTTATACGAGTATAGGTTTGTCTCAACCATTAATAAAGTCATTATGTTGGTAGGAAGTCAAAATAGTTGTATTGATCATACATTTATAAAATCTAAACAAGATATACCTGATCCACTAATGATACCCTTAATTATTAACTCTATCAACACGGATCACTGCTCTGTACTTCTCCAAGTGATATTGGATAAAGGGGTTAAAGAAAATCTCGCAGAAAATAAAACTTTCTTTCGGTTAACGGATTATATAAAATTGCAGAATCTCTTCAGATCTATCTCCTGGGATTCTGTATATTATGCAGAAAGTGAAATAGATTCTGCTACAAATAAATTAATAATAATAATTGTCACAAACGCTTTAAATGACTGTACTATTCTCAAAAGATCTACTAGCAAAAATTCAAAAAAACGCCATGGATAACAAACGCGCTTTTAAAATCAGTAAATAAAAAAAATTCCATGTTTAAAAATTTGCGAAAAAAACCCACAGAACATTATACTGAGAAATTAATATGAAAAAATTACAAGTACTAATACGCAAAATTAAATATCAATACTATAAAAACGCAATAAATGAAAACGCTAATGAATTCAAAAATCTTTGGAAGATAGTACAGAATTTAACAAAAAGTGACTCTAAACCGAACACTGTAGAGCCCATAAAAACTACAAACGGAGATGAAAAAACTGATTGCAAACAAATAACAGATGAATTTGTTAAAACTTTTACAAAAATGTGAAGTAACTTAGACACAAAAATTAAAAAGATTCAAATTTTACTTTTATTTTAAAAAAATTTTAAAAATCAGTTATAATTCCAATGTACAAAAATGGCGACAGATCTCTAATTAATAATTATAGACCTATATCCTTAATATCGAACTTGGCAAACATTTTTGAAAAAGTAATTAAAGTGAGGCTTAATTCATATCTTAACAAATTTAATCTACTCTCTAAAAAATAATATTGATTCAAGGATGGTGTATCAATAGATTACGCAATAATGGACTTACCAACAAATATCTATTCAGCATTAGATGAAGGTAAACCATGTTTATGTACCTTCATTGATCTTAGCAAAGCTTTCGATACGGTCAGCCACGATTTGTTGTTATAAACACTCGAGGATATTGAAATTAAAGGAAATTGCTTAAATATCTTTAAAAGTTATATAACTGGTAGGCTACAATCTGTAAGAATTAATAATGCATTGAGTAACTCTCAAATTGTAGAGTACGCAGTACCTCAAAGCACTGTATTAGGTCCTCTACTCTTTTCTATTTACGTAAACGGACTATTTTCCTTGGGGACTCTAGGTGATATAGTAAGTTTTGCAGACGATACAGCTGTTTTTTATAAAGCTGATACTTGGAGTGAACTAAAAAAAAATGTTGAAACCGATCTAACCACTATAAAGAATTGGTTCGATCATAAACTGTTAACCCCGAATTTTGAAAAAACTTTCTATGTACCATTTAGCTGCACAAAAACAAAGCTCTTCCAGGAAATAAATGTCCATACACATGGAAATCAGCATATTGTATTACATAAAACTGAAATAAAATATCTGGGTATCATAATAGACCAACACTTAAAGTGGGAACCACATATAAACTATATATTGCAATTTATTCTACATAAATTTAAATATTTGCAGAACATATTAAATATAAAACAGATGATCATGCCTTAGTAGAAGCTCAGCTAAATTACTGGCATATTAGGTTGGGATAGAGTGGCGAAAACACATTTAACAGCATTGGAACTGTTACAAAAGAGATTCTCAAAAATAATGCTGACAAAGAATTACAGGTACCCCGCCGAACTCTTAACTTAAAAGCCTAGGTGTTCGATAGACGGCAAATTTTTTATTTTTATTCAAATGTGAAACAACATTTGCATAGACATATAATTATTTTACCAACATATAGATATGATACAAGACAAAAAAATAAATGTTTATTTATATCCACTGATGTTAAAAACGATTTGTCAGAGATTATATCAATTTTTATCACCTAAATTGTATAATTCAGTTCCAGATGATATAAAAAATATAATATCAATATATTCTTTTAAAAGAAAATTAAAACTTATATTCTTGAAGAAAATAGAAAAATATTTACAGATTTAATTTACTTCAGAAATAAAAATTAGTATTTGCCTTGCAATTAATATGTTAACTATGCACCATAAACACAATTTCTTCTTGTTCACTTGGTATCTTATTCTTCTCTATTGTTGATTTCTTTTTATATAATTATGCCTCAATTTTTTAACTCTTATGATTAATACTATATATTGGTATATTACGTAACACTGCTACTTCTTGTTGAGAACAGCACACATTCCAGTAAATTCTACATATTAGCCTCTTCATATACTTTATACGAGTTATTGCAAATTATGTATTAACAATTAAATATAGCTAACGAAAATAGGTTATACAATATTAATTAACATTAAATAAGTCGTACATCGATTTGTACTGAATCGTAAATTTTATTGTAAAATTTTAGGTATTATGTATTACATTTTAGGTAATAAACCTAGTTGTCCTCGAAACAGGTGTCTGCACACCTATTGAGCTGACATTTATTTACTTTATTTATTTATTTATTTATTTACGAACCTGTCGGTTCAGTACTGCATATTCTTGTATAACACTGATGTAAATGTAAATAAACATTATTATTATTGTAACAGCGCAGCTGCAAATATTTGTCCTTTGGCGTTGTAGCCGTTAATAATTTCAGTTTACAATCAGTGTCTTTGTGTATAGTGTGTTGTTTATGAATTGGGCGGCATTAATTCGTTATTTATAAATACGTATTTGTTGCATCACAGTGCCTTAAAATTTGATGTCGTAAGTGCTTTAGTGAAAATATATGTGTATATTAATTGTGCGATATCGTTACATTTTTAAATGTGGAAAATGGAAATGATTCCCGGTTGTTCAAAAGGTAAAAGTTTATATCCCTAAAAATACTCCATTGAGCTACAAGGAGACGAAAATGATTTTGAATATGTGTCATGCATTGAAGAAAGATTATTCGATGCTATAGAAATCAGGATCAACAGGTTTAGTTAATATGACTTCAAGGTATTCAAGAATGATTAGATGATAAAAGTATCCCACTCGATCGCGCTTCGGTTAAAGCCGAACTGCTAATCCTAGCGAAACAGCATTCTCCGATATATAAGAAATATATTGTGGATGAAATGGCTAAAGCTGGAGGTATTGAGGTATTATGATTGCCGCCCTACCACTGTGAACTTAAGCCCCATTGAGCTTATTTGTTGGGAAAAAAATGGTATACGGATATTCGGATTGACAGAGTAATTGAGCCAATAATCATAAATGTAGGAGCCAGTAGCGGTAGTGACAGTGATGAGTAAGTGGTAACCTATGCTAGTGTTATGTAGTGATTGTGATGAGTTGGTAATTTTTGTTTTTAATTATGTTATTTTAACAAGTTTATTTATGTTGTTAGAACAATTATTTATTTTTAACTTGCAAGTTTATTTATTTATTTAATTTTTTTTTAACCTGTTACTCCCTAATTAACGACCCTGTCACCATCATTTCCTGGCAAGAGATATGCTCTTGCTCACACCTCCACGTTGGTCCTGGCTGGGCAATAAGAACAACAACTGGCATGGTTGAAATTTGTGTAAATTTTTATAAACATCAAACATTCTACAATTTTGGTGTCAGATTTCGTAGATATTCCACTCCTAAACAAAGTTATGCCTGCCATTTAAAATGTTCTTAAAATAACTCCAGTTTTTCTTTTTGACTGAGGTGAGTGTAATAACAAATTTAATTATATTTATTTTTTGTTTTATTTTATAAAATATGACCAATATTATTTTATATATACCTATATAAATATATGTGTTGCGCCACTGGATGAGTAGCTACGTGAATATTTGATCTTCGTCTATAAAAGCTCCGCCTATTTCACAGCAGCCAACAAATTATTCGATCTAAATGCGGCATTTTCACACATTCAACCCATTTAGTCTACTAAGGCAATTACACAGAATGTCCTAGTCGTGGTTTTCATTTCTGGTAGGAGGCAAAAATGGATAAAATTTAATTATTCCTATGGTAGTACGAAGTTACCGTAATGCCAGATTTGTTTTCTGTATTACCTTTCATAGAGTTGGATGTACATATCTGTATGCTACAACTTAAATTAGCTTACTTATTTATTTCTATGATAAATCTCTCTGTCAATTTTTTTTACCTTTTAAACATTTAAATATATTTCGTAAGTTAGTTAAGTATGTTAAAAGTTATCTTCCCTTGTATTTTTTATATTGTGTTTTCAATTAATTTTACAGTATCTAGTTTCCTTGAACTAAATTTCTCTTATCTTTTTAGGACATAAGGACAGCGTTGCCAACTTATTGTTTTATAAGTAACTTTGTGTTACCGCATTATATCGTCCTTTAACCCAGCCTCCTACATGTTGAAGGGTATCGCTGGGGGGAGCCGATCCGATTGAATCTGACAGATGGATCTGTTCTCACGAGTGGACGAGTCAATTAGGTCACCAGTGGCAATAATTTCATTGATTCTCTTATTGAGTCCTTTGAGAATTCGCGCTGTACCTATTGGCTATAAATAAACAAGTATACCTTGTGAGTAATTTAGTAAAACCCCTTAAAGCGATATTTGGCGTAAATTAATGACTAACACAGAGACTTCGACGAGTTGGTAGGCCCTTTGTTTCCGAGCTTCTAGTTTCTTTGCGTGGAATCCTTATTCAATTAGTGCCTTTGTTCCGATGTAAAGTTATGGTGCTTCGAGTATTCCGCCGGCTTAGTTCTGCTGATGGGACTTTATTAAAGATATAGTTATCGTTTTTATTATTATGCCTTAAGTTGGCAGTAGTTAACATTAATTCCCCTTTGTGTCTTGGTGGCTGTCAGCTTTTAATTCGAACTAATTACTTAGTTTCTACTAAACTATTCATCTTAAAAAGTATGATTCGTTTAACAAAATACAATTAATGCATTTATTAAATAAATATTTTTTAATATACAAAAAATATTTTTTATATAATGCATTTCATTTGTGGTTGGTTCCTTGTGAAATATTTTGAAGTTCAAAACATCGTCAAAGTGAATAGTTTTCGAAATATGGAGTGTTTTATTATCCTTGACCAATTGTTTATATCAGTAACTTTTCGGAACGGCCGCACATATTGGGATAAAATTTGGTACATATATTAGACTATTTTAGTCCAATCAAAAGCATTATTATTGCCTGTATCGGTCCATATACAAGAAATATCGTCTACATAGCGAGTACAATGGAAAACATGTGTATTTAAGTTTTTAGATTCACTCAAAATTTAATAAGTATACAGAGGGGAATATTTCTTATCTGTAAATCAATCCCAAAGCATCCCACAAATTTATCATTAAGTAAATGGTCCTTAAAATAAAGTCTGTTATATGTTGGGAAAAATATCTGTCAAAAAATAACTTAAAATCCATCCGAAGTAGTGAAAGAGAAAACAATCCAAGGGTGTGGCAAGAAATAGAATTATATGCACCTTTTTCTTTGCAGCCTTGCCCATGAATTTTCTTTATTGATAATTTGTCTCCCGCGTTAACATCTTTTTTGTCCTGTGATAACCCTTATGCTATGGATATCCAAGCAGGTGGCCATAGTGTAGCTGTGTTGTTGCTCTGGGATGCAGGGTCTTCCAGCGGCGCCACAAATGTGCAGCTGACTTCCTGTCTGTTATCCATTTGTCTCGTTTGATTCATAAGTTGAGCCCTTCTTTTCAACTTAGCTACACCGTACTGGTGAGGACCGAGAAGTCCGAAATACGTGTCTAGAGGTTCCATTTTTTCTTTGCGGGCTTGCCCGTGAATTTTCAATTCGCCTTCCTGCGATAATACTTGGACTATGGATATCCAAGCAGGTGGTTATAATCTGCCTCCGTGGCAATGTTTTTGCTCTGAGATGCAGGGTTTTCCATCGGCGCCACAGATGTGCAGCTGGCTTCCTGACTGTGATCGTTTTGTGTCGTTTCATTCCTAAGTTGAGTCCATCTTTTCCATTTTGCTACACCGTACTGATGAGGACCAAAAAGTCCGAAACACGTGTCTACGGTTTACACTTTTTTCTTTGCGGGCTTGCCCATGAATTTTTTTTATTGACAATTCGCCTTCCTCGTTAACATCTTTAATAATAATAATAATTGTCTTTATTTACATTTCACATACTTATAACAAAGATAATTTAAGAGGAGTGGCGAAGTTCAACATCGTTGCTCTTCCACTTACCACTCAAAATTAAATAATTGATACAGAATAAAAAGTATCAGTAACAAATATATATAAATACATATACATACATATATGTATACACATATATATATATATATACATATATATACACACAAGTATACACACATAAATGTAACAAAGAAAGAAAGACGAGGAAATATACATACAAATAACATGCAGGTAGCATATTAATTATTCCTAGTATCCAAGATAGAGGCCTTGACTTGTTTCCTAAATGACTCAAGACTAGTTATTGATTTAAGGGTGGGAGGTAGTCGATTAAATATTTTTATTGCGTTGTAGCTAAATGATCTTTCAAAAAGAGAAGTACTGTGTCGAGGAACAGCATATAAGGAATTGTTTCTAGTCGCGCGGTTGTGAATATTATTTGTCTTTACTAACTTGTCATATAGATATTTGGGAGTTTTCGACATGTCAATCTTATAAACAAGACAGGCCATGTGAACTCTAAACCGCTCATCTAGGTTAAGCCATTTTGACTCATTGAGTCTGTCAGAAATATGATAATATTTTCGCAGATTATAGCTATATCTAATGCAATTATTTTATAGTCTTTGAAGCCTTAATTTATCCTTACTTAAGAGCGCCGGCCAGTATACTACATCGCAATAACCAAGGTAGCTAAGAATGATTGGATCACAAAGTTTTAATTTAACGTCCGTGGTAAGTTTATCTCTGTGCATATATAATACTTTAAGTTTGAAATAGGATTTCTTGATGATATGGCTAACATGACTCTGAAACCTAAGACTATCATCAAAATATAAACCCAGGTTCTTACAATTATTGGATGGAGTTAATCTTACTCCATTTAAATTAATATTAAAATGTGGGTTATTTGGAAGTGTGTCTTTGTGCCAACCAAATACTGCTAGTAAAGTTTTAGATCCATTGGGAATTAAGCCATGGGCTTTGGAAATAAGGCAAATGGAGACTAAGTCCTTGTTAATTTTATTTACAGCCCAGGCAACTTCATTTAAAGAGAAGTTATAATATAACTGAAAATCGTCAGCGTATTGATGTGAATGACAGTGCTTCAAAAATTTGGAAAAATCGGCAGAATAAATGGAGAAAAGCAATGGACCTAAAACACTACCCTGAGGAACGCCCCTCTTGACATGAACACAATCAGACCGCACGCAATCTATAACCACCCTTTGCTTTCTGTTATCTAGATAGTTAAAAAAGAATTGTACAACACCGTCACTGAGGCCAAAGTATCGCAACTTAGCACACAAAACAGAGTGGTCTATAGTATCGAAGGCTTTACTGTAATCTAATAACAATAGACAAGAATTTTCCTGATTATCAATGGCAGTGTACAGCTCATCGGTAACATGTAGTAGCGCAGTGGTTGTACTATGACCTTTACGGAATCCTGATTGGGTAACTGGTAAAAGATTGTTATTATCTAGGTAGAGAGATAGCTGTTCATATACAATTTTTTCTAATATTTTAGATATAGTGGGCAGTATACTAATTGGGCGAAAATCGGAAGTACTTAAAGGGTTGCTATTTTTAGGAACTGGAATGACATAAGCCTCTTTCCAGCTGCTGGGAAACGTTCCAGTTAATAAACATTTATTAATTATATATGTTAAGTGTTCACTCAAGTAGGGCATAACTAAGGTCAGCATTTTCAGGTTGACATCATCGGAGCCCTGAGCATTAGACTTAATAGTATTAAATGTTTCTTCCATTTTTTTTAACGGAAATAGGTTGAAAATTGAAATTACTTTCCGTCATAAGTGTTGGCAATAAATTCTTCATCAACCTCAGCTTGAGGAATTTTGTTTACAAAATAATCATTAAACTCATTAGAATTTGCTAAATAGCTGCCCGAGTTATTGTTACGAGAATGTATATTTAAATATTTTAAAAGCTTCCAGAAGTTTTTTGGGTCTTTTTTAAACTGATACTGTAAGTAGGCCCTTTGTTCAGATTTAACCGCCATGTTGACAAAATTCCTTAATTCTTTGTAATATTGCCAGTCTACACTGCTTTTCGATTTTTTATATTTGAGTTTGGCTTTACCTCTTAATTTCATCATAGCTTTTAAATTTTCTGTAAGCCAGGGAGCTGGTGGTTTCGTTATTCTAACTGTTTTAAAGGGTGCGAATATGTCAAAAATTTCAATAATATTAGTATTCCAAAAATTTATGATTTCGTCAACATTATCCAACTGAAAAATATGATCAAAATCTATTAAACGAAGGTTCCTCATATATAACTCATAATCAAAATGAGAAAAGTCGCGGTAAGTATGTAAAATTGCAGGTTGTTTGGGACTTTTTACATTTAAATTACATGCAACTGAACAATGATCAGATATGTCATCCATACGAATAATTTCACTGGCAGTTATAATATTTGCATCACTTGAGACTATAACATCAATTAAAGTTTTCGACGTGTCAGTGATCCGTGTAGGTTCAGAGATCACTTGGCACAGACTATATTTGTTTATAAAATTGTAGAATTGAAGATAGCTGGGAGTATTAACGTTTAACATGTCCACATTTAAATCACCCCCAAATAAAACGTAATCAAATTCAGGTAAAAGATTTTCTACAACGTTTTCAAGGTGTTCAATGCATTGTAACAAGTTTGTGTTTGGTGGCCTATACAGTGTGCCAAGACACAGGGTTTTACCTTCAATTTTAAAACTAATCCACAACTGTTCGACTGGACTATCCTTAGGGACATCTAAAATTTTATATTTTAAACAGTTTTTAATGTAGAATGCTACACCGCCTCCTCTAGTTTGACGATCACTTCTGATTAACTTATAATTCTCAATTTGCAGTACTTCATCTGATATGGAGTTATCCAACCAGGTTTCAGATAATCCTATTATGGTATAATTTTCTATAGATATATACATATAGAACGAATATTAAAATGACAAAACTCAGCAGTGAGCTGTTCATAGATAACATTCCAGGGGAGCTCCACCAATCAACAAAAAGGTGTGCATGCCTGAGGTAGATGTAATTTACATGCTAAAATATAACTTCATTCAAATCTAGAAACAAAACAAAGTTGCTAACAGTACTAATTTAGAAAAGAACAAAAAAAGAAAAAAAAAGGAGGGAAATTTTTTGTTATGGTTGAGTTATCTATAACTATTTAATCTAGAATAAGAAATCAAGTGTTAGATTAAAACAAGAATATAATAAAAAATTCAACAAAAACGTATACCATATTTAATGAACATAAGAACTATTCAGTGATATCTAAATTGATAATTTGCACAAACATAATAATATAGCTTTACCATGTCGATATAGTCCTTCACTTATCTCTTTCAACATAACCATTATTGATAAGATTTTTTTTACCATTTGAGACTGCAAATATCATTCCACCGGCTGACCAAGCCTGATGCTTGCCATACTTCTTCTTAGCGGCCATCAAAACTTCATACCGATCTTTGGTTAGGTCTTCATAAATAGCTAGACCAGCACCAAGTCCCTTGAGTGATTTGTTGGCACTAAATATTTGAGACCGTTTCCAGTGGTTAACGAACTTCGTCCGGCTTTTGCTTTCTTCACCGATCTTCCCTATTCTATATGCATAGTCAATATCTTGAGCCATACATGGTATTTTTAGTTGTGTACAAACAAATGCTGAAATTAATTCAACGGGGTTTTCATTTGCTCTTTCTTCAAATCCACAGAATCTTAAAGTATTAGTTTTACAATTCTGCTGTATTTGTTCACACGTTTTATTTAACATTAGTAGGTCTTTTTTATTAGACCCTAGATATTCATCGAGACCCTTCATGTAAGTACTTAAGTCCGCAACATTCTTTGCCAGATCATCAAGCTTATTCAATTTAGTAAGATTCGAAGAAATGTTATCAATCTTGGCAAATTTATCCTCCCAAGCTTCCAGCCTTACATCAATTTGCTTAAGTACCTTGTTACACAGTTTATTTGTTAATTCTTCTGAAATAAATTCATTAACAATTTGCAAAATGTCACTTTTCAGCTCCCTAGTCATTTTAGACATGGCTACAAGTTTATCAACCTGATACAACTAGAAATAATCAGTGAAACAGAGAACGCAGCAAACTGCAACTAGATTGAAGTTTCCACTATTAGAAATTGAAATTAAGCCTAAGCAACTTACTTAGTTATAATAAACACTATATTAGCACAACTTTTTCAACTTGATAACTACAGAATTATAGTTTTTCTAGGAGCCCGCCCAACAACGTCTACTCACAGCACATTTCTCTCATATCTTTCTTGTCTTATACATATATATTGTTACCTGCCGCCCTCGAACCGAGAGATTTTATTAATCCCCGGTAGCAGGGTGAAAGGAAGCCTACCTAGTTTGGCTACCGGTAAGACGGCGCCATCTCTGGGATAACTGGCGAACGGCCATTACCACAGAACCCGAAAGATCGATAGTGTTCGAAAATGGTTAATCCGAAAAATCAAGAAGTTGTCCGAATAGCCTGGAGTGAGATAGAAAATTCGAGTACGTTCGCCACGGATATATATAAGAGGCGGATCCAATGCACGTGGACAGTACAGTTCAGTTATTAGGTGAGAAGTGATCGGACAAGAAAAATGACAGTAATAGTGAGACTATAGTCGATGAAAGTTATACCTAATGACGTAATGGTTAATAAATCGTGTAAAATTGCCCGTGTAACAGCACCTTTAGAGAGGTGAGAAATACTGTAATCAGTGCATTGATTGTGCTTCGGCGTTTAGTAGAAATGAACTTCAAAGCAAGACGGTAAACAGGGGACCCCTACAAATGGATACCATTATTATACTCAGAAGACAATAACGAATTCATTTGGTTAGAGGGTTGCAATTAGAAAAAAATATGATGTTACGTCTGAAAGACAAAATCTGAAAAAAAGATTGCGTAAGTCAATGTCTTTTAAAAAAATAAAATTTATATGTTAATAACAATAATATAAATATTATGCGGTAGAAAATCACCATACGGTATAAAGGAAATTATATAGCCCCGCCCATTGTCCAGTAATCTATCCACATATTCAATAATTTCATCCCTACTCATCTTCTCACTGAAAAAAAACTTGAAAATCATTCAAAACTCGCTGTAAACAGTGTGTGTCCTGAATATGAGTACATCACATATCACATTATGTATGTTAACTATAAAAGATTGCCCACCATCGAAACGTATGTCATTATTAGATGTTTCTCCAAACTGCAATTTTGGAGATTTGGAACTAAATTGGCTATTTTGTTTGTTTAATTTACCATGTTTTTTTTAAATTGGCATCAATGACTATTATTCAATACCCACTATGAAAATAGGTTTTAGAAGATATTAAAATTTGCCTACAATTATTATTTTATAATTATTCTTATATTAACAGAAAATAAAAATTTAATTTTGGTTTTCAAGAATGAGGCACCCAACGATTCTGAGGCCCCCGTTTTGCTGAGACCCCAGACACGCGCCCCATGCGCTTGTGCGTTAATCCGCCACTGTTGAAGTTCCATAATTTCAAATTGAAAACATGCTTTCCAAACCTCATTCTTCCATGTAATGTAAATATTTTCTGGTGCTATTTCTAACGTATTGAATGGCTTTCCCAAACTAATACTAAACTGTGAAGTTCCAGAAAGAACCGATTCTGGTTCTTTGAGTTAAGAGTAGTTTGGTTGATTGTGGTTTAAGTGGACAGTGGACACTCTACCACAACACAGTCTCTCGCTTTACGTCTATCCGCACGACAAAGCGCAGCCTGCAGATATTTAATCAACAACAACGTGAATTTGTAACATCGCTTTTAAAGTTTAGGTTTTAGTTTCCAGTTTATTATGAAACTACTTGACAGTAAAAATGTGAAAAACCAAAATTGATGTTATGAAAAAGTTGCGCAATATACCGATCTATAATAATAATTTCCAATATATTCTTAATTCATCTCAAAACATAAGTAAAAGTTTTGAAAGCTATATCTTTCTGGTTAAAAATCAATTTAAAGGTCGTTCAGCTTATTTACTTATTTTATTTAGAATTGATAAATAAAGATCGTGAATGGGAATTAAATAAAAGATTCTATAGGATCAATTGTTTATGATCTCAGTAAATCCTTTAATTGTATATCTCGCGCTATATTACTAGATAATTTCAAATTTTACTGGTTTAGTGATTGATAACAGTTTAAGTTTAGTATTTGACATGGATGAATAATCTAAGAAAATTATGTATTTACCAGGAATTAATTGGGACAATTTTTTTTGCAGAAATGTTGTACTGGTTTCCCTCCGTTTTACTCAAAAACCGGTAATTTTATGGAATTTTAAAAGAGGCCTTTTTGTATTTCTGTAGGACACGAAATTCTGCATAAAATGAGTGGCCACTTGAATGAATTAACGGATATATTAAATATGTAAAACGTTTGGAAATCTAACCACGCGCACAATAGAAACTAGAGCAATTTAAGAAAATCATCTTTGTCCTAATGAAATATAATGAACCTATCAACAAATACACTACTTCCACAACACCCATGAGGTGTAACGCTTGGTGCGTTCTTTTCTGTGGTTTCACCAATAGACCTAAAGCACGTTGTTGTAAAAACTATTCATCTGAATCTTCACTATTACTATCAAGGTCCGAAATAATTTCTGGCTCATTATCATCACAAAATATACTTATATCACAAAGAATCTGAATACTACCATCCTCGTCGTTAATATGATCGTCGTCTCCTTGTTCAGTAATTGTAATACCACTAGGTTCGCGTTTGTGATAGTTTAGATCTTGGCAAAACCCGCAGACATTTGAACATTTGAGATCTTAAACGACCGAATAATCGATGACAACTTTTTGTGCAGTTGCATGAAATTAGTTTTAAAACTATATCAGGAGCTGACTGACGGATTTAAAGTTGTTATAGAATGAAGCCACACTTTTGCTCCCATCCCCAAAGATGTGGATTTGACATACGTCCGCGCCATAATTGTACCTGGTGGTAAACTTGTAGAAAGTGTTGCTTACAAGCTTTTGACAGTGGGAGGAAAGGCAGCCAATTTGACTTCAACTTTATTTTGAACAACGTGCTTTCCAAACATTTTATACCTGTATGAATTCAAAGAATATTCTCTATTCAGTACACCATATAACATTAACAAAAATTTATCCCCAGCGATTTGAGTAGATGTATTTTCTTCATTAAAAATGCGGACGAGTGCTTTTAATTTATGCTTTTTTAGTGTTTGTAGATATTTGGTCTTTCCCATCCTGAGAATTGCAGATACTAAATCGCAATCGCTAGCTGCGTGCAAAATAATGGATATTATTTAGACAGTCTTATTATTATACGGTTGTGAGCAAAAAAATAGGACAAGTCTTATAACGGTATTTTACTAAAATCTAGTTGTGTACATCTAACTTTAATTTTTGTCGCCCATATTCACCATCGTTAGTTAAATAGGTAACAACCTGTTAAATATTTGTGGACGTAATCACCAATCACAGATAGGAACCTGTCAAAGTTAACAAGATAATATTGGGCAGTTAAGCTATGAGGGACATATAAGAAAACAGTATGTACTGTTAACAGCAAAGCTTTGATAAATATATCTTAATTAGAATGTACAATATTACAGTCATATGTATCTTGCTATTAAAAAAATTAAAAATCTTATAAGTTTTTTATTAACTATACAATTCTATATACAATACGAATCATACTACAGAAAATAATGCATACACAAATTATGAAATCAATTTATATTAAATTCGTTCTATTTTCAATACTAATAACTCTCTTTTATAATATATTTTATTTTATTTTTATTTTTCCTTTTAGATTTTCTAGTGCTGCCCTCCTCAACTTTATTATTCTTTCTTAAATATCACTTTGGTTAATTAGTTTTTTATTTTTTTATGTTTGCCATTAAGTACTCTAGTGAGTATATTTTCTTTCCCTTTCGTATAACCACTTTCGTGATTAAAGCTTCTGTCATTAGTCAGTTCTGTAACCGATGGTTCAGTACTTTGTTTATGTTTATTTTGAAGAACTTTAAACAGTAGTTTAGCCATAGTCAACTTCTATTTCTTCAGGAGATAATACAACTGCATTAGAGTCTAGATATGCATTAGAGTAATTCTCACATACGATAGCATTATAGTCATCTCGGTTACCTCTATTGCTGTATTTATGGCATATGCGTTTTCAATTGTAAAACACTGTTTACACAATAGATTTAAAATCTTTTCATCACTGCTCGTAACTTTCGCCTAGGTAAAGCATTCCTCCACCAGTTTTCATGGTTCCCTAAAATAATTAAATTATCTGGTTTTAATCATGTTCTATTATACTATTTCTTTATATTTGATATAATATAACGTATTTGTGTACTTACATTGTACAGATATATTTTGTTTCCAATCCTTTTTCAGTAAAATTGTAAAATAATGATTGCGAAAATATTACAGAAGTTAGAACAAAATATAAATAAATAAATAACATCTCTCTAACTCTGTGAAGATAGGTTTTTACCAACTGTTGCACAAAAATACAATACGATATTGCTTTAACTACCTGATAAATTTTAACAGTCAGTTTAGTATCGGTGAGTTAAGCACATGTTGGTGAATACGGGATTGTCAGTTAATTGTCATAATTTATTGCAAGTGTGCAAAAAAACTAATATGCCTCATATAAGCGATTTAGTTAAATCTGAAGTTATTGCTAAAGCAGAAGATGGATGGTCAATGAGACAAATTGCACTGCGTTATAATATTGACAAAAATTCGGTGTGTAACATTTTAAGAAAGCGGAGAATAAACGATACGATTAGTAGAAATCCTGGATCAGGGCGACGAAGGATATCAACTTAACAACAAGATTTGCAATTTGGTAAATGCTTTAGTAGAAAATCCATTTTACTCAGTTATTCAGGCTGTTGAAGAAAAGAATTTTCTTGGATCGAGTAGTACTGGTCGCCGGCGAGTAAGAGAATCGGAGCTACGCTGTCATGCAGCAGCACAGAAATACTTACTTAAAGCTGAACATAAAGAAGCTCGAGTAGGATTTGCGCTTGCATTTTTAGCGCATGATGTAAATTTTTAGAACAATGTAATCTTTACAGACGAAAAACTTTCCAGTCAACACACAGCGGTCGTACGCGTGTTTACCGCCCTCCGAATACTCGATTCGATGAGAAATATATATCTAACAATGATAGAAATGGTAGATTTTCCGTCAATATGTGGCCTTGGATATCGGCACGTGGTCCTGGTGTTTTGTGGCATATTGGGGAACGATTTAATAGTGAAACGTATATTAGGATTTTAGACAATATCATGCTCCCCTCTGTGTCATAATTATTTCCTAATAATGAGTTCATATTTCAACAAGACAATTGTTCCGTTCATACTGCTCATACCGTAACTAACTGGTTTCAAGATAACAACATCAATGTTCTTAACTGGCCCAGTCATAGTCCAGATCTTAACCCTGTGGAAGAAGTATAGGGACTACTCGCAAGAAGTATCCAAAAACGAAATGTGAGACCACGGAATGCCGAAGAATTACTGGAAATACTAAATAATGTATGGAAAAATATGATTACTAATGACTATTGTATAAGGTTATTTAATTCTATGCCAATCAGACTTATAGAAGTTATAAATAGAAATGGTGCAATAACGAAATATTAATAGTTAGTTTCTTGTTAAGTAGGATATCCTTTGTCCTTTGATCCAGGGTTTCTACTAATCGTACCATTTATTCTCCACTTTCTTAAAATAATACACACCAAATTTTTGTTAATGTTAAAATGCAGTGCAATTTGTCTCATTAACCATCCATCATTTACTATAGCAATAACTACAGCATTAAAATAAAAAATAAATTAAAAGTGATATCTGTTTTATTTCGGCTACTCATTACATATTCAAATAGAGACAGATTTACATTAGAAAAAAAAAGTTATCTTATTTTTTTCTGCTCACGACAGTACCTGTCATTAATATTCTTGAACGTAATGGTGGCTTCAACCCTTTTGAAATAAAATCAGACATTTTCTATTTCTTAACATTATTCTGTAGAACATTTAAAGATACTACAGAAGTTTTCACGGCAATTCATTCATTGGACGAGAATTCTGACGCTTTGCGATTTTTAGTTTCATTGACCCACTAATGTTTTTAGAATTATCAAAGGGAAGAAACACATATATTCTATTATTCATTATGTAATGTTAATTGAGTTAATTACGTATTTGTATAACAGTCATAGCTTTTAACAAACTTTATCAAAGATATAATTGCAGACAAATTCAAAGTGATTTTAATCATAGCGATACGTATAACTTCGGGCTATTCTTATGCTTTGTTCCTCTTTAGAGGTTCAAAAATAGTTACTTATTCTTTGTTACTGACATCAAAGCAAAATTTGTAATTAATTTAGACCCTAGGCGATCCTTAATAATGTGTTGTGTGATTCAATTCTCTCAGTTTGTTGATTCTCGGATTTTTAATTATTCGTGAGTATATTTGAAACATTGGAAACAAAATGAAAAAGCAATCAAGGATCGTATTCTCAATAAAGTGTATTTCAACATTTTCTCTGTTCTTGACGTGTTAACCTGCGTCCTAATTTTTACTAATATACGAGGTGTTAGGGATGTGAGTGCCTTAGTTTTAAATGGTGCTTATTTATAATAAGATAAACAAAAAAATTCCCTATTGCTATACGTCTCTTTCCAGACTTGTCTGTTGCCTAAAATAGCCCGAATCTGCCTTTCAAATGTCGAAGAAAATTGTGTTTAAAAAAGTTATTTAGGGAATGGTAATTGTAGAACAAATATAGTGGGATCAATCTAGATTTTGAATGGAATTTCTTCGTAAACTAGGGTAGTGAAAGTTGTTTCTGTTTATTTTGGTAAGTTGCGAAAAGATAAGAACAGAAAAATTAGCTGATTTTTAATATGTTATATCTCAAACTGCTGTAAGCTAATATTCATTATATTCAATAAAAACATACCTCGTCATATCAAAACATTCTACCAAATTTGAAGGCTTTATAACCAATTATTGTAAAGAAAGTTCGACTCTTAATCCTGTAGGTGGGTTTGACAGTAGAGAGATTTTTCTGCTCTTAAATATTCACGTATATTGAAAACAATTTTTTTGTAAACAAAACTCTAATTTTTAACAATTTTGAATTTTTACCTATGAATAAATTTATTACTTTTTAGTTTTTAGACATAGCTTAATAGTGCTACAAGTAACCTACAATTTAATGGAAAGGTTACAGACTGTTAACTCAAAACGGAATTATGCAACTTTTTAAATGTTATTTATTTATAAATAAACAAATTGATATTTTAAGCTGAAATTACACTTTACTTTATAGATTTTATGTTTATATAAAAATTAAACAGAAATTAAACAATGAAATAAAGATAGTCATTTGATAAAATCATTACAAAATTTTATTATGGAGGAAAAACAAGAAATAATCTCACAAAATTCTTTTTTTATTATGTCTCGTTTCGTGAACAATAATTTTACATCACACCATCAGACAGAAGACAAAATTAGGAAATATACCTGAAACTGGTGAGGGTGGTGACTCTGGATAATAATATATCGTAATTTAAGTTCCAATAAACTTACAATAATATTAAAATATAATTTGTTTTTATACAATTAAAGTTAAAAAAAAGGTTAACAAAAAATATATAAAAATAATAATATAAAAAAAGTGTGATAAAATTCCTTTTAGACAATGTGTCATAAAATACCAATTTCTAGTGACCAAAAATATTTTCAATATATAGGATTACAACGAAGATAAAACAGATTAGGCATAGTTTAACCATTTACTTATATTTTAATAGTGTAAACGGGGGTTGTCAGAAGCGACTCTGTTTTCCAACATAGTCAATGCATGTAGGATTTCGTTCAAATTTAAAATCTCGACGTTTCATGGCATTTTAAGTATATTTCAAAAAAAAAAAAAAATTGCGTTTCTATACCTGGACGTGGAAGTAATATTGAATAGAAACTGAATATCACGTTATCTTCTGTAATTAACCCAACCGTGTAGGGGTGCGACGTTAAAACACAGCAAAAACTATTTATTTATAGAACAAACCATGTACACAATAAAACCTAATTTAACTTTTCTCTTCTCTGTACTTATTCGTGCATAAATATTTAATAAAAAAAATTGTGTGTCCAAATCCTATTGACGCATAGGATGCTTTAGTTTGATTATTTACTTTGAAATTCAGTTTCGATAAAGATAGTAGATAGTATTATGTGCCGCCTCTTACAACAATAGGTTTAATCCCTAGTAGCAGATTAAAAGGAAGCCTGCCTAATTAGCATAGAGTTAGAATAGACTGGAGAAGTAATGAAATACAAATTATCAAAACGGTTGTCTTGCCAGATCTGGACTATTTTAAATTATAAGAACGTAAATAAACTGTTGGTCAAACAAATTTTTTCACCTCGGCAACCCCCCCAAATTGGCCAAAAACTACCGCAAAAGTCCCCTTTTCCGTGAACCCGTTTATTTCCCCTGTTTTTTGAGTAATTATTATTTCCTCGAGTCCTCTTCAAGGAAGTAGAATTTATTTTTCATCTATAATTGAAAATAGTATAAAAATGTGTTCATTAAAATGTTTTTATAAATTGATTTTCCACCCCTTTGAAGGATGAAAACAAACCCGGGAGCGATTACACAATCCTGGTCACCTACCACCTTCCTCAAAGAAACGCCTCCTACAAAATATCAATTTTTTTCTCACAAAAACAAATATCAATTTTCCACTCACTACAAGGGTTGGAAGCCTGGGGTAGGGGTGGCTAAGGCCAAATCCCTCGAGGGACTTTCCGTTCTACTTGAGGAAACAACAATTAGTCAAAACACTGGGGAAAATAAACGGATTCACGGAAAAGGGGACATTTTGGGTGGATTTTGGCCAATTTGTGAGGGTCGTCGAGGTGGAAAAATTGGTTTGATCCCGGAAATCGATACAGAACCCTCGAAAATGGGGAGGGGGACATTGTTTAGTCCGATGTTCAAACGTTAGGTAATTTTATCATAAGTCCAGACCCTTTAAATTGACTATTTTAATAAATGCAGGTTTTTTAATAAAATTAATTACTGCATAGCATATATGTGAATATTTAAGTAAAAACGAAAGACTGATCCTACTCCTCCTCCTTTCGGCT
The DNA here is from genome assembly GCA_963675555.1 of Leptura quadrifasciata. Lineage (NCBI taxonomy): Eukaryota > Metazoa > Arthropoda > Insecta > Coleoptera > Cerambycidae > Leptura > Leptura quadrifasciata. Next base: position 26,723,407 of record OY776673.1, read on the forward strand.
GGTGTTTGTTGCAATCGAAGCATTAGCGTTTTGATGGTAATATGCAATTATTACACTTAACGCGCCAGACTTGTAACTTGTAATTCAGCGCTCGGCGGGGCACATAGCCCGGAGAGTAGCTGTTGGTTGCAGTCTGGTTACGTTCCTTATAGTAAAATAAGGATTTTATAGAGGAGTCTGCGACTAAAAATATTATGTTTAATATTCGGCCCTCTAAAAGCACATTTGAACTATATTAAATTAGTTATTTTATTTTGCATTAGATATTTTTATTGGTTTTACCATTATTTATATAATACTTTGTTAATGTTCGAAATAGGTTCTAATGCAAATAAATTTGTTGCCTTTTGTATGTATGCCAGTGGCAGCTTTATTTAAATGAATACTATTTATTTGTATTATGTACCGATCTATAGGAAAAGTAATGTAACTTTTTAATCACTTGCGTCTAATTTACCGGGTCGTTTGAGTGGTAGTTTATTAACTATTACTCTAACTAGAATTCCCTCCAAATATTTTCTTGATAAAGGTTTTTACAGAAGTTAAATTGATAAAACATTTTAATGCAAAATAATTTTGAAAGGATGAATCAATATTTTCCGCAGTTTGTAAGAAGAATAATCAATCATTATGTAAGATCATAACGAAATTATACGTGCAGTGGTTCTTTTGCACGCAACTGGCGCGGCGACTCTGTTTAAATAAATAACGTTCAAATTATTAGACCTTCCCCTGACAGGGATTTTATTCCATGGAATGTACGAACTTTAACTTCAGAATCTTAATTGGGGACATATGTAGGTCAGGAATCCATGAGGTGGACATCCCGGAAAGTGGGAGAAAGTCCGCCATATTAGTTTTTATGCCAAATTGGATAATTTTACGTTGAAAGATAAAAGCTCTTGTGAATTTTTTCGTATCTTTTAAGATAACGGAGTTAAAATTAATATAAAAATAAGTAAAAATTCATAATTAAAATTCAACAAACGTCCACCTTTTGTCATTCTATATTTTTTTAAATATTTGTTTAATGTAAGTTGTAGTCCCATATTTTAGCTACAAAATCTCGTTTTGTCCATACCTTTAAAAATAAGAAAGATACAGCCTATTTTCGTCCAGTGGCGTGTGCTACTAATATACATTTTAAATGTATTGAGCTTCACTTTAACCGTGAATACTCTATAAATGGAGTAGCCGATTTTGTTTTTTTTTAATTACGTTTTAATTGTGTGCCTATTGCAAACCAGTATTTGAAATTTGAATAACTTACGTTGATGAAGTTATATTGAAAAAAGTCCCATTTTCGCCGTTTAACTGAAGACATGATGACACATTTTTGTAAATAACAACGAAGGATTTGGACAAAAAAAATTACCACATATAAAAAAGGTATTCTTTCATACTTCATTTTACAAAAGTTCCGTGTTAAAAGTGGGTACATTTACTGGTAAAAATTAAATAATCTTCATAATGTTTAAACTCAAGTTATTCAAATTCAGTGAGTAGTTTACAAAAGACATAAAATGAACACATCTTATTTTCAGTTTTTTGCGCCACTTCATTTTTGAAATATTCGCGATTAAGTGAGGGCTCAACACATTTGAAACGTATATTCGTTGCATTAGTTGTAATAAATATGTAGGAGAGATAATTTTATACATTAAATTTTGGCCTTTACGTTGTAAAACAAAATATGACCTTTGCAGTAATTGTAAATTGAAATTAAATTATTTGTTTTTACACAAATTAAAATTATTAGAAATTTGAACAAAGCACTCCATTTTTCTTACTAGTGCAACATTTTTTCTCGCATTTTGTTTTGCAAAAGCACATCAAAAGAAAATTCTCCGGAATGCAACGTAAATTACAAATTGGTTTTAAAAATTCGTTATCTGCTTCTAGTTCAAAACCGTATTTAGTGATATCTAATGGATCATAGTTAATTCTTATATCGCAATTAAAATACAAATCAACACAATAGTATGCTCTTTTAATATGATCGGCACAAGTGAATGAGGTAGGTGGTAAATTTTCTGGAACAAAATTTTTGGAGTTATAATAAAACCAAGCCCTCAGTTCATCAAACGTTTTGCAAGATGACACAGGCTTTATCGTTAACACAAGAAATTCTTCAGCCTGTGCCGTGCAAGATTCTGTAGGACCTAAACCGAAATTTTTGAGAAACTTATGGGATTAATTTTTAAAATTGTTTTTTTCAAACCAATTTTGCGGAAGTACATTACATAATTCAGTACCATGAATTTCTACAAGCTTATGAATTGATATGTATCTAATGTTGTCTCGATTGCCCGTTCTAAACCACATTTCTAATTTATTGCATTTATGTGAGGAATAATTTTATGATTAGCGTCTTCAAGATTTTTTAAAAGTAATACATTTTCTAAGCTAGAATAGTTGAAAGAATTAATTCCATTTTTTGGAATATACATACAGGGATATACGGAATTATTTTTAATAAGACATACATCATAATTTTAAAAGCCTGTTTGAAATTTTTGCTTAAAATATTCTTGCAATTTTGACTTATTTGAAGAAGAAGACCAAAAGCAATCCAATGAAACAGGTATTGGAGATTCATCTGTAATAAATACTAGCTCTACTGAATTATTTGAAAATGATGTTGTACTTCTTCGGATAGGTTCGTCACTTTTAATTGATTTCTTAAGACAACTATCAAAGTGGGTATATTTCATGGGTCAATGAAATCCTTGTCAGGCGAAGGTCTAGTAAGAGTTATTGAGATTTCCTCCAGCCTTCTGACAAATAATACACAAACCTGAATCATATTGTACAAAATTTCCTAAATTAAGAGGCATTTTTGAAATATGCAAAAATAAGTCACTAAAAAGAACAAGAAACACAGGAAAGTAAAAATATTTCCCCAAAAACGACAAAAGTACAAAAATATTAACTAAAACCTAGTTGAAGAATTTTTTTAAATGAAGGAAGAAAGATATATATTATTTTTCGAGTTTTGATCTAAACAATGCACAAGCCAAAAAAGAAAGAAAAAAAATATGGTTTTTAGCCAAGTAACAACTTAAATTAAAAACTAAGTAATTCTCTAACACAAAGAAAAGAAATAAGGTTTCTTATTCAATAAGAACACAAACTAAAAGCACTTTAATTATACACAGCGAAAGAAGGAATAGTTTACACGAGTATGACTACATGTATATCAATTCGCATTGAATTTGGGAGCGGAGCGCTGAATGCGACACTGCGCAACTTAAATGACAGTATCTTTGTCATTTCTGAAGATAATGAATTAAATGAAGTATCATTTTGCAGCCAAATAATTTTTCTACATCCCTTACTTTAGAATTTTTTCCTTTTATTGTGAAACAAAAAAGTAGACTGGTGTAAATAACGAAATTTTAAATCTTTATTTTAGTATTAGTTTTAACTCCGTTATTTTAAAAGATACGAAAAAATTCACAAAAACTTTTATCTTTCAGCGTAAAATTTTTAGTTGAACTAAAAAAAGAAAATTAAAATCGGATCGGCGGTTGCGAAGATACAGTGCACATCCGGTTGGGAATAAAAATCAATATGGCGGACTTCCTCTCACTTTCCGGGATGTCCATATCATGGATATCTGACCTACATATATCTCCAATTAAGATTCTGAAGTCAAAGTCCGTACATTCCATGGGTCAATGAAATCTTTGTCAGGGGAAGGTATATATATGACGTAGTTACAAAAAAATGTTGATATTTATTTTTTATATCTTAATTTGATTTACCAGCCTACAGTAGGTATCATAGCCACTCCCAGAAAACACACTGCCGGTCGTCTACGCTGGCGCTGGGACCATTTTCCTTATTGCAAGGGTTTACATATGAGAAAATAATAAAATAAGAATCTTACGCAAAATTTTATGCTCTATCAAATGGCATCCAGATAATTTTTCTCTTAGCATTTTTGAGGAAAAATATATAGGTAGTAGCCTCTTTGGAGAGGGAACAGAGGGAGCCGTCATGATTTTCAAGGTGTATGCATCTATTCGAAGATCTACTTATTTTAGTTTGTTCTACACATGGTTAAGAGAAGTCCTTATAGGCTGCAATTAATTTGACAAACGTAATCCTTGTCGAGAGCTACTTCACACACGAGCGGACACGTAGCGGACTAGTTCCGTGAAGGAACTGCCTTAAAAATTTCGCTAGTACATAGTTAGCTTTTGCGACAATTTCCTATTAACATGATTTATTTACTACCAATGCTACTCCGTATGCCACGGGCTACTGAAGTTAATTGATACCAACCGAAAAGCTAATATTCACAAAATCGAAACATTACTATTTTCATATGCATATCACGCATTTGTAAATACATTTATTTTGTAAATTTTGTAATTTACATTCGCATGTCTGACCGGTAGTTCCCATCCAGGAAATTATCCTGTCAGTTTGTATCCCTTCCCAAAATAGAGATAACAGCAAATTTCCCAGTTCGTTCCGTTATCATTATTGCTCTGCTTTATTGTTGTAATTATTATGTGCTATCTAATTATAGCTAATGATTTCAGATAAACTGTTTTATGTAGATTAGGCTATTAGATACAGAAATGCTGCTAACAGGCTTTATTGACCAAATGCTTTTAATCAACTTCGGTTCAACATTGTTTAATAAATGTTATAGTTCCTGCCAAAATGAGATTCTTTCATAAAATTCTTAATTGTCAGAATATGTATTTTTTTTATAAAGACTGTTTTTTACAGTAAAAATTATAAAATACAATTATCCGCAAACGACCATTAAATTTGTCGCCTATATCAATTTTGAAAAATTAGAAATGATGTATTTTTACAACGGATTTAAATTATATTACGATTTGTTTTAAACGCCGGGCGTGTTGTAAAAATTGGTCTCACTTCTTATGACAATTCCTACAATAGCGGTCGAAATCCAAAGTCCATAAAATAATAAAACTAAAATAACCAAAAATTTTAGAATGGTTGGTTTTGTTTTTACATAGTATCAAAATCATCCAATTTCACTTGTATGATAACTTGATGATCAAATCTGATATAAATTCGATAATAAGTAAGATAACGATGCCTAACTTAAACGCTCTAAATGAATTAAATACAAATAAGAAAACTTACCAAATTCGTTATACTTATCAGATATAAATGTATAATATTATACGATCGTTAAGATCCAATAAGACCCTTAGAGATCTTAAAGAAAATCGTTACTTCCATTGCCCCTTTCTGTTTTCTGATTAACAGAATTATTGAAGTGATATTTTCCATCTACATTTATTATTTTATTAGCCGTTACTCGAGTCCGAGTATAAAAATGTTACAGTCGATAGATTGTGTACAATAAAAAACAAGTAAAAGGTGTAGTCTATTGTAATTCCCATTCATCTACGGTGCACACGACTCTGGCTATAGAGGCCAATTCGAGAGATCACATGTCGACCGCAGTCAGGACAAACATAGACCTGGTTAGGTCTTGGATTCGGCCTTCTTGCAGCAACATTTCCTTGATAGCTGGCCACAACCCCTCACCATTCGGTTCTGTCCGCTGCAAGTTGTTCCCATTGCTCGTCTGCAATACCGCAGGATTTTAGATTTTCATAGAGAGCGTCTTTGAACCACTTTCGTTGACCGCCACGCCTTCTTCTACCGCCTAGCAATTCACCATAAAGTGTACATTTAGGAAGGCGGTTATCATGCATACGATGAACGTGACCTGCCCATCTTAGGCGTGCTCTTGAAATAAGCACCTCAATTGGAAGGCTGTTTGCTCTCCTGAGTACTTCCACGTTTGATATGTGATGGAACCAACGGATTTTCATCATACTTCTGAGGTGTCTTTGCTGAAGACGTTCTAATTCTTTCACATGGCGACGGTAAGTGACCCAGCTTTCACATCCATATAGCAGTGTTGGAATGACAACTGCTCTGTAGACAGCCATTTTCGTTGACAAAGCAAGGTCGTGGTTGTCAAATACTCTCTCTCTAAGTCCCCAGAGTGCTCTAGATGCAGCGTTAATTCTATTGCGAATCTCGCTGTCCATGTTTGCTTTGTCATTAACAACGTTGCCTAAGTAATTGAACTGATCCACCACTTCAAGAGAATTTCCGTTAAGTGTAATGTCTATTTGGTTCACTTGATGAGGAGTTGACATAATCTTAGTCTTTCCAATGTTGATTTTATGTCCTAAGGAATCATAGCTCTGGGCATACACATCTAAAAGTTCTTGAAGCTCTTCCGGCGTAGAGGCTAAAAGTGCACAGTCATCCGCATACTGGAGATCACAAATGAATCGTGTGCGTGTCTTCGTGAAAGCTCTAAAGCGCCCTATGTTAAAGAGACCGCCATCAAAACGGTATCTGAAACCTATTCCTCTGACTGTCAGTTTGTTGTCAACAATAATTGTTAGAGCAGTGGTAAACAAATTAAAAAGTAGGGGTGCCAGGACACATCCCTGCCTAACTCCAGTGAGGGTTTGGAAAGGTTCGGTTGCCTCATTATTATACATAACCTGGGCGTTGTTGTTTGTACATTTAAGATCGTATATGTCAAGCCTACCATCGACCAATTTCATTACTATCATCTTTGTTTAAAGTTATAAAGTTCATACATACAATTTGGATTCAGAGAAGCAAAATCTACTTAGGATACTATAGCGCATTTAGGCCTGCTGCCTTTTTGGTCAGTCTGTCGGCTTCTTTGTTACCACTGCACTGTGTATGTTCTTTCACCCAGCATACTGATACGTTACTCATGCTGGATGCGCCCGCAAGTGTTTGGGGACATTCCCATACTGCTCCTGTGGTAATTTTGCAACTTCTCAGGGCTAGTAATGCTTGTCTACGATCTATATAGATCCTGATAATTTTGCCCGTAGGTTGTCTACGGACAATCTCCTTTGTGGCTATGATTATGCCCGCCAGTTCTGTCTTTATTACACTGGCTCGCCCAACCATAGTCCATTTATATTGGATTTGCAGGGTTCTGGAGTATATTCCACACCCTTCCCCATTCTTCTTTTTTGATCCGTCTGTGAAGATGTTGATCACACCTTCGCCAACAGCCTCGTTTTAACTATTCCTCAGTGTTATGTAGGGTCTGTCGAAGACAAACGGGGAAGAAATGCCATCTGTACACACCTGTAGAAGAAGCGTCTGACAACCTCATTCTACAGGCGACTTCTGGCCTCTCCACAGCCTAACTTTTGGTTGTGTGCCAACGGATTTGAGGCATGCCATTGTTGTCAGAGTCACTTTTTCTAGGTATATATATCTAGCGGTGGCAGACACAAAATTACCTCCATTGCTCTCGTTGGCGTTGTTCGCGTTATGCTTAGGCAGGCAACTCTCTCCACCTGGCTGAGCTTGACTCTAGTTATACTCTGTTTGCTCTTAGCCCACCAGACTACAACTCTGTAGGTTGGTCTTATGATGTCCATATGACCACTTTGGGTTTCATTCCCCAGGTTTTCCCCACGGCCTTACGACGTTGCTCTTAACAAATATAAGCATTCTTTAGTCTTCTATCTAAGTGATGATTCCATGTTAGTTTGGCATCGAAGGTTACCTCAAGGTATTTCACTTCTGATGCGAAACTGTGTGTTGTATCCATTAGGGCAGGTTCCTTCAGTGCTTCTAGTTTCCTTCTCCTTCTGAAGAGAACTATCTCTGGCTTCCTGGGATTGACAGACAGAGAGTGCTCTCTGCACTATTCCTCAGTTATTCTTAGGGCCTTCTGCATTCTTTCACAAAGGACTCCTTCCAACAGCCTCTCACCACCATTTCTCGTACAGAAGCATTTTGCACCTTAATTTGTACAGCTCTCTTCGAGATCATGTTGAATATTCTGCTTCCCATGATCGTAGGAACGTTCCTCCCAACTAGGGCCACTGTAAGGTGGTTCTGTCAAATGCACCTAATATATCTATGAAGACACCTAGGTTAGACTCTTTATTGTCCAAGGAACTCTCAATCCGACTCGTTACTGCATGAAGGGCGGTATCGGTGGATATCTTAGAGTGTATGTATGCTGGTTAGGATGCAAAGGGTTGTATTTCACTACAACATCCCCCATGTATCGTTCACATAGCTCCTCCATCATTTTGAGCAGGATCGAGGTTCAGCTTATAGGTCTATATGCTTTGGGAGTGGTATAATTCATCCGCCCTGCCTTTGAAATGAACACAACTTTCACTTCTCTCTATATCTGAAATGAAATGTTTTCTTAACCGCCTCTCAAGTTACCGAAGTAACCCCCTGGAAGATCTCAAGTATCTTGTGCTAGGCAAAGAGAGACGAGGCCCTACAGTTTAATGTGGACTCCGAACCACTCTTGGGGCAATTTTTTTAATGAAAAATTGTTTCGCCTTGCGGGAATCGAACCCACTTCGCTAGGCAACTCAGTTTGCTAGCCAGTCGCTTTAACACACTGAGCTACCTAGAATATAAAGACCTAAATACTTCAATCAGGTGCGGCAGTAATTTGTTCAGTTAACATTGCAGTTGTTTTAAAACGACAACATTAAATCTTGCCAAAAGTTCATTATGACAAAAACCAATTAATGGATTAGCAGCAACTTTATTGTATTAAGAATACTTCACAAATCATGTCTACATTCGCTCAATAGATAACTGATGTATTTCGTACCCTAGACTCCATACCATTGATGCATATTTTAACCTGGAATGTATAGTCGTTTGCAATTTTACCATGCAAATAAGAAACGCAATACAAACTTTACGATCTCATTAAAATATCGTTATTTTCTGTACTATTATGCCCACAAATTGAATCACTTACCTTACTTACCTTTATAGGTTTTTAATGTACATCGGCTTGTTTGATGACACCATACCGAACGGTTCACCTGCGTTAATAATGAAGTCGTAGAGTTTTTATTTTCTTTTTTATCTGCACCGTACTTCTGGAGGTTACTATAGGTATGAATTGAATAGTTGCATCATTTATTTGCATTATCAAATTGTTTGTTATTTTTTGCTATAAATCCTAGACATTTAGCATGACTGTTTAAGTTCACGAAAGTCATATGTCGTTAGAAAAAAATAAAAAATTTGTATTTTTGTGAGTTACTTTACGGTTGTAGGTAAAAAGTTGAAACCGGTATGGAGAATAAAATTAATCAGTAAGTAAATAGTTGTGAAGCATTGGGGAAAAAATGTACATACACAATGTTGCCACCTTTGATAAGATTCGATAAAATTGAAAATTTCCCTTGTTTACTGACGAGCGTTTCGACAACCAAGATTTATCGAGGGATGATTCGAGGATCATCGAGGGATGATTCGAGGATCATCGAGGGATGATTCAAACTCCAAACATAACAAATATATATAAAAAATTAATTTATTCAAAATACTGTGGAAAATATATTCACAACATTCAACAATTATACACTAGTATGATCATTACATATAATTAAATATCTAATTATATATTAGATCGCGTGTCCCTACAACCAGTACCATTTTAATAACATTTGCAATTGCTAAAATTATCAGGGTGTTAATAATTCAAATGTATAAACTATCCCTTGCCATAAAACTGTAGCATGATTTAAATCAGAAACAATTAATTTTGCTTAAATATATTTGCTAAACATGAAAATGCTAGTCTAATTATTGGCAGTCACGCAATCGTGTACAAAATACATAACTTCAGGACAAATATAGAATATTTTAATAATGTTGTTATGAGTGACAAATTAGCTAATGGAAAAAACAAATTTTTTATTTTATCTGTCTTGTAGATTTTGTTTAATATTACATAGTAAAATCTTGACTGATTGATCGTGCTTTTTGACGTACTTATATGTTTTACCATTAATTTTCAGAAAGTATATCGATCTAAGAGCTCTTTGAGGTGGACGTATTCATATTTATACCAGGGTTTTTAAAGAAGTGCATAAAAAGAAAAATTTAATTTTCTTCCGTGTTGCTGGGTGATGGGGTTGTATTCAAGAATTTTGTCTGCCAATTCGCCTGTCATCTCATTTTAATAATATAGGGATAGTGACAATAAATGTATTTGGATACCTAAGATGTACTGAGTTGATTCTAAATAATGTTTGATTCGACGAAAAATTGGTTTGAGTTTTCCCTGGTACATCGACGAAAAGTTTGTAAAAAATATTTTCGTCATGATTTCCATCGTAACTAAATTTATTTGAAATATTTGAGGAAACATTGAGAAAATATGATAAAATATTGAACATAATAGTGGTATATAGTAACATTTTCCTACATGAATTGCAAAACATACTTAAACAAATAAAAACAAAATCTTTACGTATTCTTTGGGTGACATCGATATATATTTACATAAGAAAATTTGACCAAGGAATATATAAACATAGTAACCGAATATAGATTTTTTCCATATATAAGCTGCCCAACAAGAATAGGTGAAGAAAATTATTCATGTCTAGATCATTGTTTCATTAGCATGCCTCCAAACATATTTAAGAATATAAATATTCAACCGATTGTTTTAATACCCAATATTACAGACAATTACCCTATTATCATAAAATTAATACAAATATAAATTCCAAACGAAACATAAATGATGAAAATATTACTCAAACAAGTTATAATTACAAATTACTTAAGCAGTTGAAGCAAACAGAAACATGGCAAAACCTATTTCAAATTAAAGATCCAAATTTTGTTTATAGAACCCTTATAAGTATAGTAAAAATTAACGTAGAAAAATGCTCAAAAATTTTAGTAGTAAAATCCAAAGAAAAAATGAAACCTTGGATAATAAAAGGCATAGTATTCGCAATAAGGAAAATATATAAAATGAAGAAAGACGCAAACAAAAATAAAAACAACCCTACTCTAATAAATAAATATAAGGAGTATAGAAATCTAACAAATAATTTATTGAAAAAGTAAAAAGAGATTATTATCACAGTACAATCTTTGAAAATGGGAATAATATTAAAAATGTTTACGAAATAGTAAATGAAAGTCTTAACGAGCAAAGATCTAGCCAAAAAAATATAATAAATCAAAATAATGTCGATATAGTAAATGATAACAAAATTAGTGAAAATTTTGATAACTTTATTATAAATATTCGAGAAAACATGGCAAAGAAAATTCAAGTTAATAAATTATTAAAAAGAATAAACATTAGCTGCAGTAACATGTTTCCCAACCCTATTACCGAAAACGAAATTATAAAAAATATAAACAATACAAAAAATAAATCTATCTCGAGTGAGGATAATATACCCTCAAAAATATTGAATTTTTTGAATGCAATCGTTACTAAACCCATATGTTACATATTTAACTTATGTTTTGAAAAAGGCTTCTTTCCAAACATGCTAAAAATAGCAACTCTGACACCTATATACAAAACAGGTGATAGGATAGTCGGTAATCAACAATATTGCAAAAGTTTTAGAAAAATGTATAAAAAATATAGTAGTAGAACATTTAAATTATAATAAAATCCTTTCTTCCAATCAATATGGTATTAAGGAATGTATGAGTACTGATCATGGTATGTATGAGGTTGTAAAAACTATATATAATTCTGTAAACAATAATAAAAAGCAAATCGCAATATTTCTCGATTTGGTCAAGACCTTCGATACGATGTCGCATGACATTTTACTTAACCAACTCAGCAAATATGGTATATGGTCTTCTGGTTGTGGTTAACTCCTGGGAAAATGTTGCCTGCAAAGTGGTGGTAGAATTTTCAAAACTATAACATTGGCTGTCTTAAAATTACATAACAGTTAACCTGGATAAAACTAAATTTATATGCTTTAGTATACAGGGTGTTGCATCATGAGAGGGACATAGCTTAATAGGAGGTAGAGAACATTAGTGGTAACCGGAACCTCCCATAGAAATGTCTCATTGGGCCTTCATTACGAAGTTACAGGGTGTTAAATAATTTTTGGCCAAACCTTTCTAAACGCGCAAGAAAATGCACAGAATGTGGGGGAGGACATTTTGAAAATTTACTTTAGTGTCAATTACGTTTTATTTTTAAACACATTTAGTTATTGTTTTGTTATTTATTGTTAATTGAATGGAAAATATTTCATTTACTTAGATTTTAGTTTGTTCTCTTTTCCAATTTTTATTAAGTATAAAATGTTGATGATTTTCTTGATCAAAGTAACTGGTTGCTTAGGCCTAAATGGTTTAAATTATCTGTCACTTTTATTCTTTGAACAAGCCTACTGTGATTGATTAAAAATGTTGTTATTTCATACCCGATTACTTATTAGGACCACAGTTTTTTACCAAAATGGACCTTTAAAACGTGCCAGAATTAGGATTCACCCAGACCACCTAGGCTCAATAGAATTTTTGCAAATTTTAGTTATAAAACTATTTATTTCACGTGCCTCTCATTTAATAGGGTTCTGTAATCCATTTTCTTGCACATTTAACAACGTATTTAAATAACCACGAAGGTGTAACAAAAAAATGAAATAGGCCATTTTGTTTGTTTTTTCTTGCTCTTTTCGAATATCGTATCGAAATTTCAAAAAAATATATACAGGGTGATGTTTTATTGATGCAACGAAGAAACATAAATTATAGTGAGTCCGGACCTGGATATATTTTTTTTATACATGTACCTCTTGGGGCTCGTTAGTACATTAGCCGTACCAAATATGAATCCGTTATTTCATTCCCTGTCAAAGTTATGACAAAAAACAGGTTTGGCCAAAAATTATTTAACACCCTGTAACTTCGTAATGAAGGCCCAATGAGACATTTCTATGGGAGGTTCCAGTTACCACTGATGTTCTCTACCTCCTATTAAGCTATGTCCCTCTCATGATGCAACACCCTGTATATGAGAGAAACCTACCTAAGATAGATACACTTCACTTACGTACATACTCATGTATAAATAAACGAGAGCGTGACTGTATATGTGCTATGAAACTACAGCAAACAAAGAACATTAAATATCTCGGAATTATCATAGATCAAAATTTAAAATGGACAGAGCACATTCAACAATTGAACAACAAATGCACAAGTTGGTTTGGAAATTCTGCCACCTAAAAAATATTTTGCATTTTAACACTTTAAAGTCATTGTGTCATCATGCTTTGGTCGAATCAATTCTTAGATATGGAATAATAACATGGGGAAGTGCAGATTCAACAAGTTTGGAGTCTTTAAATATATATCAAAAACATATAGGTAATAAAAATTATCTTAGGAAATAATAAACACTAATCCACTGAACTACTATTCAAACAATTTAATGTACTTAATCTGCAACTCCTATGTACCAAGTCTGCTTTAATATTTACACATAAACATAAGAATTCACACAAGACAAATAATTTAAATATCACAATACCTCAATTAGTTACACAACAACACAAAGATTTATAACGTATTATGATCTAAAATAATATTTTACCTGTCCATTTTAAGCAATATAATAACATAGGACTATTCTGTGATAAAATAACTGAATACTTAATAAATAACAAGCAGAAATTCACGAAATTATTGGTAGGTGGTTAAAATATTAAATAATGTCATCTACTGATCGTATATTTCGCTTACGATCATTGTATAAGAAGATTTAATAATAATTAAGGTTTTACAACATAATTAAATTGTTGCTGGTACACTGGTAGGTGTACTACATAACAATAACGATAAATATATATTAAAATATATATTAAATATATATTGTATTGCATTTGTAATATTTTGGTAATTATTTAATTCTTGTTGGAAAAAAGCAATAAATTTGATTGACTGATTTAAAAAAAAATCTGGATTAGTCCCTTCTTGTTCTGTGATCTATTTGTGATTGAATATTAAAAAATCAAATCCTTCAGATGAAATGTGAACACATCGTCTACATTTTCATTGACATTCCTTATTATTCAAATGCAAATAATGCAACGTTTGACATATCGTATATACCTAGGACATATAAACTAATCCATAGAAACTGACTATTATTTCTATAAATAATTATAAAGTAATTGGGAATCATAATTTTGTTCCACACAGTATATAAATTCGACGACGCCACAAAACTAATCTACTTAAGTATACATTCAGTATTCAGCTAAAGATCCAAGGACCCTCAACTTCGGTCTGTTTCCACATAGAGTTAGCATATTATATAGAAATATATACATCTCTATTAGCCCTTCAACAATGCTGTGAAACTTTTCCCCCGGAAAATGCCATAATACTACAAAACACATAAAGCTACCTTTCAAATTTAGATTAATTACACACAAAATCCCGTTTATGTGGACCCACATAAAATTGAGAATCCAATTACGAAGTCTAGAGCAGGTGAAGATCTAGCGACCCGAGTTCTTTCGCATAGTGGAAAGGGTAAAATTACTAAATGCAGTCTCTAAATTTGCCGACGGACACTTTCAAAGGCCAATCGTTACTGGTGCATAACACTGATGGTACTAATAATACCAATGCCCTGCAAAGTGTTGAACTATAATTTACTTATGGATTGGATTGCAGTAATCCTCACTGAATGCCTACATATATCGACAAAATTCTTGGAAACACTTTGATTTAAATTCCATTGAGTTCCAAAATAATTCTAATGCGATATTTCATTTTGAGATGCTTGTGTTACTATTTACTCTTACATGAATGAATACACAAAGTGAAACAAAGGGAAGGAAAATGCCGGTAGTTTTAATTTTCAACAACTATACCTACTATAGAATAAAACCATACAAAAACGTTAGCTTAAATAGTTTAATATTCTGTTTACCCTCCTTTACTATCGTGCAACACTCCGACATAACTGCGCTTTCAGATGAAGAGCTTCCTATATTTTTGTGACGCCAGTTGAGGTTGTACAATATAATTACCGCCCCACTCCACCCCACAATACTGCCAATGTATACTACAAGCTAATTTTCTATATGGCTTCCTTGTATCCCCTGACCATCCATCATGTTTATCTTTTTGACTCTATACTTCATGATGGACAACATAACCTTTGCTTAAACCAAACTGGAAGATAATATAGTTAAGGTGCCCGTCGGGAAAAATTTTGCTGATACATACTCTCTCCAAACTTCGTGTATGGCTTCATTGGACCTAGTCTGACAGCATTTTCCTCTATCATTTTTTTTTGTTTTTGGGGCGTTTTCCCGCTAGATTTTCCGAAACATGTCATTTCGACGGCATATAAAAAATTTATAGATACTGTTATTTTTCCAAGTAGAATAGTATTTTCTATCTCTGTATTTGTCAGACACTTATACCACAAATTAAATACCTATTTTCTGCATATAATTTTCCAATGTCTGAAGGTTATGAATAAATTTTTTGCTGTCCTGAAACCGACAACTTTGACGCGTCAGACTGGGAAATCGGAAAATAATTTTCGTCAGACAATACGAAAACTTGTTTTTGTATGTTTTAATAAATTAATACAGCGAAAATCAGCTAGTTATTAATAAATTTTCTTATAGTCGTTTTTCCGACATGTTAGCGGACACGCCCAATGACCCACATTTATTGTCAGACAATTATTTTTTCACGTTTCAATTCACGTTTTTCTACTTGGAAAAATAACAGTATCTATACATTTTTTATATGCCGTCAAAATGACATGTTTCGGAAAATCTAGCGGGAAAACGCCCCAAAAACAAAAAAAAATGATAGAGGAAAATGCTGTCAGACTAGGACCAATGAGGCCATACACGAAGTTCGGAGAGAGTATGTATCAGCAAAATTTTTCCCGACGGGCACCTTATCCAATAACAAAAAGTGCCTTACCGTTATCGTAGTCCTCTGCACCTTCTGAACGCCTTTACTTTCTGATACAGATTAGAAATTCATGAAATCATGTAAAGCTCATTTTTACCCTTATTTATTTTATTTAAATAGACTAAAATTTCTTCTATTAATGTGCATTTATGGTAGAGAATAAAATATAACAAAAATTGCTTTACTGTTACCATAACAAAATAAAGATCAGAAATTTATGAAATCGTGTAGAGCTGATTTTTACCCTTATTCATTTTAACAGACTAAGTTTTTTTCTATTTTTTCTATTAATATACACTGATTGATGGTAAGGAATAAAATATTACCGATCAGAAGTTTCAAAAATCGTGTAGGGCTTATTTTAAACCTGATTTGTTGTAAAATACATTTTATTAATACATAATGATAGCCAAAACTAAAATATTGCAGGTTATAAATTATTGAAATCATGTAGAGTTAATGTTTAAAAATTGTTTTCATAACAATACAGCCAAAAATTTGAAGCTGGATTTCACAGTTGGAATTTAATACGAAACTTGTTGGAGGAAAAGTTTATTTTCCAAACGTAGGTAAGTAATTGATTACTTTACTTGAATTTCTATTTTGTCTTTGCTGGAATATTCATTGAACTATGCAAGAAAAGCAGCAGCACAAACACATTCTATATGTAATAGAAAAAATTAACGAGTGCGGGGAAGCCACATAAAATATTAGCTTGTAGTATTCATTGGCGGAATGGGGGGGGGGAGGGATTCACTTATTTTTTCATTATGAAGCAGTATGTGGTTTCACAATTTGCTATTGCAATTAATATAGGTTATGTAAATGAACCGTGAAATTTTAATATATACATTGCAAATACTCCACAATCAGGACCATTTGTCTGCTGTTCTACAAGTGGAAATCGAACAGAAGTTTCACTAATCTCTATATAAGGATATAATTTCTGCAGGAGTTTTTGTTCCGGATGTAAAAGATTAGCTTTATTATGTAAGGAATCATATAAAACTGCTACCGTCATAATAACTGCATGTCCAATGATTTAGACGACGCAAAAGTTGTACATGGTCTTTTCCAGGAGGGATAGGTTAAATCGCATTATAATTTTCCACATAATTTGCAATTCGTATTTTACAATGAGCATTTGTACGTAAAATGTACGAAAAAAAGCAAAGTGAGAATCTTCAAGCCACTGACCTTCTTTGATAATTTTGACATCTGTTTTCGTTAATTCTCTGCACACAAATTTTTTATCAATATTGACAATGAAAATAAAATCCGAATATAAAATAACTGAACATTTACACTAACGCACTTACGTAAATGTCCAGTGCAAACGTAAACTCTACCGACGGTCCCCTAAAAATCTGTAAAACAATAAGTGTAATACTTAGAAAACATCTATTTCACAACCTATCCAGCATGTAATCCGACACGACACTCAATGTGTTTTGCAATTAAACATTTCAGTTTTTACATCAGATAAATCGTATTTTGTTGTTTTGAGCCAAAAATCCGAAATTAAAGCACAAATGTGACTAATACCTCTTATTATTTTGACAAATCTCAAAATTCAAACATCAATAGCAATGCCGTAATAAGATGACAAGTTAAAGACAGGTATTTATTTGAAGGATGAAACGATAAACAACTCATTTCGCATGTAATTACCAATGTTAAATGATTATTTTTTTTTAAAGAAACATCAAGATGGCTGCTGCATCTTGCTGTATATGAACCCCGCTCTCGTTTCACTTTCGCACGGGAGAGAGAAAATTAGCTGCGAAACCCGACTGGGTTTCTTGACCCCCAAAACAACTCCCTGGTACAATCTCTGAAGTCTGGTCACCGTTGGTGCAACACTTAATCCAATAGAATATCTATGACGATCTTGGGGCCACAGGGCGTGATGAACTTGGCATCTTGATACTGACCTTGCTGTGTTTATCTTCCTGTAATAATTTATAAGTTGTTCCTTAATATCAATTGCTAGATTTTAAATCCGTTAAGTCCCTAATTACACTGTTTGCCTACCCACGTGATATAATTTTTTAATTCAACTCATACCTCCTCGATCGTTCCGTTCGCTACTTTTGCGCTTTGTTGTTGTATTGTTTCATTAAGCACCACCTGTACCTCGAGTTTAAATTTTTCATTAATGTTAAATTCTCATACTTATACATAGATAGTTTCAATAGTTCTAGACTTACATATACAATAATTATTATAATATTGGAAACCGTACATTTTACTTTTATTGCTGGGTTTGTGAAGTTTAGTTGTCCCTTGATCCGCTGGAATTTCTGGTCCTTCACTTGAGCTGCTCAAGCCTTGCATCTGTCTTATACTTACTAAAATTGAACAATCAAAAGAAAATGTATTATCTACGGGGGAGGGGTTTATAAGAGCATATTATTCAGAATGGCAAAGTATTTCTAATATACAAGGTCATGGACCTTGGTGGCCTACAACTAAAGCTGCAGAACAGCACTCCTTAAGAGTATACCTATACGTGCTTAAACTTATACTACAATAGCTACGTAAAGTTTTATTGTAAAAGTTCAACAATGGTAGGACGTGAATATGGCTTGAAATTGATTCAACATTATCTTTTCCTCAATCTAATCATCCTACCTCCTGCTCATCCGGCTACTTTTATAAGTTTCGTGCCAGTAGTTGTATTATGCTTTTCTAGGTCAGAACCTGGATCTACTGAGGTAGTATAGTAACTTCCTGGATTTAATAATTTCATTCTATTTCTTGACAATACCTATTCTCAACTTGAACAAGGGTAGCTGATGGCACCTGTATTTCGATACGGAAAGTCAAATAACTGAAATCGCGGTTAGTACTCGGATGGGTGACTTCTAAGGAAACACAGCGATCTCGCCCCATCTTTTAGTGGGTTGTATATCAGCGTATACAGGAAACTATGCAATCTTAAGCGAGAATTGCATAGTGGATGTACACTCCTTCAGAGGGGATATGAGACAGTCGTCTCCTTGTCTATTAAATGTTAGGTAACTAAAGATTTCTACTCTTTAACAGAGAAGAGATTCACAAAATTTCCTAATTGGGGGTAACTTGTCTCCATACATCGGTGATTGACCTCAGCGGCGAAAATAGATAGACATTAGTCAAATCAATAATAATAAAAAACGTTTAACTAATCATTTTTGTACATATGATGATATTAAACAGAATGAGGTACTTTTCCCTATTGAAGATATTAAGTGCTTCCAAACTTTTAGGACACTTTTTTACTTTTTATCGAAGTTATACAACGTTCATGAAAAGCTTTAATTATGGCTGCTTCCGAATTGCTTACGAATATTTTATGGAAGAGCTTTCGTAATTAGGTTTTTTTCTAATAACATGTAGGTGTTGTCTCTCCTCATCATTAATCTTGTTTAATTTAATCATTTAATAGCTACAATTTTGTAATCATGGCACTTCATTTGAAATGCAAAAAAGCGTATATCTAGCTGGGAACATATTTTAATTTATAAAAACTACTAAATACCATATATTATAATTTAATCTGTATACATTAATTAATCCACAATATGCCAATTTCAAAATTCCATAAATTAAATTAAATTTTATTACATTACCCAACAGAGAAACCATTTACAGGGCAACACTATATAAATATAAGATGAAAATACAAATAAAATACGAATGTAATACGAATACAATACGAATACAATACAAATTCAAAGTATAATGTAAGTATAAATAGGTCATACAAATATAATCTAAACTAATATTTAAGTCTAGGTAGCTAGATAAACAATTTAAAACTGAATATTATACATATGTGTGTTTGAAATTTCGAGTGTGATACTGAACAAGACAATGTAGCTAAATATCAGCTGAGTGATAATATTCTCGAGTAGTTTTTAGCAAAGATGACGAGTACGATTTGATTTGATATATTATTAAAGTAGGATGATAACAAGAAGATTGGTGATTTAATTAATATATTCATTGTAGGTATAGAGCATCTAAAAGTTTTGTTTTGCCTGGTATTAAGTCGATCAATATGAAATTTGTGAAAGAATAGTAGGACAATCAATGTTGTTATGCAATAATTTAAACAAAAAAACTTGGGGAATACAAAATTCTGTGATGTTTTAATGACTCCATATTAAACATACTTAGCAGAAACTCTTGACTAAAGCCTCTCTTTTCCTTTGTACGGTTTCCAATACCATTGAGTGAGAATTATAAATAGGACAAAAATTGAGAGAACAATACTCTAATTTTGTTCGAACTAACGAGTAATATAATATCTTTAAAGCTAATTCATTGGTAAATGATCTACAATTCCTAACGATTGAACTGAGTTTATCGCTACTGTCTCGATATGTTCAACGAAGGACAGATCAAAGTCAGAAATAATTCCTAAGTCTTTAATTGGCTCAGATCTTGTATGTTCTTCATTATTTACATTATAATCATATAGATAAGAGCATTTCTTGCGTAAGGAAGTTACGACTTTGCACTTGGAAATATTTAATGACAATTTATGAACACTACACCATTCTACTACTTTATCGAGCTGAAGCTGGAGTGCCTGGCGATCATCAGATTCTGAAATAACGCTAAATATTTTTAGATCATCAGCATACAGCAGTTGTTCACAATCGATTAATTGAGTTAGATCATTGATAAATATTTAAAAAAGCAGCGGTCCGAGATTTGACCCTTGTGGTACTCCAGGTCATGCAACAGACTTATGACTATTATACGCTACAAATGGCAGTCGATTTGTTAGATATGAGCTAAATAACGACATACTGACACCAAACACCTCAAGTTTAGCAATGAGAATGGAATTAATAAACTTTAAACAAAAAGTTCTCAAATTCACTGCCACTGAAGACACTGATTTATAAATTAGGTGTATATAAAAGTTTCACAATAATATAAACAATGTATTCTTAAAGTCTTCATTAATGTTTATTTATTTCTGCAATGATATTTGTTCAAATTAATTACACATCTTCAAAGGACAGTACGATCTAGTTTGCACAGTAGCTTGTGTCAGCTCCACAGTATAGTTAGTGAACTATGCTGTGGCCCAATACACGCTAATTATCAAATGATAGAAAAAAGTCACAGGGGTTTACGTCTGGAGAGTTGGCAAGTCATGCCACGGATCTGTTTTCCTAATCCATTAATTATGATAATTCTGGTTACGAAATCTGGCAATATTGCTGATATAATCTCAGCATTATCTGGCATAATAACGAATACTTTGATCGCCTCATTGTTACATCGTGTGAAGTATCATCAGTTACTCAAAAAACGCAATAAAAACTTTACGATCTAATTAAAATACCGTTACTTTCTGTACTGTTATTCGGAAATTGACTCGCTTGCCTTTATAGGTTTTTAATGTGCGTCGGTTTGTTTAATAATAGTATGCCGCTTGACCAACGGCGATAATAATTATGTCGTAAAGTTTTTGTTGCGTTTTGTGAGTGCCGGGAACTGATGGACTCGACTATAACACATTTTCTGTTTGATTATTAAATATGTTGGTAATAAATTAGTTACAATTACGTCGTAGCCAGAGATTCATGTCTAATTGTTTACTATTGCTGATGTCTTCTGGGATTTTCGTCAATTCAAATGTGTGTCATGCACATTAAAAATTTAGGTTCGTCAGTTAACACGTGTTTAATTGATTAACCTGTGTTTAATTAATTCGGTTGACCGAAACATCTCTGCAATAACAGCTATAGACGAGAATTATCGACGACCGCCATCACTTGGCTGCAAACTTTGCTCTTTCTGTATAAGATAACCATTAACTCCTTGTTCTTTTAAAGTGGCAACCAATTCCAATTTAATTAGTAGCGACTGTTCACGTATTTACGCCAGAATGTTATCCTAAAATCAGGTGAGTTGAGAAGTAGACTTCAACAAATACCCACCTGTAGTTCAGTAAATAAGGATATTTATATATATGGCTGGATATTTGTAAACACTTTTATTTAGAATAGAATATACTTTATTTCTGTAGATCTTACAAAAAGACATTATTATTGTCAAGGTGATGAAATATTAAAAGTTATTACAATAAAGTAATATATAAAATATAAAAGAAGCATTAGAATACATAATATTTAACACAAATAATATAAAAACAAGTAGAGCAGCAAAAGGAAAACACACAACTAAACTAGTGCTAAAGTGAAAGAATACGATAAACATTTGTCTATTAAAAAAATTTAATAGAAATATTCATGCATTTCAAGAATCACTGAAAAAATTAAATTAATTTTCAAGTAAATACGATTTAAGTTTATTTTTTAAGGAATGAATATAAATGTGTAGTGAACTAAAAATACTTACTACGAAATTCCAATATTCTTATTGAAAGGAGATCGACTCATTGCCATCAATCAAGGTGCACAATGTGCGTTTCCAAATCAATTGAAAATAATGTCCTACAATTTGCGACATACTACGCCTTCAATCGGAAAATTTAAAATAAAGTCTGTTTACAATAAGCCCCCAAGCAGGCAGATTAATCCTAAAGAAAGGACTTACAGTGCAGGACTGTTGTGCATCGCCAGCTGTAGACTAGTTTCGAGCTTGTTAGCTCTCATCAGTACGACATACGCAAATGCACAACAACACTTCACTGTTCCTCTAGCCCTCAAATTACAGACAAGAGGTGTCTGCAACTTGCAAATAGCTCCATCTGGTGGCGACTTATTGCAATCAAAGTTGACGAAAACTCGGACTGAGTAAACGTGCGCACAAAAAAGTTACAGACAGACCGACAGACAGGAAATTATTTTTCACTCAAATTTAAAACGTCGGTATTTCATGACATTTTAAGCCTATTTCAAGAAGGAAAAAATATTTTTTTTATATTACTATAGGTACTTGTAATTATATTGCACTCAAACGTTATTTTGCGTTTTATATATTTTTTCGAAAATTATTGCTAGTAATAATTTTCTATACTAATTTTAGTGAAGCAAGCAAAATAAGATAGGTAGAGTAATTTTATTGGACAAAAATAAAAGATAAATGAGTATTTTTTAAGTAGGGCAAATTAAAAATGGGTTTCCTATCTTGGTTTTTATGATATCGTGGGTTGTTTAGAGATTTTTTTTAAAATAAGAAAAATCTAGTTAGTCTCTTCAGCTACTGATTATGCCCAAAAAAAATGAGAGACAAAGTTGCGTACCGGAGGTCTTTCGATACCTGCCGAGGTTCATATCACGGCCACCTAGACATAATAAAATAAAATGGCTATTAACTGTCATTAAAAACAGATGGCATGTCGCTATACATGGTTGAAAAGAGAATTTAAAGACGAATCAGATAAGTAGAAAATATATATAGGGTACCATTTAAAATAAGTTTGAGTCACCTCCGCTTAAACCGGAAGTTGAAGAAAATATTTGACAGGCTCAAATCAAGGACAATTATGTAATATACAACCCTTCCAAAATTCAAAATTTTAACTTCTTAAATAGCAAAGTTACAAAGTGTTACATGTTTCCTGTGTCACCCAGTATATGAACATTTGGGCAATTGCAAAATAGTCATTTCACTACTTTTTGATGTTTCGAAATAATAGTTCACAATCCTTAATTACTAAATTGTTTACACTTTCAACTGCAACTAAAGAATTGATGAAACTATTCAGCAGAGTCTTACCACAATTGAATTTAATAACCTTATTTTTATATCAATATTCAGTAAGATTTTAATTTTCATATATCATAACTTTTATATAGTCCATATTTTTATTCTTATTGCATAATTTTGCATCATCTGCATGCATATTTGGGGAAACATAAAAAATAAATCGTTTACACATAATAAATCAGAGAGAGGCCCCAAAACCGATCCTTGGGGCTCTCTGTGATCTAAGGCCCTAAAATCAGATATATTATTGTTGCTAAATGCACATTTTTTTACGTATATTTAGATAGGACCGACAGTTTTAAAGGAGCACCTCTAATACTAAAGAAATTGTTTAATTGATCAATAGTCAAATGCTGAGGTCGACCAGCGTAAGTGCCGTATGGAATTCCTCCTCAATTCCTATACAACGTCACTCACATCTATCGTTGAACATTGCTTTCTAAAGCCGAATTCGCATTTATAAAAAGTCATACCCCCTTAAAAAGGTGTTAAGTTTTCACGTATTCACACTTTTAATTAGCAATTGAAAGTTACTTCCAAATCAAAGACAAAAATAGCTGATCTCCGACACGACTCCAGTCTTTTCTATAAGTTATACGTAGCTTCTCAAAATCGAGAAAAACATTGAAAATTATTTTGCTTATGAGAATCAAGCTTTTCCACCTTCTTTCCATATGTGAAAGCGGTAGATTGAGGAAGCCCACTAACAAGTCAAATATTGTACATTGTTTGGAGACCAGTATTCAAAAAGATGTTTTACAAACAGGTGAAACTAAACTAGAAATGTCTGCCACAGTAATAGACGGTGCGGTTATTGCCCACTTACTAGTTCCATGGAATGTGAAAACGTTTTTGGAATATTATATCAATATATTTAAGCTCTACATTTGTCAATTTACAACGAATTGATTTAGTATTTGATAGGTACAGCTCTGAATCATTGAAAGGTGACACACCAATAAAGAGGAGTAGGATTGCACATACGAGTTACACCTTCCACAATAATTCCACAAAAATACGATTTTTTACGAGCAGATGAAACCAAAAAACAGTTGTTTACTTTATTGGTAGAATAACTAATAAACGAACATTTTGAAGGAAAGAATAATAGTCTGTACGCTTGAGGAAAGAGTAATATCGTCTTCAGCAGAGTTAGATCTATCAGATATTTCACCCTCATGGTATGAAGAAGCGGACGGACGCCTTCTTCTTCATGCTAAGCATACAGCTGATAATGGCCACAACTGCGTTAGCATTCGAACGGTAGATTCGGATATTGTGATCATTGCAATATATACATTTTCAAATTTTGAAAATATTCAACAAGGGATTGATTTTGGAACTGCGAAAAATCGTAGGTAAATAGGCATTCATGACCTATGTTCTCATTTATCACAGGAGATCTGCAGCTTTTCATTCTGCAATAGGTTGCTATACCATGTCTTCATTTTGTGGAGTAGGCAAGAAAGGATCTTGGAAGGTGTAGATGGCGCTTTTGAGCAGTTGCTAATGGGAAAACATCCAGATGAAGATATGATAAGTACCGTGCAAAGATTTGTGATTCTTTTGTATGATGCAACACCTCCCTTAAACACAGTTAGTGAATGTAGACGATACCTTTTCATTAAAAAAAGTAGACAAATTGAGAATATACCTCCAACGGAAAATGCTTTACTTCAGCATATCAAGCAAGCCACTCTTTAAGCCCTTACATGGAAGCACTGTCTGGAAAAGGAGTATCAACCTCCTTCGCCCGATACTTGGTGATAGGAAAAATCTAATGACGGGTTTCAGTTATTGTGGTCTACTATTCCGGATGCCGCAAAAAGTTGTGAAGAACTAATTGCCTGTAGGTGCAAACAAAGGTGTTCTGTGTGCAAATGCGTCAGAAACGGTCTCCGGTGTATGCAATTGTGCGCATATGAAGAACATTGTTCTGAAAAGTAGTAGTTGCAAATATTTTCTTTTTTAGATGTAAAACAATTTTTTATAAAAATGGTTACACAAACTTTTTTGTTTTTTTTTTTACTCAAAGGATGGAAGACCAAAGAGGGGCAACTATCTCTATACAGATTCATCCCAACAAAATTTGACTACTACCACTGAATTTTTTTACCACAAGAACGTTAAAATTGATACCAAACACGAATATACAGCAAAAATGTCAAATTTTTGATATTTAGATTTTTGACATTTAGATAACATATTGGCAGCTGCAAATAAAGGTGATCTGTGTGCAAATGCATCAGAAACGGTCTCCGGTGTATGCAATTGCGCGCATGTGAAGGACATTGTTCTGAAAATTAGTAGTTTTAAATATTTTCTTTTTTAGATGTAAAACAATTTGTTATTAAAATGGTTGGTTTTTGGTTTGTTTTTTTGACATTTAGATAATATTGGCCACATATTAAAAAAATAATAATAAACATTACAGACATCATATTGTAGTATATAACACATATTTGAAAGCGGGTTTTATTAAAAAATATGGCGTTTAAGTGGATTAGTCTATGCCTAAAACCAGTTTCTCGAACCTTCATTTGATGATGCCATTATCGGTGGTGGGGTCCAAAAAATTTTGGGGTCTGGGAAGTTTTTTGATCTCTCATATATATAGTATCTAAGTATTTCTAAAAGTGCACGTTCGCTACCAGCACTGAAATATTTTTATGATTTTTAATGGTATCCGACCGCACTATGTAAGGAATAGATTTTATAGGCGGAACTGCGGAATAAATCGAAAATTAATTCTTGAAGATGAGTTTTGCTAGTGGGCAAAATAGTTTTGCAGAAACCTTTTTTTACCTGTATGTGAGATGGGTTTATTCATATTTTGGAAAAAATCGGTTTTTTGCAATTTTCTTTTTCTTGATAATCATATTTTTATCCATTTTTAATATTTATGGAGATTTCCTTAGAAAACATCAGGTTTGTTTTGAGTAAAACTAAATAAGTTAAATAAATGGCTAATTGCCCGTTTCCTCGGCATGAATGTTCAATATCTTTCTCTATCGTGACTTTGAAGATGCTTGTTTCGTAGAAATTGTCACTTACGTCCCAAAATGATTTGTATACAACTTGTTACAGCTTAGTTACCATTAATCATGTGAACATTTTATTTGCAGGCCTGTTCAAAAGCAACATCCTGAAAACTGTTGTTTTTGATTTGATTTTATAAATTATCTTTACTGGAATATAAAATATGCTAAAACGTTACATAAAACGAAATTTAAAATTTGGCATAAAATAGAACATTGGGAGGAATTTGGTTTGTATTTCAGAGATGTAGTGTACAATGAACGTTATATGGTAATGACGGCCCAATCTCAATGATTGATGTATGTTGTTGTTTGATAAAGCCGCCGCGTTGTGTTTTGTAACACTCGGTTAACAAAGATTTATTAACCCTTTCTTTAGCCGCTATTAAAATAAATTTAGTGTACCTATTTACTTTTTGTTTGTTTTTAGTTAATTACTTTCTCTAAGTATGACGTATTTTAAATTATAAGTTGTTTACCAACTTATACAGCCCGAATTAATTGGCGGGTGCCGCGTCTTTAATTCGAAAGGACATGTTTTATATTCCTTTTTTTTTTGTTAAACGCAAAAAGTTTGTATATTATTTTAATCTTTACTAATCTATTCTATTTGTTTTTTAAATGACTAATAGTAGACTGCCTGCCATTTAGAAAGTCGGTTAAAAATATATTCTGTGTTGGTATGCAGCATATTTCTTACGAAATAATTTAAGCGACGTAGATTGTAAAGAAATTTTTGCAAATTATATATCTGATATTTTGTCTGATATGCCCTTGGATGAAAAACGACAAGTAATAGACCAAATGGATAGGTACCCCACCCCGCCCATTTTGCCTTATCTATCTATCAGGAAAAGCGTAATTTAAAAAATGTCCTACAGTTATTCGGTTATCCAAATGCAAGTGTATTTCAGCTAATAATATCCCTAAATATGCAATTCATCTTGAAGACTCTCAGCCTGATCGTGCAACTGTTGCCTTAACTTACGAAATGTTTTCCATATTTCTCAACATAATTTTGTATTTAATAATTTTTAAAGTTCCTTTTGAAATTAGTAATAGTATTCCACTGAAAGTAAATATGTAAACTCGAATGTTGGCTACAATAAAGCAAGTAGTTTGTCGTATAGACGTTCTTTGTCACAATAATTGTGTAACATAGAACGGTCGGTCAATCCATTCGCTCCTAAAAATCATAAGAAATAATAATTTCACTATGCGCTAGTTTGGAGACATGGGCGTAATTTTTTTATTAAACAAAATGTGAAAAAATTCCGATTTTTTCTTCCTTTTTTTTCATATATCTCAGTAATTATTGCTTTTAGAGAAAAGTTATACAAATGAAAAAGTTTTGTAATTAAATTTTAAATAAGATGCATTTGGTTGCGAATCCAAAAATTCTACTCAAAATTTTTACTATTGCAAATTTTCAAAACGTTGCTGAAGCTAAACTAAAGTATTTAAGAAGTTGAAATTTTTTTGACATATAAAAGAGCACTCAAATTTTTAAATCCATTTTGAGATATTAAAATCCGTTATTTAGGAGGGCCTAAGGCATAAAAAATACATTTTTTTCATACGAGAATCCGTTTTACAGATACAAATTATTTTAAGTTGAAAAAATTATTTTTTGACGGCCTATCTCTTAAACACCTTTGAACCCACAACGATGTATCTAAAGGTGCCGATAAAGATTATCTTACTAGTTTTCTCTAAAAAAAATCGCTAATACTTTTCTTTTCAAAAATCGACCCCCTTTTTCCGTCATAGAATCGAACGCCCCTGACTACAGTCGATTGAGGTTACGTCTAAAGACTCACTTTGTAGGTATATATTCAACACCAAAATTTCAAAATATTGGGATGTCAGGTGAGCGAGATATGACGGCGGCTCCATGAAAAGTGGGACACATTGTATATGCATACATGTTTCTTCATCTCGAAACAAGTGTCCTCGGTCACATATCGAGTAACCCACCATATTATTAAAGGGGGTAAAAAAAATTAAAAAGTGATTTAGTGTGTATACAAGAACGAAACGTCTAAAAAAAATTTTGGCGTTATTATTTCCATTATGTAAATAAATATATTATTATTATTATTAGGAATTTCAACCCCGGGGGTGGATAAGATGTGGCATTGTTAAATTTCATATGACCTATCCGAATTCTGCCCAAAAAACCGATCCGCATGCCTACTATGACAAAAAATGCGAAATAAGTGAAGTTTGTTGAGTTTACGGGCACTTACTGAAGGGAACCTTAAAAATATCTAAAACGGGGGGGGTACCCGTGTTTAAGCCCTGTTACAGAACTTTTGTGTTTTAAGCCTTTTTCTGCAATTTTTTCATGGACTATTCGGCTTCCGATAACAAAGATGACCGCAGTCCAATTCAGCGTGGACGTAGCCGACTCGGTGGTGTATTTGACGGAAGTTGCAGCAATGCCTACCGTACGGCAGTAAATCAATATTAAATAAGCAGATATAATAGAGCAAGAGCTACCAAATTCAGCGTCTGAGGACTTCCTTCAACTTTTATGATACTCAATTCTGTTTAAGAAGATAACCCCACAGGTAGGAACGTTTCGGTATGAGGGCTGTTCTTCAAAAATCAATATCTTGGATGTCTAAAAACCACTTTTACAAAATGCCAGAACATTTGAACACTACATTCGAATACACTACTCAACGCGCGTATCGCTAAATTATAAAAAAGGTCACTAGCTCTCTAGTTGTGTTGTTAAAGAGTATTTCTTTGTAAGTATTTTATGTACTAGTTTCTATGAAAGGACTCCGCACAAAACCACTGGAAAAAATTCTGTCGAATTGGCTGAAATATTGCAGAAATATAGTTTTAAGCATGCTGATCAAAAGTCTCATTGGGCCCAAAATCCGGCTATGCATAGTTTTTGAGATATCGGGCCTCAAAGTGGGCCGCACAAAACGAACGAAAAAAAATATCCGTCGAATTGGCTGAAATTTTGCAGAAATATAGTTTTCGGCATGCTGATCAAAAGTCTTATTGGACCCAAAATCCGGCTATGCATAGTTTTCGAGATATCAGGCCTTAAATTGGGCTTTTTAGAGTTTTCCGAAGAGGAACAACTGAATAATTCTCACAAGTCAACATTTCATGAAGATACATGTACACTTTTTCTCGATTGGACTTTGAATCGATCATGAAACGACTTTTAGGTGACCTTGTATGGACAAGCGAATAACGAATAACATAATCGGATTCAGCGACCTCAAAAACTCTCGTAAACCCTCACTTAGTATAGTGACAATATTAAAATGAAATGTTGATTTGTGAAAGTTATTCAGTTTCGAAGAACTCTAAAAAGGCCACTTTATTCTAATATTTTTCACATATATCTTGAGACGCCAAAAATAAATTTTTGGTACAAAATTGCTACACCGGTACATCTTTTTTATATATAACTTGTATATATAAGTATGATGCCACTAATAGCAAAACAAAGTAAACAACTTTGTAAATAATCCCTATTTTCAACTTGTTCAATTTACTTAAGTTATAATGTGGTAGGATGTGTAACATTTTACAGTATCTATCAAAAGTGCAATTTAGATAGAATCGATCTTGTTAAAAGTGTCATAACGATGTAAGTTATTAAAAGTTAAAGCAGAGTGACTGGGGCAATTTGGAGGATGGACGTGTACCAGACATGCAGTCTCATCAATCATACGGTGAAGGATACCTCAACACACTCCGTACTAATCAAGAGCCCCACCATCCCTCGGATTCTCATTACACTTAGATGAGATACGTTTTAATAATACACGTTCATTAAATTTAAATTTATCAAAATCCCTTGACTCTGGAAATATGTAAACCCTGAATATTACCACTGAACTTTATAATAAGGTAAATTAGCAAGTACGCGATAAAAAATATTCTACTATTTTTAGATTCGTATCCTCCATACTTTTCTGTATTCATTTTTTACACATGTTTATTACAATCTCTTAAAATGGTTTAGTCTTATTAACCTTATAAATGATAAATTAAAGAAAATGTCGCAAGTTATGTTTGAAAGCGCTGAATAAACATGTTTCATCTTCAGATATCAGAAAATAACATGGAGAATAACCGTTGGTTGCAATCTGGTTATTCCTTATAATAAAAATTAGGATTTAAATCGGAGATTGTCACTAAAATATTACGTTCTGTTAATACTCTGCACGTTAGAAGTACACATGAACTCGAGCTAAGCTCAATTAAGCTATTATTTTGATTGCAAGAGACACTAGACTTCTAGATGGTGCCTACATGTTACATATCTTAATCTTAAGAATTTCGTATTTCCAAAGTTTACCTATTTCGGTGGCTTTTCCAACACTAATTTTAATAAAGCATTATTGAAAGCATTTATCTGTTTATAATCTTTTTTTTTAACCAGACGGGATCTATACCGAATTTCCAAAGGCATTTGATAGAATTAACCACGATATTCTATTGAATATATTGACTAATTTCGGTTTCTCTGCAGACTTTTTGAAGTTTTAAAAATCCTACTTCTCTGATAGGATCCAGTATGTTGTATATCGCGGCTACAGTTCTATTCAAATATCTACCACGTCGGGTGTACCGCATGGATCAGTTTTAGGACCTCTTTCCTTTATCCTATTCATTAATGATATTATTGATAGCCTGACAGTAGCTTGTATTCTTTATGGTGATGACTTAAATTTTATTTACAAGGTTGCAAGTATCGATAACTGTCTCGTACTTTATTACGCATAAAGTACTGGTGATTTTATTACCAATAAATTAATTACTATTTATTTATCTGAAGAATAAATAAATAAAATTGGCCATTTGCGTGATCGACAAGTTTTACAAAGTTTGGACCCAAATTTCTTTGTGTGTGTAGTAACTCTTTTTTAATTACCCCAGGTTCTTTTATATAAAGTTTAATATTACTTGTTTCTGTCTTAATTTAAATACCTGGTAAACTTGAACACACTGTCTATTACTTGAGGGATCTAGTTAATTTTATATTATTCAAGATTGTACTGTACATTTATAGTTGAAATGTGCTTTTAGAGGGCGGAATATTAAAACAATATTTTTAGTCGCAAACTCCTCTATAAAATCCTTATTTTACTGTAAGGAACGTAACCAGACTGCAACCAACAGCTACTCTCCTCTTACAAGTCTAGCCCGTTAAGTGTAATAATTGCATATTACCATCAAAACGCTAATGCTTCGATTGCAACAAACACCAGCCGAAAGACTGATCCTACTTAAAGGAGCTCGGCGGGGCACATAGCCCGAAGAGTAGCTGTTGGCTGCAGTCTGGTTACGTTCCTTATAGTAAAGGATTAGGATTTTATAGAGGAGTTTGCGACTAAAAATATTGTTTTAATATTCTGCCCTCTAGAAGCACATTTCAACTATGCTAAGCCCAGTCAGGCTATTTATTTTTCGATTGCAACAGACACTGGACCGTTAGATGGCGCCTGCTGACTATTTTACATGTCGCTATTGTCAAAATACCGGGATGTACCAAATAGTCAAAGGATTCTCGTGCCGGTCGTCACATGCCTACCTTGCACTGACGAGAGCCAACAGCTCGAAACTGCAGTCTGTAAGTGGTGTGTGACGGCTGGTAAGAGAGCTCCTTTAAGTAGGATCAGTCTTTCGGCTGGTGTTTGTTGCAATCGAAGCATTAGCGTTTTGATGGTAATATGCAATTATTACACTTAACGCGCCAGACTTGTCACTTGTAATTCAGCGCTCGGCGAGGCACATAGCCCGGAGAGTAGCTGTTGGTTGCAGTCTGGTTACGTTCCTTATAGTAAAATAAGGATTTTATAGAGGAGTTTGCGACTAAAAATATTGTTTTAATTTATAGTTGAAGTTTGTTTTCTAGTTTGCCTTGAAATGAAACCATTTATGTAGTTTATTATTTGTATGACTAGTAAGGTAAAGTGAAAGAAAACACGATTGATGGGAAAACAGTCATAAAACACTAATTTTATTTTATATAAACTGATGCGGCAAATAGTCGGACATGAAGTCAAAAACAAATCCAAATATTTGAGACAATTGTCTAAATATCACAATAAGAAAACTTACGTCGCTATAGTAATGGCCATACTATATATATACAGAGTGTTTTAGTGCAATAACAAGAATTGAGTTATACAATAGTAGTCCGTGTTATTTTAAAAGTAATGATAGTTGTGGCAACGGCCTGGTAATAATAATTTATAATTAAAGTTGTTAGCAACAGCCAAATAATGATAATTTGTAATTAAAGTTGCTAGCAATAGCTACAATGAATCTAGTGCAAAACGAAGGACAAGAATCATGTCATGTTTGTACATGAAGATTAAGTTGAGAAATGGGCATTAAATACTCATGTAAAATATCATAGAATGTTGAGGAAATATCGTTTAAATTATAATTAAACAAGCGGAAACTATAAAATTTTGTATGACTGTTCAACAACGGAACACGGGGTGGGTAGATGTAATTCAAACAGACGAAATGTCCTGGTTCAGTACTCGACGAAAAGTAAACCTCCAGAATACGAAAAAGTTTACGGACTGATTAACCCTGTACTGACCGATGGCCTGTACAATTTGTAGTGCGAAAGATAATTAAGTCGATGGATCGTTATTAAACATCCATTCGAAACGAAATAGTCATTGGTGAGAAATCTCACACAATCATTTGAAAGGCAAACATTCCTGCGACATTTTACATGTCAAAATTAGGCACACGGTTGCCTTAATGGTACACCAAACGAAAAATAATGGAATTGAAAATTTCTTGTCATTGCATATACGCTGAAAATATATAGTTCTTGAATATAAACTTGTTATTTAGCTAGCGCAAATTTGCATAGTAAAATATTCAGCAGAATCAAATCATAACTGAGTAAATTGTAGTATAATCTTATCATGTCTTCTTGTTAAAAGTTAAAGCTAATATTTCATAAAGGAAAATCTAATGTTATCTTAGTACCACAAACGCGTCAATTAAAACCCTATTATAAACCCGCGAAACCAGAATGAAGATTCAATAATAAACAGAGAATTGTGTGGATTTAATTGGCAAAAATGACCACAAATAATCTAGTGAGTGCGGCGAACAGTCTAAAGTGTTCTGCAGCATAGCACAACGCTCCCCCAGCTCAAGTATGGTTAACTTCCTCATAGGGAATGGTTGAGCTGTTAAAATTGCACTGCATAAAGAATTATTTAAGCTTGGAACTTCCTTTGGCAAGTGGTGTCTGTGGCTGTGATGAATTTGTTAAAAATAATATGTAGTTCGAAATATCGTTTGTCTCGTAGTTTAGATGGCTGATTTGATGGAAATTACCATTAAATAATTTATTAAGCCCAGCAAACTATAAAAGGTCGCGACGACGCTTAGAATGTATTTCAAAGGCAAGTATAGAAGTCCGGCGAACTATCAAAGGTGGCGACGTAGCTTAAAGGGTTCTGCCTTCAGGTGCCCTCTCTGTGTGCCGTTGTATCTTATTGTATAGTAAGAATGACGTCACAATTTACCCGGAAATCTCCGAACTCTACACCATCCTTGGTCCCACGCTCTGGATTGTTTACATTACAAAATTCTAATACTCGCTCCGTCGTAGTTTTGTAGAATTTTTAAACTCAAACTTTTGCATTTCTGTCTGGATTCATAAGATAGAAGAAGGTAGGCAGGGCTCTGATTGGCCTTGCCTCCGAGATTTTATCTCATCTAATAATTTTTCATCATAATCTGATACTAAAAATACTATTTTAAACACTTTTTCTAGCTTCTGCCACGTAGATACATTATTCCGTATTGACCGGTAAACAATTAATGCCTTGTCAGTAAACAAATCAATACTAGACTCAAATAATTGCTACTCGGTAACATTTCTAGCAACCGAAAGCTCTTTAACTTTTTCCAAAAAGGCTTTTAAATTTGTTTTACCGTTAAATTGAATCCTCCATTTATAAACTGGGACAGATTTCTTATCAATTGGGTTATTAATGAGTAATATACTATACTATATATATTTAGGAATCACATTAGTCTCTAATCGTGCGTCTATTTCTCCACAAGATGCGAGAGCGTCGTCTTTAAATTCCTGCAAGTTAATATTTAATTCTCTGGGTTCTTCTGGAACCATGACTTATGTACCCGATTTGTTAGGCTTATTAAACGGTTTGAAATTATTAAATAAGATGTGTCCTCCTTGTATGCTGAAAAATTGTGAACTAAAGCAGTTAGTTCAGCAAGTGTTGGTAATTACAGTTTTTTTCTGTTTCAACATTGAAGAAGCTAGAATCTTTTAATGATTGAAATTCGAATTTTGGCTTTTTTATCATCCGTTTTATATCTAAAGTTTTATTAGATGTCTTAACATTTCGAATACGTAGTTGATAATCTACTTCAGATTCTGTTAGATATTTTACACAAAACGGAAGTTCCATATTAGCAGCAAGAAATAAGGTAAGTAAATAATTTTTTTTTATTAATAACCCAGTTGGCAAAAAATTGTATGTTTAAAATAGCCAATGAATGTAGTCTTATCTATTGGCAAGAGATAAAAAACAAAAAAAAGATTTTATCTATGAAATAAGTAATATACTAAAAAGGTTGTTTCAATGTTAACTTTCCAGAAATAAATCAAATTAAACACTTAGAATTTTAAAGCAGAAAAATAATATTTCAGGTATATACGTATAGTTCCACAATCTCACTTCCAATAATAAAGTATAGCAGAGAATTCAACTGTTGTAAGCAAAAGTATATGCAAAAATCGGCAGCTACTGGAAGCGGCTGGAACCTCCCCACTAGGTGGATCTTTGAAGCCGAAAAGAGCATTAAATTGTGTGACAAAACGGCACTAAACGTAACCCGATCTCATCCAAAACCTTTTCAGATCTTCTGGGGCACTAAAAAAACCCTGAACTTAATGAATTTACAATCATCTATGGAAGTTATTACCTACATTATCGCTCGTTGAATAATATACTATTAGGATATTAACAACATCACTTGAACGACTAAGAAAGTCTAGTTATCCTAAATACTACAGATTTGTAAAGCAACAAACTGAAAATTGGTAAAGTCATAATCTATAATAAATTCACCAACGAAGGTACAGAAAGCATGCGATATTGATATTGTTACATCTACCTTTAAAGTTTGTGAGAATCCACTAAAAGTTGCCGAAATCTTATTAACATGACATGACACCAACGTTATCGGATGACAAACGATGACAATGACAATCGCCAAAATTTTCTCGTTGCAATCCGATCGCTCGCGGCTGTCTTTGTTAAATGAAACATTAGCATTTCAGTAATTTTACTAGATTTTAGAGGAATATTTGTAGTTTAATTCTTCGATTTGCCTGTATATATATATTTAAAAACGGCACTAAACGTAATCCGCTCTACTTCTAGAGCAGTGAAGAAACCCTCACACGTGAATTGACACATGATGTGATGAGTTTCACGACGTAACGGCTACGAGCATCGATCATGTTATGCGAAATACGATGTATGCTTAATATTTGCTTTGTTTTTAATTTTTTTCACGGAAACCAAATCGAAAGGGTAGAAGTGTGATATATCGTTGAAATCAGAATTTTAACTGCTTTTCAATGGTTCCATTGCAAATTAAAAGTAATTATAAAATAAACAACTTGTTGCGTCAAAATGGCACTAAACGTAATCCGATCTCAACCAAAACCTTTTCAGTTCTTCTGGGGCACTAAAGAAACGCACATGCAAAGTTTCATTCAAATCCGTCCAGTAGTCTCGGCGCTATCGTGCTAACGCACATACACACACACAGACATTTTTCAAAAACCACTTTTTTGGGTTCCTAGGACCTCAAAACGTAAAGATTTGATGTTATCTCAATTTTTGTTTTTGAACCAATTTTAGTAACCTCTCACAATTTTATTGTGGAGAGGTTAAAATATGTAATAAAAATTTTGAGATGAAAATGAAGGATAAGCAAAAATATATCTCGACTTAAGAAAATTATTTTCTTACAAAATATTTAAAAATTTGTCTCATATGCAATACATTCAAAGAATTAGGGTTTCACCTATCTTACTACTCTTATTATATGAATATGTTTGTTGAATTGATGGGGCGCCAATTATGTTATTTCGGACCCTACACGTTGGACACCAATTATGTTGTTTCGTGAGATGCTGTAATAGAACGGAGATACATAATAGTGTAAATAAAACATGACTGAGTTCCTAAGATATAAAAATATGTACATAAAACAGTGTGAAATGATTTAGCAGTTAAAGGAAAATTGTGTTAGTTGAAGACAGTTTCACTTACAAAAACTGAATCAAAATGCTTTACAGATCGTGCTAAATATAAATAAAATATTAGTTATTATATAAAATTGTTAAATGGACATAGGCCATGTAACAGTAGGCGACTTCACCCTTCGCAGAGCTCAGACCTACTTAAAGTTAATCATGTCCATTGTAAACAGACACCATTACTAGACTCGATTGTATGCAAAAGATGTAAATTAAAATGCATTTCCGGTAACTTTCCTGTATTCAATATTAAATGGTTAAATAAATGAAAATTGAACTGACTTATTACTTGAATTTGGAAAATAAATAAGAAAAAATGAAATTTGTATATGGGCTATATACGGGGTACTTCAGTAAGTTATATCATTTTAACTGGCAATTCATCAATGTATGTGGTGTCAGATTTTTGTTTATTTATATCTAAAAAAAATTAACAGTAAGAGGCTTGAAAGTTGAGTGTAATCCATAAACATTGTTTCTAGAAATGTTACGTTGTTTATTAAATATTAAATTTGATGCGGAATCGATGAAACAATTATTATTGGTATCGTTAGCATATAGCATAACAAAAATCTTCAGAAACATGTGGAGTGTTATTCGTTACTAGTTTCCATGACTTAAAAGTTACTCCACATTTGTTTAGAATCATTATTGGTACCTATTAATAATGAAATGCAGTTATTTCTTGAATTACGGCATTGTAGTAATTACGAATTTCACAAAAATATTGTCTATGAA
Source organism: Leptura quadrifasciata (assembly GCA_963675555.1). Taxonomy (NCBI): domain Eukaryota; kingdom Metazoa; phylum Arthropoda; class Insecta; order Coleoptera; family Cerambycidae; genus Leptura; species Leptura quadrifasciata. Next base: position 26,760,988 of record OY776673.1, read on the forward strand.
TAAAATCAATTTTATTGAATATAAAAGGTTTTACAAACTTACAATTTGACGCTAATAATTACAATATAATAATTTTCATTTGTTTATACTCTGCCTACATTATGAAAGTTTGTTGGCAGTATCATAAAGGAAACCGAGAAACACATCTAAACAATATTTGAGGATATTGAGGATATGATATATAAAAGAGGATAAAATATTAATTATTATTTTTTAATAATTTCATTTTATTTATTTATTTTTTTATTAAGAAATAATAATTATAGCTTTTAAGGAAAAAATGTGTTATTAATATAGCGAGTGAACTAAGAGATAAGTAATTCTGTGTAGTAATCATTATTAGCAATACATTTTGAATATTATTAAAGTTTTCATTGATAAATAATTTAAGTTGTTTCTTTAATTTAGTTTTATTAACAATTTCTTTTAGATTTTTTGGCAGCATATTATATTATTTTGGCCCGTAGTAAAATACGAATCGTTGAGTATGACTTTTGATACATAATAGCAACGTGGCGGATGTTTTTTTTTCAGTCGTGTTTCATAGTCGTGGGATGGTTTAGGTAATTTTGAATTATTATTTAATATCCACAGTAAAGCGTGTTAGGTATAGAGTTCTCTCATTAACTCATCGTATAACATTTTAGTAGGATAACTGTCGATCTTTTTGAACAATATTTTTAGAATTGTGTTTTGCATTTTTTTCTAGACAATATATAGAATTGTTTAGAAGACCACCTCAAATCAATAGAATAGAATAGAATCATTTTTTTGACTACTTTGTGTAAAAAGTACATTTGTAACAAGTCTAGAAAATAACAGTGTATATAGTCTAGTATACTTTAACTTGGTGTGTGTATGTATGAGTTAATATTTCCGTACGATTTCATTTTCTCTTGTACACAAAGATCCAGAAATACTGTCCACGTAGACAATGTTTCTGGACTATTGCTTTAACTTTGTGTACAATATGGGAGAAAATGAAATCGTACGGAAATATTAACTCATACATACACACGCCAAGTTAAAGTATACTAGACTATATAAACAAACACTGAGTTTCACAAAAGAATAAAACATGACAGTGTATAAATAAAATACATGGAGCTGCATCCTAATGAGCAGAAGCAAGATGTGCCGTGACACAGGAATACATAACAATAATGAAGTCATAAAAAAATAGGTAAATATAAAATATTGGGTCAGTAACATGGCGAGCGAGGTCATAAATTCAGTAGGCTGATGAGACAGTAATAATTTCGAAAAAGAAAAAAGATTTAGTTACATTGGATGGGTAGAATTTAGAAATTCATCTATTGCATAGAAAAAGTGCTGTAACATGTAGTTTTTTATAATTTTTTAAATTGGTGGTCATTTAAAGATTTAATGTGTGATGGTAATGGTCTTGGAAGCAAGGAGCTCTTAATAGATTTGCATTCCTATTACTATAATTGTTTAAATTTGATTGTTTTGTGTAATGATTATTATTTTTGTGAATTTCAAGCAAAACATAATAAATATAAAGTGACGGTAGGGACATAATTAACATAATAAACAAAGGCCGACAATGTTCTCTGTAGTCAGCTTTAGCTATTATCCTAACCACTTTCTTTTGCTGTCTAAAAATTTTTATGGCAAAACTAGACTTTCCCCATAACAAAATCCCATAACTTATTTGAGAATGGAAAAGTGAAAAATAAGTAATTCTTAAAGTGCTTATATGAAGTGTGACTTTCAGTTGTCTAATTAAAAAGGTTATGTTGCTTAATTTATGTCTTAATTTATCTACGTGACAACTCCAATTCAGTCTATCATCAATGACTATGCCAATCAAATTAACATTATCTCCATTAACAAATTTATCATTGGTAGAAAGGAATAGCTTTTGAGTCTTGTTCCTCATTTAACATAAGCCTATTGCTTGAAAACCATTCTTGGGCTCGTTTTTCATAGGCTTTCAATATATCTTTTAAATCATTAAAATTATTATCTGAACAAATTAGTGTTGTGTCGTCTGCAAATAGAGCACAATTTACTAGGTAAAAGGAAGTTACATATATCATTGATATAAATGATGAACAGTAATGGCCCCAAGGTTGAACCCTGGGGGATACCATGCTTTACAACCTCAAAATTAGACGAGACATTATCAAAACTGACACACTGAACCCTGTTTGATAAGTACGAACTAAAAAGAACTAAAGAGAGCGAGGGCTAAACCTCTTATACCGTAATAATTTAATTTACAATATAGAATATCTAATTATGAATTCAGCTAAGGCATTATAAATTATCATTAATCATTTTTTTTTAAATCACCCTTTATTTGATAAAATTTGTGTAAGTCTTCCGAGTCGTCCTGCTATATACTCAGCATGATTTTTCCACTTTAGATATCAACCAGTACGTCTAGATATTTAATACAATTTGTTAATAGCTGCGCATTTACAGTTTGCTTGATTGTGACATGGCCTAGAGTAAATTTTTATGTACAGGCTCATTTAGCACTTTTTTTTATTTCATTATCGGAAATATCTTAAAATTTTCAGACCTTGTGCAAAAAACTAGAATTTTGTGAGACCCGTAAATCGTCTAAAAAAAAAATCATTAACATGGACCGCACCAGCTCCGCCGTGACGTCACTCAATAGTAACCCGCCAGCCAAAGCGGCTAGTTACAGAGCGTTATTACTGTTTCACAAACAAATCGTTAACTCAAGCAGTCTGTATTGAAACTTATGCGTGTTTGTGAAGAATTTCGGATTATCAAGTATTTTCACCTATTTATATTAACAATTTATAATAGTGATAGTAAAAGGAATTATAAATATTGTATTGTTCCTGAGTGTCAAAGCACTACGATAAAAACACCTACTGAAACATTTATTACCGTTCCTAGAGGTTTAAAAATGTGAAGGAAATAACAACAAACTATGATAGGGGAGAAAAGGCTTACTATTTTTGAAATTTAAACGTAAAATATATTTTAAATACTAGTAATTTTTATAACTCTTTTTCATTTTGGTTTAAAAATATGTGAGAAATAGGCTACTTCATATTTCAACACCGAGCTGCTATTATACAGGGTGTAACGCAAATATATTTTAAATAATTATTAAATTTTGATTGTAGGGAAACTTTGCAAATTCATGTGGTCGTTTTATACACTGTTATTGAAACATATCCCTTAAGTTAATAATACCCCTTTTATTCAATTTTTTATAGAATTCTTTAAGGCTAGTAATGAGAAAATCTAAAACACTATTTTATTTTTAACTCGAAAAATACACGGAAAACACTGGGAAAGACTCTCAAGCGGAATGCATGACCGTTGATATGTTACGCGACCGTTTCGTTTACTATTGTGTGACGTCATGATGTTTGTTGCACCGCGCTTCAAATACGCCCTTTGAAAGTCGTATATTTCGAGAACCACTTATCGGATTCATCTGAAATTTTCAATATCGCCTAATTTTAAGTAATACTTTACCCACAAGAAGTAAAAACTACTAAGTAAAACTTATTAAATGAGCCCTGGTTGATCAGCAACTGTGGCTGAGAATGTTACAAATTTAGTTTTGTCTGTATTCAGGCTCAGAAGACTGTTATCCAACCAAATATTAAGTTTTCCCAATCCTCGTTCGGCTTTTTTATATACATTTTCCCAGTACTCACTTACGGATACAGGGTGATTTATGTAGACATGCGGAAAATAAAACGGTATATTAGTCTTTTATGTGGGAAAGCCTCTGTAAAATTTTAAAGCGATCTGAGGTAATTTATTATATTTTTTTCATTAAAACCTGAAAAGATACGCTTCTGAACGGGGGAGTTATGCTATCTCGACGCGTTCACACAGATGCTGCTCGTTTGTTTTCCAGGTACCTAATCAGCTGTTTTAGTTGTCTATGGTCAGTGCGCCACGCGTTTAGTGTTTAGTTCAGTGACTCTTCGACTTTCGTTTAGAGCATTTCCCATTTTTGTTAAATTTTAAACTGTATTCGCAAATATCGATTATGTCAGAGTTCACATCGCAAGAGTACTGCGACATGATATTAACCTATGGTGCAATGAATGAAAGTCTTGCAGGGGCTGTACGAAAATTTCCCCATAGGCGCAAACCTAATGAGAAAAGTGCAGTGCAACGAGTTCGTGACACCGGGTTTTGTTTACCAGGCTACAGAGAACGTGTAGTAAATCGTCCTGTTGAAGTAGACGAAGCAGTTCTAGAATTACTAGAACAAGACCCTTAAATAAGTGCCTTATATGCGAGAATCGTTTTTACCCATACCACAAGAGGAAGTGATTTCGTTACACCGTATTACATTGGTTAGTCATAGGCAAAAAAAAAATAATTTTTTTTCCAAATTTTTTTTATTTCTTAATTTTGTTAACTCCTTTTGGTGGGGACAACCCACTGAATAATTTTCCGCATGTTTATATAAATCACCTTGTATAATAGCAGTATCATCGGCAAATAATATAATTTCCCCATGTATACTTACTATTTGTCAGATAGAGTTAATATAAACTAAAAATAAGATGAGTCCAAGAACAGCGCCCTGGGCAATACACATTGTCACGGTGAGGGGGTCACTGTACATGTTATCAACTTTTACTCTATGATTTTTCCGTGTGAGGTTGTCCTGGAAAATGTTTAATGGTTCGCCTCTTGCACCCATAGATTCCAAACGTTTCAATAATAATTTATGATTAACAGTATCGAATGGCTTAGCTAAATCCAAAAACATTGCCGACACTTTATTTTCATTAAAACCATTTACACCATCATCTTGTATTTATTTTTTTGTTACACCCATAATGATTTACTGAGAATGACTGACTCATATAGACCGTAATGAAAACGAACGTAAAACTCCATTTTGTACGTTTCTATTTACATTAAATACAAGACTAATTATTTGGAAATGAGTGCAAGTGTACGTCAAAGTTTCTAATCGATAACATGAAATAAAATTGAATTACATGAGCTATAAATGGGAAGTGCGAAGTCGTGTTCAGGGGTTTAGCTATTTGAATATTTATAGGTTTTTCAGGCGGTCATTTTTAATTGCAGCCCTAGGGAATTTTATCTGTTTGTAAAAACTCGTTAATTTTTTATTCTACATTATTGCCATCTACTTTGAAATATCAACATTCTTGATTTAGACATAGAGTGACTAACTGATAAGTTAGCTGTTTACAAATGTTCGAATATTAAAACAAATTAATTAATAATAATCATTAAAATAATAAGTAAATATTGTTGTATATAACAATTGTTGAACTAGCAAAAACAGACAAAACCTTGTGGTTCAGGGCAGCTGAAAGGAAAACATGACTTTATGTGGGCCAATGAGGAGAAGACAACACCGTTTATCGTCGATGACTTAGAAGAATATCTACAAATTAACTATCCAAACATGGAATTCTAATTTATGTGGTGTTTAATATGTGCACGACCACGCCATTGGAATCATAGAAAATTCGGGAACGGCGCCAGAAAAGTCACGTATATTATACCGGAACATTCTAGAATAATCTACTACATTCGACGCGGTTATATAAACGCGAGGAGAACAGTTTGATAGGAGATGAACAAGCGATAAGATGAAATAAGAAACAGTAATGAGTTGTGAATTATAGTAGTGAGACTATAATATATGGAACTTGTAATTAGTGTCTACTAATATGTATAAGGACTTAATTATTGTAATTGAGTGATTAATAAAAGTTAAAACCCATATTAAGGCTAAGGTGATAAACATCATAATAAAATAAGCAATACAATTTAAATTTTGCCGGAAATGCCAGGAATGCAATCATTGTTTCGCCAGTAATTTTGCCTTCACGTCGTGACAACTAAACCACTAGAACCGTGCACTCGACAGTTGTCATTTACTAAATTCTACTTGCTTTCCACTAAATCACTCGACTAAAACACGCCGTCCGCATCGGTCGAGTACTAAATCACTAAACAACTCGACTAAATTACTGGATGCGTCCAAACAGACCTTTAGACCGAAAGCCGCCCATGACCAAAATATGGCGGCCAAAACTAAAATTAAAAGGAAGTCGTACGAGATTACTCCTAGACGCGGACAAATGCCCATATTTATCACAGTACCTGTCTGCCTGCGTCGTCACCAAAGTTACAGAGCGCTTGCACATATTATTTGAGCCCGCAACGTATAAGGCTTCTACTGATCTCCACATGACATGTGAACTGGGAAACTTCAATGTCATGCTCGAACCGCGAGTTTCTTATACCTCAAACACGTACTTGCTTTTGTCATACCCAGCAACCAACCAGGGTAACAAGTAGTATCGTCAGAAATAATACGACTTCCGACGTTGCTGTGCTAATTTTACTCTTATAACTTAACGAGTAGAAGTTTGTAGCGGTGAGCTATTATAACCCCAAAATGTGTAATTTTGCTACATTATGATAAATTGTAAATAATAATAACAAATAACAAGTAACTGACACTAAGACATTAAGAAAACAGTACATAAAAGTACAGTACATAAGAATTATGTAAACAAAATAAATTACCTACCAGTTATTTAAATAGCTATGAACCAAGGAGCTTAACACTGGCCAGATACTTCCTTTTCTGAGTAATAGCAAACCTTTTAAGCAAGCATGAAATAAATCAAAATATACAGATCCAGCGAGAGAGTTCAGATTACCTCGAAAACCCTCAGAGCCGCCCCACCGTCTACTCAAAGGGGTAGTAGTGGCCACATATTATTTCTTTTCTCGAGAATAATGTAGAGACTTGCAGTTTGCACCAATCGGTAGAAAATTTTACATTCCATACATGTCTTCAAGATGATCGATCGAAAATTATAATTTTTTATCCCGATATAAATGAAATGGAAAGGGGCTATTGTGTAATGGTCCATTTTTGCTTATTCTTCTTAAATGGTATAATACAGCGTGGTACAGTAGTGCGTCGGACCTCAATATCTCAAGCTCTACGATATCTAGAAATTTTTTAAAAAATTGCAAGTAACTTAGATAAAAAAGTCTATAACTGGAAATTATTTTCGAACGTACAGGGCGAGTCAAGACGAAATTACAGGACCAAGAGCCTTTTTTTAAAATGGAATGCTATGTATATCAATACATTTTTTGATGCCTCTTTCTAGGCTTTATTCATTACCATATTAGCATCGAATATCTCCCAATCACTTGGATATAATGACTTTTTTTGCAATCTGCGGATGGATATTAAAAAAATCACCAGTCACAATTATGGGTTTCAAGAAAAACTTATGAGTATACCAGTTACGAGACATCTAATTAATGTTTTTGAATTATTTTCATTTCCTAAAAATGTACAGGGTGGCCAAAAATTAATAATTAGGAACTTTTTAAATTGAATTTTCTCAATTTTTTCAAATGGAACATCCTGCGTATTTTTCGACGAGGTGATATAGAAATGGAAAACGAACATTTTTTGTAAGTACTTCTCCAGGGCAAATTGCAACCAATTTCGTTTTATTGAGCAATAATTACAAAATTCAAAAATAAACTTAAAAATAGAGGTTTCTTCAAATAACTCAGTAGAAAAAATTGTAATAAATGTTCCATATGTTCCCTTTTTGTAAGATCTGGGGATCTAGCAGGCCATTTAGTGGGTCCATTTCTTCCAATCCATTGGTGAGGGTAGGTATTATTTAAGTGGTCTCTAACTGCTATTATCAGGAATCCTTCTTTCAGGATAACGATGGTGATAAATTCTATTGGCAAGTAAATAATTTCTGTCTGACTCGCCCAAAACAAAAATCATATCTACAAGTTCCGCTTTATTAAAATTCATATTGTAAAATTCGAAATATTTTAAATTCAATACAAATTGTAACGACCAATAAGTGTGATAAATGCTCTTTTGTACGTGACAATTTATACCAAGCTGAGGTTTTATTGCTTGTCGAATAACGAAAACAGCAAAAAAATATACAAAAAAACATTACAGTAAAGGACCGGTTAAATACTATTTACTCATTTCAATGGATTGAAAGAAATGGTCCTACTAAATGGTCTCATTTCAAAATTGCATAAAGACGTTTGTAAATCAAAATGGGCAACACGTCGAACACCTATTATAAATTTTTCTAATGAATTGTTTGAGGGAACCTCTTTTTTTAAGTTTATTCTTGAATTTGACACTTACTTATTTATAGAACGAAAAGGATTGCAATTAACCATAGGGACGTAATTACAAAAAATGTTCGTTTTTCATTTCTACATCACATAGTCGAAAAATATATAGGGTGATCCATTTGAAAAAATTGAGAAAATTCAATTTTAAATGTTCTTAATTGAAAAACAATTTTTGGTCTCCCTGTGCATTTTTAGGAAATCAAAATGATTCAAAAACATTAATTAGATGTCTCGTAACTGGTATTCACATAAATTTTTCTTAAAACTCATAATTGTGACTGTGTTGATTTTTTTAATATCTATCTGCAGATTGCATTATTTCAACAAAAAAATTCATTACATCCAAGTGGTTGGGAGATATTCAATACTAATATGGGAATGAATAGAGCTTAGAAAGAGGCTTCAAAAAATGTACTGATATACATAGCATTTCATTTAAAAAAAGGCACTTGGTCCTGTAACTTCTTCTTGGCTCGCCCTGTATGTTCGAAAATAATTTCCAGTTATAGACTTTCTTTATCTAGTTTACTTGCAATTTTTTAATAAATTTCTAGCTATCGTAGAAAACGAGATTTCGAGGTCCGACGCACTATTGTCCCACCCTGTATATCAGAATTTACCAAATGTAAGGTGTAGACATTAAAGTTCATAATATTTCTTGTTGATTGGTATATAAAAGTGATTTGATATATGTTTACTTATTCAGGGTGGTTACTATTAATATTGAACAGTATTGGTATCCTGCAAATTATAAGTCAGTTAAATGGGAAAATACGATAAAATCCGAAATAGCTCGTTTTATTTTTTTTATTACCTAGCGCTGTTATTGTAAAAAACATTAAGATACTTCAGAATATTTTATTAAATATTAACTTCGCTATAAATTGCCCTGTTCAAATTTTTATTGTGATGTTCCGTTTATTCAGGGCCACCATCAACTTTTTTTAAGCACGCACCTATCTAAATTTTTAAAGATTCTTAAAACATTTGAAATTACAAATTCGATGGTATGTCACACTTGACAATTTCATTACGATTCGCCAGAAAAATAATCATCACTGCCTTCGTCCTTCACAAAAAGCAATTAAAGTGTGCCTCATCACTTAAAACTTATTTTTTGAACAATTCCATACTTTATTTCATTTTCCAATAATTTTGGTTTTTGTTAAAATTTTGAATGGAAATGAATTTAGAGATAAAATGTACAAAAGAAAACAAGAACCAATCGCGATAAAAGGATACAAACCGAAAGGAAGAGGGGGCAGAAATGATTTAAAGATTCAAAAGATATGAAATATCAGTAAAGGTGGATAGAGTAAGCGGAAGTTATAGTTGGTGAAGTTTGGCTTGCTGGAAGATCGATAACGTCTGGTATGGTAAGGTGCCTTTTATCCGAAATGAGACATTATACTATCTAATTTGTGTATTTCTTGTTGGTGGGCTATCAGCCGGCTTGAAAGTATAGAATTTTTTAGAGATGTCCTAGACGTAGTCCGTTATTGAGATTATACCGTAGCAAAGTGTGTCTAGATTTCTGAGGGAGGTGTACCTTCCAGAATTAGAGATGAGGCGCATAAATTTGTGTTCAAGAACTTTTTTCTCTTATTGCCGTGTCGACGAGCTGCACACCGGCGCCTTCTATGTGATGGACGGCCTGACCACCATTGTTTACAACATTTTTTTATTTTGTCGGTTAAGTCTGCTACCCCTGCGAATACAGACTCCTTGACAGATAGTAGGCCGTCCGTACTGTCCCATTGATATGCTTTTTGAACGTCTGCCGCTGGTCCAGTTTGACCCCCAAGACATTTAAGTTGACTGGCGATATCCTTGTTCTTACTTCTTATTTTTTTAGGGAAAAGAGAAGGGTTGGTAAGCTTGAGATTTATTTTCGGATGTAGATAGATTTTGGATAGCGAAACATTGATGCCACTGTGACTACGTCCAAAATGAGAAAGTATCATCGAATATGTTTTTAAGATGTAAGTGCAAAATTCGTAGGTGAATATTTTTTCAAAAAATTTCAAGGTCAAAATTATATTCGCATGCAGAATGCTGCAGTTAGATTATGTGCTCTGAACTTTACTTTTATTCAAGGTACTGTAAATCAGTTATTTTCTATTGTTTTAAACATCTTTTGTTAACTGTTATTAAAAATAGGTTCTAATGCAATTACATGTGATCTTTTTTGCATACGCGCTACTGGTCGCTTTATTTAAATAAATATCATTTAATATTGTCCCAATTGATAGAAAACGTAATATATTGTTTTATCTTAAGTCAAATTTTACGGGTTGTAGCTAAGCTATATTATGTATACTATTATTGCTATATTATGTATACTATTTTAACTCTAAGGAAAACTATTCTGAAAATGAACATCTCTCTTATAGAATTTTCAATAATCTAACCAAAGAAAATTATAAATTCTCAATTTCAAATTCAGATTGGTCCCATTTTTTCACAACTAGTGATGTTAATCTAATGTTTGAAATCTTAGTACATAACATAACAAAGTTTTTTGATAATTCTTTCCCACTAAAGCAAAATAAAAAAAGACACAAGATTAAGTAGTCAACGAATTAAAATGATGAAGAATAACCTGATAATGTTACATGACTTTATTATAAATTTAACAATAATTTCAAAGAAACCTATAATCAGTTTAGAAAAGAATACAAGTTGGCACTAAAACTTGAAACGATAAACCATAATACTAACCTTATTGCAAATGCTGCTAACAAACAAAAGGTAGCGTGGTCAATCATAAATCAAAATAAATATAGTCACATTTTCAAAATTTCTGTTGACGATTTAAATAATTTTTTTGTTAATATTTCGAGTGAAATTTCAAACGGTTTAACCCAAAATAATCTTGAATATTTAAGCAACTTAAGAAAAAGTCAAGTTATGTTTTCTTTTTACCTTGAACCAGTATCGGAAGAAGAAGTAGCTAAACTAATTGATAAATTAAGCACTTCTAAATGTAAAGACTATTTTGGGATAAATAGTGATATGATTAAATTGGCCAAGGAAGAACTTTTACCCCATATTACATATTTGATTAACTTTTGTTTTGATAAAGGTACATTTCCAGATTGTTTTAAAATTTCAAAGGCCACTTCAATTTTTAAATAAGGTGATGAAAATCTTGAAACAAATTATAGATCAATCTCGATTGTTCCTATCCTGTCTAAATTGTTAGAGCTAGCATTTAAGGTTAGGCTTATGAGATATTTAGAAAGAAAAAATTTACTAAATTGTAATCAGTATGGATATAGGCAAGGAGTCTACCATTAAAGCATTAACGGACATGATAACTTTTATTACTGGCCAGTTTGAGTATGGAAATATGACTCTGACATCCTATTTAGATTTATCTAAGGCTTTTGACTGTGTTTCTATAGATATATTGTTAATAAAATTAGAAAGCTATGGTATATGAAGACCTGCACAATCTTTTATTAAAAGCTACATCACAAACAGATATCAATGTGTAAGTGATAGTACTAATATGTCTTCTCTAAAGCCTCTCAAGCATGGTGTTCCTCAGGGATCCATTTTGGGACCAGTCTTGTTATGGTATATATAAACGATATATCGTTAAATCTGTCTTGCAAACATATTGAATATGCTGATGACACCACCTTAATATCTGTTGAAAAAAATTTAAAACATCTCGTACAAATATCAGAAGAAATGCAGTCTCAAGCTAAGGACTACTTCAACAATATCAGATTAAAGTTGAATGACGGAAAAACACAGACACTCATTTTTTATCTAAACCCTTCTATCTCCATCAATAATAATGATCCCGTAAAATACTTCCCCCCAAAGTAAGATACCATAGCACATAATACTATGGAAAAGTGCATGATAAGCCATTATGATTATATTTCCTTTAACAAGATTATTGAGGTTTCTTAATAAGTAGATACACCTTGACAGTTTTTTTGGGCAAGCAATGAATGTGAGCTTCCCAAGATAGCTTACTGTCAAGAGTGAGACCTAAGTATTTTACGGGATCAGTATTATTGATGGAGATAGAAGGGTTTAGATAAAAAATGAGTGTCTGTGTTTTTCCGTCATTCAACTTTAATCTGATATTGTTGAAGTAGTCCTTACCTTGAGACTGCATTTCTTCTGATATTTGTACGAGATGTTTTAAATTTTTTTCAACAGATATTAAGGTGGTGTCATCAGCATATTCAATATGTTTGCAAGACAGATTTAACGATATATCGTTTATATATACCATAACAAGACTGGTCCCAAAATGGATCCCTGAGGAACACCATGCTTGAGAGGCTTTAGAGAAGACATATTAGTACTATCACTTACACATTGATATCTGTTTGTGATGTAGCTTTTAATAAAAGATTGTGCAGGTCCTCATATACCATAGCTTTCTAATTTTATTAACAATATATCTATATATATATATATATATATATGTATATGTGTGTATAAGTATATTTTATGTTTATGAAGTATTTCTGATTGTTAGCCGCTTTCTGTTTTCCTCGTGATATATTTATTTTACTTTTCTATTGTATATATCTATTCTATATTTTTGTATTTTTTGACATGTGTACACAATTATGTAATTGTCTCACACAAAATAAATTATCTATCTATCTATCTATAGTATTGTAATTAATTGTTATTCTTTTATTAATGTAATGTTCCATTACTTATTTAATACTAGGTCCCCTCCTGAGTAGGTTTCCATTTCTAATTTAGTTCTTTTCGTTTATTTAAATACTAAGTAAGCTAGCAAATCTGAATTAATTAAACTAAAGTAAAATACTTAACTTTAATTTTGCCAAAATAGGATAGAAAGAATAATATTACAGAGCTTTTGTTAGCATACATAATTTTTTACGCTTTGTTTTTGTTTATTTATTCGTTCGATAATTCAAACGTCCGACTGATACGAAGTTTCGATAAATGAATTTTTGACCATCAATCATTATTTTTATAAACTTAGCATATCCCTAGTGGTTGATGATGTATTAATTATTCCTTTTAATACGATGCAGCACGCTTATAACTTTGTAGGATTTATTTTATTTAATATTTTCTTAGGATTCCTCACCACATTTTGTATTTGTGACTTATATTGTGAACGATCCATGCTTTTGATGGAAGTCTGAAGGACGTATTTTTTGTTCGAAAAACTTAGAAAAATTGAAAAAAAAATAGGAAAAAGAAAAAATTAATTTTCTTTTTCCTCAACCTTTTCTAAATACTAAATAAAAATATTTCGTTCACAAAATTTTTAGGGTTCAAGTGACTGTTTCAGACGGAGATTAATGGATAAATCATACTTACTGTCGTTTATGCTTAACTGCGGCTCTGATGGTACTAATTGGAAGACGTCGTAACACTATAAATCTAACACTGTCTGTTTTACACTCTCTAAAAATTTAAATCTGAAAGGGAAATTTTGTTAGAAAACACAAGTAAAAGACAATATAAAGTTCAAAAAATGTATATTAAATCTTTAAAAAATTTATGTTTTTTACAACAACTTCTTCAGAGAAAATGTTAACAAACAATGGTCTGACCCGTGTACAACACATGGTGAGGAACGGGACGATTCATACGGTACCAACTACCATCCAATATGCAGTTTGAAAAGCTAACGATGCACAAAAAGATTCAAGGAACAGTTCATGTAACTGAAATTTTGGTGGGCTTATGCTTGCCTGTCTTTATAAACGTATTTTATTAATTCACATAAATTTTGGTCGCTCCTCGGAGCTTAAAATTGCTTGAAGCGTATCTACTTCGTTTGTATTATGCAATAACAAATTTTACGTTCAGGCAAGGCAAATCCCATGCACGTGTGAGTACATGGTATAGATACTTTTTTGACTCCGAATCATTGAGGAACCGGTTTAGGGCAAACCCCGTCAAAACGCATCATTTCCCCGTCAAATCCGACTGCTAGGAAATGATGGGGGTCCCATGTCGCTAAGGGCTATTTTCGCTATAACTTCCGATATACTTTGGATAGTCGTTGGACTAACTTGTCCTCATATTCAACACTTCGTAAGAGTTGCAGTGCTTGACAACGTGGATTCGTAAAAGGGTTTTTAATCTTGGAAATTTGGAAGTTCAAGTCCAATTTTATTATACTTTCTAAAATTGGGTGGTCGGGGCGACATTACGTCCCTGTGCAGCGACATTTACTACACTTACCAAATTAACGCTCCTCGAAGAGTTAGCGAAAATTTGGCATAAAAAACGCTCCGAAGAGCAAAAATATATTTCCAAGAATTAAAAACCTCCTCCACGGCGTTTTTACGTGAAGCACGCTTTTCTTACGAAATATTTCCTAAGTCGGATTTTGTTACAACGTCGAAAAGTATATCGGGGTTATAGCGTTCTTTAACAATATCTCACCGCTGCAATGAACAGTTTGTTCGCTTATAAGATTGTAACAATACACGAACCTTCGGGAAGTTACTGAGCTTCTGAGGAAAACTTTGAACTGGAACTAATGGGAGGTTAAAATGGAAGCAAGCGTCGCAATAAAGACGCAGTTGATTTAAATTTGTGACCTCTAGGAGCAACTATTACTTCCTTTTTGTCATTTTTGACTTGAAAACCTTAATTAACATTGCAGCAACAAATAATGTAACAGCCACATGTTTCTTTTCAAAATATTTGTATTAAGGGCCGTTTGGTGAAAATAATTTGATTCAGATGGGAAAGGACAATCTAAATTGTATCAATTCTGATATTATGTCAGCAGTTTGCCAATAGTTCGTGTTATATGGCCTATATCCATTTAACAATAGCTCTTTTAAAACAACTGATATTTTGTTTATGTTTAGCAGGATCTGGTAGTACTTTGACTTAGTTTTTGTAAGTGAAACTACTTCAACCTGGCTTCACTGCTAAATTATTCTTTCCTGTTATTTGGGTTTTTTACCACATGTATTATCCTTCTTCGAAAACAAGTCACCGAATCTACAAAATAATAGAATTATTGGAAAAAAGCCTCTGCGCCCGTGACGTTTACGTCAAAGGAACAGTCAGAGGTTATGTTTTACAAATAATATAAATCGGAATAAACACAGAAATAATGTATTTTACTGACGTTTCCGAAAGTAGTCTCTTTCCGCAAAGCGTTTTTTGTAAGAACTCTTATTCAGCTGTGCATTTGACATACACAGTAAAATGCGGATAGGGATGAAATTTCTACGTTGCGGGATGTCATTCCAGAAGTGTTCACCGGTGAAAGATTATCCATTCTCTACAATAAATAATAATATATTTATTTTTGTATATTTATTTCATCGATCCCTCCCCCACCCAACACAGGGAAATAAAATGTTACGTCACTGGCGCCTACAATGTTCTTACTCAAATTTAAAAAACATTCCCCATCACAGATTTCATTAACACTGATATTACGCGCACTTGCAAACAAAATTGCTTATATTTTTATTTTATTAGCTTTTGTATGTTATAATTTAGAAGGGCACTTGATACATCAAATAATTTATAACGGCAGGATCAGTATGAAACAAGGATAATGACAACAAAAGCGAATTCGTAGGTACTTCTGTAAACAGTGATTGGTTTAGAAATAGTTGTTCTCCTAAAGTGCACTCAGCAGGGTCACATTGTCGGAATGTTGACTGTTAAAACTCTTCAGTCGAGAGGATGAACCAATTTCCACGTAACTCTTCATGTCGCGAACACGAAACACGATTTACGAATCTTGCTTTCAATCTCAATATAGCGACAATGGAATGTTAATTAGATTACACAAAATCTCTAAATATAATTTATTGTTCATAATTCAACAACAGAATAATAATGACTACATTACAATCTTGTATTAACAAAAAATTATTTACTGAAGTAATCCAGAGTTTTACAAATTATCCTAATGTTGGTAGTGAAAAACAAAAACAATAGCTCTTTGGAGCACAATTTAATTTTAAAATTTCAACTACTTATTTAAATAAAATCTAAATTAGAATAAAGAGATCGTTAATTTAAATGAATCGATTGCGAAGAAGTAATGTATGTACTAGTCGAAAGAACTATTTAAAAAATCAGTATAATAAGAACAGATGGCTAATAATGCGTCTCCTAGATCGTAATGACAAATAAAGTTCAATCTACTGTTGGTATAAGGTGATATATTAACGTGCGCCATAATAAAAACCATTTTCAAAATGGTACAAAATATTGTACATATATAACACGCAGACTTATTATAGTAATAATTGTGCATTAATTGCAGTTACCTACATGCGTTATTATAACATGTTTATTTGAATTTATAGTCAACACTATTATGAATAATTGATATATTAAAAACCATTCTACGAATTACAAAATACGACGTACTATTGCAGCCGATGTAATAAACATGATTCTATTCACTGTAAAAATATATTTTTATTACTTCATTATGCTTTACCATGTGTGCAAAAAAAGTTATATTATCACTAAATTTGAATAAAGTTGCTCTCAACAACGCTTAGCAAATGAAGTTAATTGCAGCAAAGGTGTGATTCAAAATTAAACCGAGATCTGAGAAAGACGTTTAGCTTTGGCCAGCCAATAAAAATAATTGCAGTTAACTACAATATATGTGAAATATGTGGGGCAAAATCCATTTTCTGTCAGAATCTGTTAGAACGGCAAGCAATGGTTGCGAGACCAGTGCCAAAAACCCTCCAGTAACGGAGGTTAATAAAGGGCAAGAGTGGAGTGTGCAAATAATTATATAAATCAATTTGATCGTTATTGGCAACGAGTGGCCTTTTCTGACGAAAAATTATTTCAGTCGCGCTACAAAGTGCGAGTTCATCGTCCCAGAGGTCGTAAGTTTGACTAGCGCAAGATATTTTATGCACCAGTGGGCGTGGATACCTTCAGAAGGTGATATGCATGTTGTAGAAGACCGATTAACTGGTAACCGATATGTGGAGATTATAAGTTTTAGGCTTCCCTCGGTGCAAGATAAATTCAATAATGGTTTTATATTTCAACAAGTTTATGAACCATTTAATGAGATACCAAATTTTAAAGATTCTGTTTTTTAAGGACAACTGTCCAATTCGTACTGCACACGCGGCTCGTAACTGGTGAGTGCAATAATGCTTTGACCACCGAGAAGCCCAGATTTAAACCCGGTAGAAAATATTTGGAGTTGCGTTGTGAAAGAGCTTTACAAATATGAATTTAGATCCAGAAATAGAGAAGAGTCAATTAATGTAATTCAAAGTGAGTGGAACAAAAATTATAGAACATGCAAAATTTAGGTGGTTCCAAGCCTAGAAGTGTTCTAGAAAGGAATGGTGGTTTTAGCAGATATTAGTTCCTTTCATGTTCTTTTAACTTGTAAATTTTAATTTCTTTATAGTTGGTTTCCTCTTTGTGTTGAATAGAATTGGATAATGGACTTTGTGTGAAATATTCCACATTTATTTATTTATTTATTACATTTGTTAAATTCGTTTTTAATTATTCACTGGAAAACTATGCCTAATGAGTTCTATCTAGGTTCTATTTAACATTTGAGTCACGTCACTTCTAGAATATATTCATCAATTTATCATCTTATATTGTATATGATGTCTGAAATTATATTCAGTTAGACGTCAAAGACCAATTAACTGGATTTTACGTTGAAATACGTTAACTAATCCTCTTAGCATAGACTAGTGAACCGAGAAATAGAGTAACAGGAATGCAAAATCTATGAAGTATAATGGTCCCAAGTAATCATGTCTGAAAAACATCAAAATATAGCGATAAAGCTGTGCTGGGACGTTTCACGCTTTCGACATAAATCTAGTATGCTCTCTCGGGATCCGAGAATCCTCTTAGTGGAACGCGTGTGTGGGTTCCCCATGGATCTTCCTTACGCGTAGGGATTACATGCTGCACATATTCGGCAGCCAACTCACCGTGATACCTATTGATAAATTAGCAGGATTTTAGCTGGACACTTTTTCTCTCTTGCATTTTGATATACCTGTTTTTTAAATGAATTTTCAAATATATTTTTATTATATTTTAGTTTTCTTGATTATGGTGATTGAATATCAATTAACTATTTATTACACACAGAGCCTGTTCATTTTTACTTTTATATTATGTTTTCTTTTCGTAGGTCTCATGGTCAACTTGAAAACTTTAACATTTTTTGGTCGATTTTTCTCATATTATCGAAGCTATCTATATCGCTGTAGTTCAATAATAGTAGTAATATTTATTATTTAGTATCGTGACATAAAAATCACCTAAATCATAGGCACAAAATATACAGAGACCATAGATATATTTTGCATCCACTTTTAAAGACTATAAAATACACTCACATGCAAAGAAAACGCAACAAGTTAATATTTGGTAAAATTTGAGGTCTTATAATTTTTTTATTTTTAGTTCAATTTTGATAAATTTTTAGCAAACTATAGATGAAATGACTAATTTCAATTTGCATATCCAGTCTTTTGTTAAATGCTGGTGTATTAGTCATTATACAGGGTTAATTAAAAGTTCGTTGTATAACCCTAACTTTAAAACACCCTGTGGAATAATTTCGTTGCCAAATTCTTACAAAATACCAATTTTTGTTAACAATCATTCCTTTCCTACATTTCGTTTTTTGGTTCATGTCTTTAGGTGCATTGGTTCATTTTTAAAAGCGAAATGAACTTGCCACCAACAGTTTACTTTGAGAAATGTTATTTTTTGACGAGCCGGCTTTGCTCGTTGTTGCTCTATTGTTGTATGTCATATTGACAGTAATTTTTGTTACGCAAGACCTGTTATACTGCTACTATGGTTTTAAGTGCGGAAAATTGCGCAAAAGCTGTTGCTCTTGTTGAAGATGGACGTAATTATGAATATGTTGTAAGAACCCTTTATATTCATCGCTCTACCATCAAAAGAGTAGTCGAACGTTTTAGACAAACTGGCAGAAATAAACGTAGGGCAGGTTGTGGCAGAAAATGAAAAACTACTGCTATGGATGACAGATTTCTTCACATTAACACTCTGCGGGATCGTCATTTAACATCAGTGCAGACAAGAAATCAACTCCAAGAGGTCCGAGGTACTAATGTTAGTGTGTGGACAGTTCGCCGAAGATTGAAGGAATTTGGTTTGAAAGCTTGCAGACCAGCAACTGGACCTAAAATGCTTCCTCGTCACCGAGTAGCTAGACTGCAATTTGCCACTGAACATTTACCTTGGAACTTACGGCAATGGAACAATGTTCTTTTTACTGACGAATCCAGATTCTGCTTACATTCTCCAGATGGACGGAAAAGAGTATAGAGAAGGGCCGGAGAAAGATTTGCAAAGTGCACGTTCAGTCCCCGTCTAAGCTATGGAGGAGGTTCGGTAATGGTGTGGGCAGGAATAACCCGGGAGGCCTGCACCGATTTGGTGATCATCGATGGATCCTTGACGGCCCACCGATATATTGAGGAGATATTAAGCAATTACGTTGTACCTTTTAGTGGATTTATCGGCGATGGCTTTATCCTAATGCAGGATAATGCGCGGCCACATTCAGCATTGCGTGGTACACAATACCTCGCGGAAGTTGGTATTAACAAAATGAACTGGCCAGCATGTTCGCCCGATCTTAATCCCATAGAGCATGTGTGGGACATGCTTGGTAGGCGGATCAGAGATCGCGAAGTTGCTTCGGCTACGGTAAATGAGCTTCGTTTAGCCCTTCAGGAGGAATGGCAAAATATACCTCAAGATACTATTCGTAACCTTATTGACAGTTGAACCGACGTATGCAGGCAGTCATAAGGGCTAGAGGTGATAATACAAAATATTAAGTTAAATTTGTTGTAAAAAGTACGTTTCTTTAGGTTCATTAAGTTACAGTTGAATTGTTTTGATTTTGAAGTTGAATTGTTTGCATAAATAAATTTTCTTATTTTGCTTTCTTTTTATGTAAGTTGTAATAACTAAACAATATATTGTTGCCATTTAATTACTAGACTCATAAACTAAGCTGTCAAACTGACGTTAGAGCAATAACGAGCAAAGCCATCTCGTCATAAAGTAAACTGTTGTTGACAAGTCCATTTCGCTCTTAAAAATGAACCAGTGCACCTAAAGACATGAACCAAAATACAAAGTGTAGAAAAGAAACAGCTCTTAACAAAAATTGGTATTTTGAAAGACTACGAAATTATTCCACAGGGTGTTTTAAAATTAGGGTTATAAAACGAACTTTTAATTAACCCTGTATAATGACTAATACACCAGCATTTAACAAAAGACTGGATATACAAGTTGAAATTAGTCATTTCATTTACAGTTTGCTAAAAATTTATCAAAATTGAACTAAAAATAAAAAAATTATAAGACCTCAAATTTTACCAAATATTAACTTGTTGCGTTTTTTTTGCATGTGAGTGTATAACACTTAAACATTACTATACATTTTATTGAATTTATCGGTTGAAAGAAATATTTAAGAACTTGCAGTTCCAATCTCATATATACAGATATGCCAAAATATACGTATTCTTATAAGATTTTTTTTTAACATTTATTTAACGTCGGTCTATCTCCGCTACTGAGGCCTATCACCGACGCCTGTAGACGAGCTATCCCCAACCAGGAATTTTGCCGAACCTCTTCCCTTAAGAAGAGTAGGGATCTTTAACTTGCCTAACATTTAATAGACAAGGGACCGCGGCGGCTTTACATCCCCTCCGAAGGATGGTGTATCACCTATACAAACCCCGCAGAAGGTTGCATAGCTTCCGCGCATACACTGATATACAAGCCGTTGGAAGATATGTGAGGCGAGGACACGGTCTTCTTTGCGAATACGATCAAGCCCTCTGCGTTGGAAAATAAAAAATTTGCAGCAGTGGTGAGTTAGAGCTGAGAGCCTAGAGGGCGTTCGTGCACTTAATTTTGATGTGAGAAGCCTTTGGGTTCGAATTCTGGTAGTGGTAGTTAGGGTCAATTGCTACACCCTGCATAATGTGGTCTGGAACTGTTGTAACACTTTGTTTTAGAATTTTATTTTATTTAGCACTAATTAATCTTCTTAGTTCTGACAGGGTCAACGGCTACACCCTGTATATGGTTTTCTTGAAAAAATAACACTTGGTTTAAAACGGAACGAACAAAATATTTATTTAAGAATTTAACTGAACAGAGTTTAAAACGAATAGTACTTTTATTTAACAAATTTTTCTTTTAGTGGGTAACTATTCGACGGCATACACTCAGTCTGTGGAATTTAGCAAAAATGTTTATTAAATTGTCTGTTTTTATTCTTCTGAAAAAAATTCACTTTTTATTTAAAACTGCGTGGGCTGCGAAGGCGAAATGAAATGGGGCCACTTAAGGCGAAAGGATTTACTTAATATTAAAAAGGGGCCACTTACGGCGAGGACTTAAAATTAACTCTTTTTAACCAGGTTTCAGCCTGGGAAGCTAGTATTGAACAGCTGGTCACGAAAAGTATGCTGGGTTTGAAAATAAGAAAGCCTAACTAGACGGTGGGTAGCCACAACTTGAGTTAAATAGGAACCGGACCGGAAGCACTAGTAAATCAGCTTATTACACTTAAAATCACTTTTAAATAACTAAACGTCAGAAACCACTTCGCGATTACTTAACACAGCAGTCACCGTTAAAACTGAACTTGCCATGCTCGGGTATTTATACGTTTAGAAAGGTTGCGTTTTTCGTTCCCTATTGAGTCCCGCGTCCCATTTTAAAATGTCTGGAAAAGCTGGATATCGCTCCGTGCGGGCGAGGATGAGTCATCGATTGCGAAATACTGCGCTATACTTGAAAAATTGAAATTTCGAAAATGAAAGTTATATGAAAAAATCGGCAATGAATAGGGGAATTTTTTGACATAAAAGTTGATATCTAATCGGGTTTGGAAGTTATTGAAGTTTGATTGATCGAAAAATTAATAATCTGAAACGACCTCGTAGAGAATCACGGAGGTCCGATGTTGACTTAGCTGAAATGATATGAGAATGTTCCCGATATATGCGAAGCGGCTGGAAATAAGATATGAGAATGTTCCTAATAGGCACGAGTCGAGTTTAAACGGGGATATTGGCTGCAAGGGGAAACGAGATATTTTATACAGTATTACGAGGGGTGATCAAAGAGTGGTGAAATTTAAAATAGCTATCGGATTGCAAGAAAATTGATGATACTAAATAGAACGTTAAGACTCGAGGTACGGAACGTGGTTTAATGTATACGGGGGGTTGTCAAAAAGTAATAAAATTTGAAATGCGAATTAGTTGCAAGATTTTTATGAAATGAATTAGAACGTTAAGTTTTAAGGTACGGAACGTAGTTTGAAGTATACGAGGGGTTGTCAAAAAGTAACAAAATTTTTGAATGCGAAATGGTTTATAGAAAGTTAACGAAATGGAGTAAAACGTTGAAATTTTAGGTACGGATAATGATTTTGGTCTTGTCGATGAATATATGGGGGCTGTATTTTTAAGGCGTATTTTTTGTAATGAATCTTTTGTAAAATGACTAGAATGAATGTTTAAACTTAGATATCGGCGAATTTACGTTACTTTTGAATTATCGAGTGTTTGTGAATTTTTTCAGATTTTTGTGACCTTGAATGTAGTTTTTTTGGTGTAAATTGTGTCTGGTTGACTTTTTTATATGGTTTGCCATGGTGCATGAATCGATATGATTTTTTGATTAATTTTAAAGTTTTTTGTTTTTGTTTTTTGACCTGTACGGGAGATACCCTACAACATTTGAAAAGGTCGCCCATCCAAGTACTAACCGCGCCTAACGTTGCTCTACATCGCATATCGAAGTATGTACATAGTAAAGACGCATCTACGCTCGCCCCTAATATATATATATATATATATATATATATAAATATATAAGATTTAATAAACCTTTAATTTCATTTTAATACTGCCAAATATAAAACAGTAACAGTTTCCTCCAATGGGAGTGAAAAATGTGAAAATTTAAATTATGTGAGCGGAGGGCAATGCAATTGCAGCTGACTTCATTATTCTTGTTTGATTTCACATTTACAGTTCATAACCTAATATTTTTTTCTCTAATCAAATTTTGTATTTTTTTTGAATTGTTTGAACTATGTTATGTTCCTGAATGTGATCATACTAATAAAAGTGGATATAAAATATTTAATTTTGCAAAGGATGCCAAGTTAAAAGAAAAGTGGAGCTGTTTATAAGTTAGGTTAGGGTTATTTATATTTTACTTTCTTTATTAACCTGTGAGGAGCAAGCAGCCCCAAATTCTACTGTGGCAAAATATGAACCTAGAAAGAAAAATAAAATCGAGGTTATGATGGAAGCAAGGAAGGTGGATGTGAAGGATACAATTTATAATATGTAGTCCAAAAGTAAGTCTATAGCGTAGTGATTTTGTAGTTTTTGTTGTTAGTCTGCCATCCACGTCAATAGCTTAGTTGGTTAAACGGTTAAACCTAACCTTTCACCCGATTATCAAGGGGCCCGTTGACATATTTTGTATGACTGCTGAAGTAGTGTTGCTGCTTGGCGAAAATTTTATAATATTAAAATTGCATACAATAATAATTAATTGTTATTTTACAAAAAAACATGTAACTATGAAGACCTTAAAGGAGGAACTGGCCACGAAGAAATTAATAGACATAAGTGTGTCGTCTTTGTGTCGTCTATTGCCGCATATTGGATCCAAATATAAAAAGGACAAATTTTAAAAAAATATTTGAAAAATTAAATTAAATTTGTTGAGACTATAATACGTGCAATGTAGATAAAATGTTGTTTTATAAAGGTTTCATTGTATTCAATCAACTTCCTGAAAAAAAAAATAAAACGATGTAATTATTTAAAAATTAAAAAAAGAATTAATTGCATATATTTTCGAAAGTGAAAAATCATTAAAATTGGTTTATAATATGTAAAAGAGTTTTACACGTCATTGTAAATAGTATTAAAACCAAATATACTTTATCTTTAGTATAATGTTCCAATAGTTATAGGGTAATTTATTATTCTTCTAATCATCAGTATGAAGTATGCTCTACAAATGTATGTATGTTTCTAATAAATTATTCTCTAAATAAAATGATAATTTTACTAGCAAACAAGATATTGAATGAGAAGAAACATATTAATGTCTGTCGTGCTTTTGAACTTTATCCAAAAAATACTCTTTCTCTAACTCTTATTTTTATATATTTGACAAGTACAAACGTAAATAAACACTGTATTAAAATTCATTGAATTGCATGCTATCATTGTCCATATAATTTCGTTACAAAATACTTCCCTTTCGTGTTTATTGATACGCCCTTGCATTATATTCTGTGCGACCTTGAGTTGACAAAATTCGTAATTTCAACTGTAGGTAGAGAGTTTTTCATATTATATTTCGAATGAATGATAGTTATCTGCCAGAAACAAAAAAAAAATCACTGCAATTTCCAATTCAATAAGAACTTCCCTAATGACGTAACGTAACCTGTTTTCCAAAAATCTTGCTCAGACTTTCCCGAAGCTTGCATTGGACAAACCAATAGGCGTATTAAGAACAGAATATATGAACACCGTCTTACTGTAAGAAACTTTTACGCTGATACATTTTGCTCTCGAATGAGGCGTTACGCCAATATAAGAAATAGTTTTAAAAGAAGATTTTGAATTATAACAGCTTAGGTTTATCTTCTTCCAAAATTCATACTTCTCATGCTTTAATCTTAACGTAACCAATTTCTATTAACTGAATTTAGATAAATATATATTTAATTTATCTCAATTATTACACCTAAGAGAATATTTTTAATGAAAATATCTCCGCCTTTCATTTCACATCAAGGTCGCACATTTATAAACTCGTCATCTTGCAGATTATGGCAAAAGTAATAAAGCTGCCCGAATCATAATTAGAAGTAGTGTAAGTAAGAATAAAGTCTGTTGGCATTCCCTGCACATTTCAGCTTTGATTATACAGTAGAAAAATTGGTGGGTTGGTCGACGTCATAAAATACAATTAGTGCTACGGTGCAAGCCTGTACGCGCGCGGGAGTGGTGATGAATGTTCTGTCAGCGTAATATAACGGCAGCACGCGACACACTCACTACTTATTTCTATCCTAAAGTGAACCTAAAATATTATATGATGGAAGTGCTGATTCATTTTAATCTTAATGGTAATTAACTATGGGTATAATCACGATATACCAACGACGTTCCTAAACCTATTGCCCCAATTTGTCCTTTACTGAAGGTATATTATCCAATTCATTTAATATGATATATACATAAATATAGCGTGAAACAATGAAATAAAAAATAAACGTTCCGTTCATGTGACAAACACAATTGGGGGTCGCTCCGAAGGATTCATTATGATCTACTTAGAAGCAGGGGATTTGTTGGTAAATTTATTATTGTATTTACCGCTGATTCACGTAAAGGTTCGAAATAGGATATTTTAATGAAACGTAAATAAGGATCCATCAATGATTAGTTTTTAATTAATTTCGTTATCGAATAAAAAAAAAATCAAATGTGCTTTTAGAGGGCGGACTATTAAACATAATATTTTTAGTCGCAAACTCCTCTATAAATCCTTATTTTACTATAAGGAAAGTAACCAGACTGCAACCAAAGTTACAAATCTGGCGCGTTAAGTGTAATAATTGCATATTACCATCAAAACGCTAATGCTTCGATTGCAACAAACACCAGCCGAAAGACTGATCCTACTTAAAGGAGCTCCCTTGCCAGTCGTCACACACCACTTGCAGACTGCAGTTTCGAGCTGTTGGCTCTCGTCAGTGCAACGTAGGTATGCGACGACCGACATGAGAATCCTTTGACTATAGTACATCCCGGTATTTTTACAATAGCGACATGTAAAACAGCCAGCAGGCGCCATCTAGCGGTCCAGTATCTGTTGCAATCGAAAGCATTAGCGTTTTGATGGTAATATGCAATTATTACACTTAACGCGCCAGATTTGTAACTTTGGTTGCAGTCTAGTGTTCTATTTTGAAGTGCTTTGTACTGGAAAGTGATATAGGCATTAGACAAGATTTATTTCTGATATTTCGAAAAATTTTCTAGAATACCCTATTCGGACTTTGTGGTAAAATTGCAATTTTCAGGTCACTGTACGGACTTTTATGAAAAATTGTATGAAGCCTTTTTATTAGAATTTGATTTTCTATGGTCATTTTTTTTGGTGCGCACTGTTACGGCCTATGTCCATTTAACAGTTTTATATAAAAATTAGTGTTTTGTTTATGTTTGGCACAATCTGTGTAACATCTTGATTCAGTTTTTGTAAGTGAAACTGTTTTCAACTAACAGAATTTTACTTCTATAATTACTAAACCATTTCACACTATTTTATGTACAAATTTTTATATCTTAGGAACTCAGTCATGTTCTATTAACTATTATGTATCTCTGTATAGCATCCCAGGAAACAATTGTCTACAAAACATTTATTTACATCAGATACCTATATTTCAATTTTTATATTTTTGTTTACTATGAAGTACATATGGTTATTTTCCTTACCTTTCTCATTACTAGGTATATATAGTATATCCTATAAGATGTAATATATCTACTGAGTTCTCACAATAGTCACAATACGTTTTACTATTCATTACGGCTGTACATATTGTTGGTTATGTATAAAATAGAAATTACAAACTGTTGCAATTTTAGTCAGCTGCGGTATTATAGATTTCTTTTATCGATTCTGTCATTTGTTTGAGTACGGGAATCTACAAGGCAGGTTGTTGCGCTTAACTCAATAGTTGACAGATGGCCATATTTGTATTATTTCTATATTTTATGGCTTTCAATTTAATTAGGGGATTAGATTTCTCAAGTTTATTTGGTAGCATTATTTTCCAGTAAGTAAGACAAAAAAAGTTTACCTTATCAGTAAAACTCACCGGGAAATCACTTGCTTGCAGCCTTTGTACTGATTCGAACATATATAAACTTAACTGTGGACTTCAGTAATTGATATTACATTTTTATATCCGCGTTAACAATAACATCCAGGTAAATTTCATTTATTACTCATTTAAAATTTAATCAATTTTCATGTTTTGTTTCTGATGTAATTTCAATTATTTCTAAAATAAATTGAAATTCAAGGTCAATTCTTTTTAATTTAATAAGTAGTTAAAATACTATATGTACCATATGGTTTTAAAATATTTTCTTTCTTTTTCATTTTTTTGGCAATTTATAGTTTATGAAATCGGCTTATATACTTATATTCTTATATGCTTATATATGCTTTTATATACTTATATATTTCTATATATTTATATGTACTTATGTACTTATATGTTTATGCACATATATACCTACTTATACATTTCTGTATACGTTTCTGCATAGCTTCTTCATTCCTGCATAGCTTTTGCACAGCTTATCTTTCATATAGATAAAATTTCGTTAACTATTCATAAACCACCTAGTCGGTTAATTTTCCTAAGATTTTCACTCCATTTCATTAAGAGACGTAAATTGCCAATGAAACTTTAGATTCCATTCTTGCAACAAGAGATAATTGTGGGCCTAGATTGCTGTCTCAGAACCAGTTACCTCAACAATAGTCAATCTAGGATCCTGGTATAAATTTGTTATATATATATTTTTTTAAATTTTTTTATAAACCGATTTATCTATTATTCATGTAATATATTTTAACATTCATTTTAAACTATCCTTTTATTTCTCTTACCAACAATTTCAGTCTGATTTATAGTAGACTGGTTATTCAAGAAAAAGAGACAATTCTACTTATTTTCACTATAGATGGTGTCCAATTTAACATCAATTTTTCTTTGTCTCCTTTTCTTGAAATAAACAGAAATCTGTCATTTATGCTATACATGTCAGAAAGGGTAAGTTTCTCCACTATTCTGGATCCACGGCTCTCTGCTCCGACTTAAACCAGCTAGTCGTCCGCATATGTTGCCTCAATTCTTTCCCAAAAATAAATAATAAGGGAAAGGAGGTAACAGCACCCCTAAGAAATGGGTGGAACACACCCTCTAGAAGAAAGGGAACTCCCCACTTAAAGTAGTAAAGTGTCCTAACGCATATATGTTACTATGTTACAACCACGACCTTGCTTTGTCAACGAAAATGGCTGTCTACAGAGCAGTTGTCATTCCAACACTGCTATATGGATGTGAAAGCTGGGTCACTTACAGTCGTCATGTGAAAGAATTAGAACGTTTTCAGCAAAGACACCTCAGAAGTATGATGAAAATCCGTTGGTTCCATCACATATCAAACGTGGAAGTAC
Source organism: Leptura quadrifasciata (assembly GCA_963675555.1). Taxonomy (NCBI): domain Eukaryota; kingdom Metazoa; phylum Arthropoda; class Insecta; order Coleoptera; family Cerambycidae; genus Leptura; species Leptura quadrifasciata. The sequence goes on from OY776673.1 coordinate 26,789,500, forward strand.
TCAGGAGAGCAAACAGCCTTCCAATTGAGGTGCTTATTTCAAGAGCACGCCTAAGATGGGCAGGTCACGTTCATCGTATGCATGATAACCGCCTTCCTAAATGTACACTTTATGGTGAATTGCTAAGCGGTAGAAGAAGGCGTGGCGGTCAACGAAAGAGGTTCAAAGACGCTCTCCATGAAAATCTAAAATCCTGCGGTATTGCAGACGAGCAATGGGAACAACTTGCAGCGGACAGAACCGAATGGCGAGGGGTTGTGGCCAGCTATCAAGGAAATGTTGCTGCAAGAAGGCCGAATCCAAGACCTAACCAGGTCTATGTTTGTCCTGACTGCGGTCGACATGTGCTCTCCCGAATTGGCCTCTATAGCCATAGTCGTGTGCACCGTAGATGAATGGGAATTACAATAAACTACACCTGTTACTTGTTTTTTATTGTACACAATTTATCGACTGTAACATTTTTATACTCGGACTCGAGTAACGGCTAATAATAATATGTTACTAGAAGCTGTAAAATTTCAAAGGTTGAATAATAAAAGAACATTTTACAATGGAGGACATATATTACCAATAACTATTACATGATAAGATATACCTTACATACATAGAGATAAATAACATCTTCAGCAATACTAGAAATAAAGCTCTATCATGTAATTCACAAGGCAGATTTCATACATTTTATTTATGATTGTATAGTATAGAGAACATTGGTCATCCACTCTCTTATTTTATTATAGATATTTTTATACAACTAAGACAGTTAAAGAAACTAATGTAAATTTACAATATTAGCTTATATCTCAACAAAATAATATACATTTTAAATAAGCATAAATAACAAGAGTGACTATACAAATTTATAAGTACACACGTAATATTATTATTATTATTTATGCAACAAATATCTTCAAAATAAAACATCGTATTATTTTGGTCACCTTCGCCAAACTTTCTAATACTTCTAATTATAAATATATTCACACAGCATGTTGCTATCATAGTAATACTAACATTCTAAGTTTCGTTAAATACTTTTAAATCATTTTTGACACACACTGCTAATGATTCTTCAAAACTCTTATAAATTAACTATAATAACAAATACAATCCTTAGTATATTGTAGTTTTTTATGATATGTCGAATCGTTTTCCTTTACATAAAAATATATTACAGTATATTCTAACAGCGTCCTAAACATATTTTTCAACAACATTTGGATTGGAAACATTTGATGAATTATAGTGTAGTGATTGTTGAGGATGAGTGTCATTACAAAAATATCGAAGTCAAGTACTTGTACAAAAAGTCTGTAGCAGGAGAGAACAATTAAATACTATTCATGTGACAAAAAAATTATAATGGCCATCGTCGCTTCAGAAAAACTAGATCAGAAAATGTTACAAGATTCTCGGCATGTACAGATAAAATTCAATAATAAAATATGAGTTTCTGATGTGGGTTGATAAAAAATACTCTATACAGAATGATAGGCCATTTAAAGAGTCGGGATTTATGACCAATTTTTCCACCTCGACAAACCCTTCAAATTGGCCAAAAATCACCCTAAAGTTCCCTTTTGCGTGAACCCCTGTAGGCGGTGGAAAATTAATACCTGTTTTTGTGAGAAAAAAATAGATATTTTATAGGAGGGGTTTCTTTCAGGAAGGTAGCCAGGGTTATTTTTTTTCTGAGGAAAATTTATCATTTTGTAGGAGGCGTTTCCTTAAGGAACGTGGTAGGTAACTAGTGTTGTGTAACCGGCCCCGGGGATTGTTTTCACCCTTCAAATTGGTGTAAAATCAATTTATAAAAACACATTTTTTATACTATTTTTCAATTATAGATGAAAAAAATCCACCTCCTTGAAGGGTGAAAACAACTCCAGGGGGTGGTTACGGAATCCTGGTCACCGACTACCTTCCTCAAAGAAACGCCTCCTAGTAAATTTTAATTTTTTTCACACAAAAATGAATATAAATTTTCCACCCCCTACAAAGTTTGGAAGCATGGGGTAGGGGTGGCTGAGGTCAAATCCCTCGAGGGGCCCTCCGTTCTACTCGAGAGAACAACAATTAGTCGAAAAACTGGGGAAAATAAGCGGGTTCACGGAAAAGGGTAATTTGTTTGATCCCAGGAATCGATTCAACACCCTGAAACACATTCGGCCACTAAGAGCTGTTATACTATTTACCTTAGCTAAAGCTTTTTAAAATAAGGCTTCTCCATTACATGAAGGAGATATCAATGAAGATCTGCTGGCCTATGTTGGTCCCTAAATTTTGAAAATTGCAAAACATTCTAATGGAAAATATATTAAGCATAAAGTTTTAAATTTAACACCCTTTTGAGTAAATAGGCCTCATGCTAGATTGTAATTATAGACAAGCGATCTTAACTTGTACTATAAATGGTAGTATTTCATGTGATCGGTAACGGCTCAAAATTAAGTATACTTTTCCAGTGTCAGACTCGCTTAATTTGGCGTCGTCGGCATCATATGTAATTTGGTCTCTACGCCTTACCCACCCTCCCAACTTTCCAGATGAAAAAATGATGTACTTGAATAAACAAAAATAAAAAAATAATATTTTTGTTTCCATATTGTTTATCTGCAGATATGGTAGCACAGTGGTGACCTGACTAACATATACAGGAATCGATCCCCAGCGTCAACACTAGCGGAATTAGTACGTAGTAGATAATGTATATGTTTTTCATAAATATAATCCCCTTCCACAATATTAGATGTCTAATGAGAGAACCTTGGAACGGTTCGCGGTGCAGTATTCAGTTTAGGGGTGGGGGTAATTAGAGTGGTGGGAGTGATTAGGGGGCAGGGTTTGGGGGCGGGACGTTAGAGAGTCTATGAGAGTTGGTGGGGGGGCAATTGTAGTGGTGGAAGGTAATTGAAATGGTGAGAGGTTATGGAAGTTGTGGGAGGCAATTAAATATAAATAAATATAAATGAACACCACAGAAATTAGAGAGTAATTTAGGGTAATTTAGGTACACATAAAGGTAATTAAGAGTAATTAAGGGTAATTGCAGTAATAATAAGAATAGGGTAACCACAGTAACAATAAGGATAATTAAGGGTAACTACCGTAGCAATAAGGGTAATTAAGGGTAATTGCAGTAACAATGAAGGTAATTGAAGTAACAATAACCACAATTAAGGGTAATTACAGTAAAAATAATGGTGATTAAAGCATGTCCGCCCATCTGTCTCTCCGTTTGCCCACATGTTCGTTTGTCTGTCCACCTGCTCGTCTGTCCGCCTGTTTGTCTATCCGATTGTATACAGACCGTTAAATAATTCTATTTACTATTAGATATTGTCCTGTTGCACGATTATAGTGTCTGTGTATTTTTTTTACAATGACATAACAAACATTCATTCTTGATTGTATACCTAGTTATAAAATTATTTTACCTGCCTTTTCTTTATGATGATGAACAATTGCGACCTACCTGCCTTATCTTTAGGGATATCTTACTCTGATGAACCTTTTGTGCCCACCTGTCTTATCTGCAATGCATTTTTTAAGTACTATTTTTCTGTCTTATGATTGCACTTCCAGAGTTTGATTTATATTATGGGCGCTCTCTCCTTAACGGCTTTAGGTACAGAAGCATCCTGACGTCACAAGTGAGGTGGGTGGGAAATGCTACAAAGGCTACTGTTCTTTGACTTGGTGTTATATTGCGCAATATTACATCACATACATTATTGACCTAAATTTCCGTTCTAAGATGTATTTTTTAGTTATGTAATCAAGAATAGGTAATAAAATGATTGTATTATGTTAATTTTTTCACATGCAATATCCATGTCATTGTATTTTTGATAAGTGTAGACGAATAGGTAATCATGTCGTGTATCATGCCTGGAACTTTACACAGTACGTCACTTCGTCATCTTAGGACCCTCGGATCTATCGGGCCGTAGAGTCGTAGGTATAGACTTATATGTTTCAATGATTTAAGGCTAGGTGGGTCATTTTATCCCATTATAGATACTGTAGTTCATTCTATCTTTGTATACAGTTATACCAATAATTAAATCACGTTGATAGGTCTTAATTGCATTTTGACAAAGTCGAGATAGTGCTATCCTTAACATCTAAGACCACTATTAATTAATCATGCCTTTTTAGTAAACATATTAAATAATTCTTCAGGGCGTTGTAAGAGGGCGTTATGATTGACGCGTATATATTGTATGTAATAAAATAAATATACCATTAAATTGAGCTATATTTAATTTACCATACAGGGCAATGTCTCATATTGGTATTGTTATTAGAAGCTGATCCTATATCTGAAAATATCACAGAAACTTGTGAAAATATTTTAACTATGCCAGTAAAATTTACAAACGTGGAATATGCTGACATAATATTCATCTATGGTTTCTGTAATAGAAATGGTAGGTCGACGGAAAGAGAATATCGGCTGCGTTTTCCTGGTCGTCGATGCCCTAATCATAAAACCTTTAGTACGGTGTTCCAGTATGCAAGACAACACGAAAAGTTTCCTACTTCTGCAGTTGTGGAGCGTGTTTTACAACAAGTTGTGCAGGAACAAAACAATATTATAAACGTAGTTCAAGAAAACCCAAATATGAGCACTAGACGAACCAGTTTGGCAACTGGTATTCCTCATTGGCGAGTATGGAGAACCCTAAAAAGAGAACGTTACCATCCATATCATATCCAACAGGTACAGCGTCTTCAACAAGGCGACGATATCCCCCGCCTGGCATTTTGTCATTGGTTGTCTAACCATCGCCCAGTCATTTACAGAACCTTATTTACGGATGAGGCACAATTTACAAGGGATGGAGTAAACAATTCACGAAATAATCATAAATGGGCACAGGAAAACCCACATGCGGTACGCCAACGCCGTTCGCAACACAGGTTTTCTGTAAATGTTTGGGTCGGACTTGTGAATAGACATTTGATAGGGCCACAAAGATTGAATGGTGAAATTTACTTTGATTTTCTTCGAAACATTTTACCGAATATGTTAGAAAATATCGGTATACCAGGCATGTTGCTTCAGCATGATGGGGCCCCACCACATTTTAACCTTCAAGTAAGAGAACACTTAAACAATGTGTATCATGGATTGGACGCGGGGGTCCACATGAATGGCCACCAAGATCTCCTGGTTGTAACCCTTGTGATTACTTTTTATGGGGCCACTTAAAAAACGAGGTTTATAGTATTGAAATTGAAAGTAGACAACATTTAATCCAGCGCATCGTTACAACCTGCGACGAAATACGGAATAATCCAGAAATGATACGTCGAGCAATTGGTGACCTTTCTAAACGCGCAAGAAAATGCACAGAATGTGGGGGAGGACATTTTGAAAATTTACTTTAGTGTCAATTACGTTTTATTTTTAAACACATTTAGTTATTGTTTTGTTATTTATTGTTAATTGAATGGAAAATATTTTATTTATTTAGATTTTAGTTTGTTCTCTTTTCCAATTTTTATTAAGTATAAAATGTTGATGATTTTCTTGATCAAAGTAACTGGTTGCTTAGGCCTAAATGGTTTAAATTATCTGTCACTTTTATTCTTTGAACAAGCTACTGTGATTGATTAAAAATTTTGTTATTTCATACCCGATTACTTATTAGGACCACAGTTTTTTTACCAAAATGGACCTTTAAAACGTGCCGGAATTAGGATTCACCCAGACCACCTAGGCTCAATAGAAATTTTTGCAAATTTTAGTTATAAAACTATTTATTTCACGTGCTTCTCATTTAATAGGGTTCTGTAATCCATTTTCTTGCACATTTAACAACGTATTTAAATAACCACGAAGGTGTAACAAAAAAATGAAATAGGCCATTTTGTTTGTTTTTTCTTGCTCTTTTCGAATATCGTATCGAAATTTCAAAAAAATATATACAGGGTGATGTTTTATTGTGGAAAGAAGAAACATAAATTATAGTGAGTCCGGACCTGGATATATATTTTTTTATACATGTACCTCTTGGGGCTCGTTAGTACATTAGCCGTACCAAATATGAATCCGTTATTTCATTCCCTGTCAAAGTTATGACAAAAAACAGGTTTGGCCAAAAATTATTTAACACCCTGTAACTTCGTAATGAAGGCCCAATGAGACATTTCTATGGGAGGTTCCGGTTACCACTGATGTTCTCTACCTCCTATTAAGCTATGTCCCTCTCATGATGCAACACCCTGTATAATAAACTAAGAGTAATTGTGGCCTGTAGCCAACAAAAGAATATGGTTTCAGTGAAAATATTTTTATTCTCCATCGACATTGACAATTCTCTCGTCTTCAAATAAGTTAACTTCCAAGAAGTTCTTCGAATTATAACACCATGTAGATGCTTAAAGGACTATGCAATCTAAACTTAATCTTGTATTTATGTATTGTTCTCCTATTATTAACATCTAAACAATACTTGCCCACAAATATTTGATTAAAACACTTCTAATGCTAGCCAAACAATTTTAAAATTTACAGAAGTCCTACACATAATTATATTAAACTTTATTACTTATACTAGCTACTAATACTACGGCCAGTTTTCCAATGCCATGTATCAAAATTATTAACTCCCTGGCAAATGTATCTGAAAGAACTGTCAACAAAACTAAACAAAACATATCAAATTGCATTATATCCTGTATAAAGCTTGCATCAATTCCACATGACTTTAACATATTCTCAATCCACTCACTTAATGCTTGAGTAGATGTAGTGCATATTGGTCTTTTTATTGTTTAAATACGGCTATTTTTGAAGTCCATGTTTTACAGTTTTTGATAAATAATTAAAAATAAAGTTCACGTCAAGCAGAGATTGTGAATATCCCTAAATAAGGTAAAACAAGTATTGGCCACTATCTACCTGTGCCAGTATTATTCCTGTCCTCTATATTTCTTTTAATATGATTTTCCAACTGTAACATATTACTTATTTTTTATTATATAGTTTGCAGGGGTAGTTGCAACGGATTCAACTGAGTTAGGGCACAATAAGCCCACTATTATTTTTTTTAGTGAATTTTACAGAATTAGATCCTTACAAGAACCCAGACACAAAAACTCACCAACTAATAGGTTTCTGAAAACTGGGTATTATGTTTTCCATTTAGGAACCACCTCGATACCTTCCGTCTGATCATAAACACTTTGGATACTAACGCAAGAAGTGGAAATTCATAAAATAACACATTATTTTGCCAAGACCTGCTGAAAGCATGAATACAACAAAAATCTGAATCTGATCTCCATGAAACATAATCCGCACATTTTGCATTTAGTTTTGTAGCATATAGGTCCACTTGCAGTATCCAAAATTTATCTTAATTTGACTAAATCTAGACTTATGTTATTTTTCAAGTTTACATACGAAGGCAAACATATGAATATTTTTCTCTTCACAGTAATTCCAACCTTTTTTTAACATTCAGGTCTTTGTATTTGATTCAACCTTATATCACTGAATACATATGTTTTGTGGAACATTTCAAAGTGTTTATCCCTTTCAAATAGTTTCTTAATAATTTCTCAAACTCTCTTATAGACAAGATTTCATTTCCATAAATTGTGTACATAATTTTTGTATTTTTCTTTACCTATTTTTAAATCACAAGCACATTAATACGTCCTTCTCAATGCGTACGACAAACTACAATGGTGTATGTGATGAATAACGGCTGCGTGGTGGGAGTGTATACAGAGGCGAACTGGGTAGCCACGCATCCAGGATAGAATTCAATAATTTTAATATTTGAACGACGTACGATTCGTAAAGCAAGCTACAACTACATGATGTTATAATTCGAGACGAGACTGCGAAATATAATTTATGTTTTACTGTTAACAATCAATCAAATGTTTCTAAATACGTACTTATTATTACATTATTTTTTTTAAAATAAATTCAACAGTCTCGAAGTTATATTAGAGTATTTATTAAAAAATTGCCTTATAGGAAGTATCTTGACTATTTTGTATAATTTTTATTCTTGATTATTTTTTTAAATAATATAGAGTAAAGTAGTTTTCAACTTTGGACCACATGCTCTATTTTGTATTAGATTTGCGTATTAAATTACATTCCTTTTGCGAAACTGTTTAGTCTAGAGATTTCATTATTCCGGGTTACAAACTCTCCCTCTTAGAAATTAATATTGATAAGTAGTGGCAGTATAAAAACCGTTCCCAGAAACATATCCCATTAACTGTAGTTATCCTATCTCTTATTTAATCAGTTTTTTCACGCTTGTCAACTAGATTATTTTATACGATAATGATTTGAATTAATAGACTTCAATGGAAAAGGATTATTTATATAGTCGAATTGCCTAGACACAATTAGAATAAATCAAGTGGTAAATAATTTTGAAATTAATCATAAAAGATGAATAATGATGATGCTTAAATTGATAAACAATTTATAAAGTGAGACAAACAATTTATAAAATAATTTTTAAAAAATTGTTCGTGTATACGAATTATCTTAAATTTAGAGAAATGATCTTTAAAAATGGTTGAATCGAAAAAATATAGGTAGATATCTTATCATAGCAAAGAACTTGATTGTTTGTTAGTCCGAGATCCACACTTTGAGCTTTTGTTAGCAAATAGTTTCTATTTCAATATATTAGGGTGCTGAAAAAATTTTGTATTTTTCCACTAATAAAAAAAATATTAATTCGATTTTTTCAAAAGGAGCATCATATTCTCAGTGGTGTCATCTAAAGAAAAGTTACCTTTTGTATTATAGTGGGTGTTTAACTATAGGGGTTGCAGTTAACCACGTTGCTTTCTTTGGAATCCAAAGCTCAACCTATAACTTATGATATAATGTATACCATATAATCATTTTATTAGACTATTAATTCTCCTAACAATATTTTACCTCTGTCGTATAAACAAGATATAAATGTCAAGAGAAAATATGATGCTTCAAACGAGAAATGTAGCTTCACTTATCCCTTTTTATACATTAGACACAATTTATGTGTATCGTTAAAATTTATCCAGTATCATGTACCTACCTAAAGAATCTTCTTTTCTTAACTACACTTATTATATTTGTAAATTTCTCTGTCAATTCATATGAACATTTCAAAATTTTTATTTTTTTGAAGCGTTAAATGAACTCCGTTTTTTTGAAATTTCTGGGAAGTAATTCTGTGGAATTATGAGCCGGCGAAATATTGGATGAAACATGGATACCCCACGTTTTCGAGGGCACGGAACATGACGGTGATATTTTTAAGGTTCCCACCCCTCAGCAACTACCCCTAAACTCGAAGAACCACCCGTATTTCGCGTTTTTTTCCATAATAGGCATGCGGATCGGTTCTTTGGGTAGGATTCGGGTAGGCCGTATGAAATTTAACCATACAACATCTTATCCACCCCGGGGATTGAAATTATCCCCTCCACTAATACTCAAATATCCCCAAAAAAATCAAAATGTATGACAATTTGTTCATCCCTGTTTTCGAGGGTGCTCAACACGATGGTAATATTGATTTCTCCCCCAATAATAAAATCCGATCCAACAAGTGCTTGCATGCCCAGTACTTCTAAATGTGAAAGGGGGTGGTTTTGAGGATTTGGGGGTGTCTGATGAAGAGTGGGGGTGAAATAGTATAAACATCGTGTTTAGCGCCCTCGAAAATGGGGAGAAAACATTTTCCACTATTTTGTATTTTTCGGTGAATTTTAATGTTAGGGGTGGTGACAGTTTCAACCTCGGGGTTGGATCCTATTGTTATACGGTTAAATTTCATACGACCTACCCGAATTCTGCCCAAAAACTGATACTCATGAATACAATGGAAAGAACGCGAAATACGGGTGGTTTCTTGAGTTTAAGGGTAGTTGCTGAGGGGTGGAACCTTAAAAAATATATCATCCATATATATATATATATATATATATATATATATATATATATATATATATATAGAGCAATGGTATGATTCTGAACCAGAAATAGTAATTTGTAAGCACAATCCTGAACCAGCCGGACGGACCTGAACCATATATGTGGTTCAGGTTCGTTTTCCTTTCTTTTTTATTTAGTGGTATCTCACGTAGATAACTGAAACGTTCGTTGACAAACTTAGGATCGGATTCTTTCTTAAGATATATATTTGGCGGGAAAAAATGCGCGGGAGAATTAGTTACAGACTAATTAATGGTGGTTCAGGTTAGTTAGGAAGATGTGTTTTTTAGTTCAGTGTTTGGCTGCATTAGCGGGTGGCGCTGTTTTATATACAGTATATTGCCATTCATGTCTTCCTTACTAACCTGAACCAAGAGGTTTGGCAATAGTGTATTAATATCTTTGTACTTATAACAATGTTTTGGTATCTTTAAACCTATACTAGGATGCAATACGTTGAGAAATTTTATTTATAGTTTTACCATGCGTATCTATGTAACCTGTTGGAATATTTTTATAGGATATGAGACAAAATAAAAATCCAAAGCATTATATTATTTTTATTTGTAGCATTTCGATGATTTGGGATTTATTGGAACTTGCGACATTTAATGTAATTAATTTAATTCAATGCAATGTAATCCTAAAAAATTATAAATCTGTTACGAGACCAAATAAAAATTATTTTAAACTTCCTAAAAGATCAGACGACATAAAAAATACAAAATAAAAAGCTTTATAAATTTCTATTTGATCAAGAATTGAGTTACTGAGATTATACGACACAAATATATTCATCCGTTTGAAAAAATTCATAAACTACAACCTTATGTTATCCTGATAATCTCAGAATTATTTTTCTCAGTCCAAGAATGATTTAAGTAAATAATTATAATAATTATTAGTCTTATTTCCGTAAGGTATATAGGTGTGAAGTTTTCTTCTTTTATATCCATCAATTCTTTAAAAATAATTTATACCCAAAATTGAAATACTAGAGATCTTTACATTTTTATAAGGTCTAATATAAGGCCAACAACGGAAAATGGTCCAGTTGATAATTTAGCAATATATTAATGGGTTTTTCATATTCATTTTCATATTTTCTACGAAATTTGGCTTCTATAATTTTCTAAATGTATATGTATTTTAAGATATTAATTATTGTGAAAAATATGCTTTACTATTATGAGATGTTTGGCATTTGTTACTTTTGAATAGTTTACCACAAATTTGTGTGCTATGTAATATGACGTTAAATTGACTTAAGTATACAGGGTGATTCACATAAAACTCCCCAGGCAGTTTCCATAATAACGAAAAAAGGTATTAAATTTCTGTAAAGGCCAGTCGTTACATATTTTTGGTGGCTTTATTTTGTCGTTCAAATGTTGCCAATGACAGTGGCGTCCGCTACGTCGCGACGCGATGCCGGAAAGAAAATTTTCGATGAGTGGGACTTTGAAAGTATAATATTAAAGTTTCTTTAATACTAAGTACTTTTTGTAGCATACACTTTTCTGTTAAAATCAGTGATTTTCGAGATAAATCGACATAATATAAAGTCAAATAAGTTTTTTTAATAATTTGTTTTGACTTTTCAATAAAATATGTACATATGTATGTATTTACTTTTAAAGTAAATGTTTAAAACTGTTTCTTCTTTTATGGATACACATGTTAAACCATTGCTTTCAATAACGATCTACTGTAATAACACTCGCATATATATTTTGTTGTATGGGTCTGCCATATCATCGATTGGTTCGGTGCAAACTAAATTTTTTAGATGTCTCCATAAGAAAATATCTAATGCAGTTAAGTCACGTGATCGTATTGGCCACCTGATTACTCCATTAGTTCCTATCCATCTTCTAGGATATGTTCGTTGTAAGTGTCTAAATGTTATTCTTAAATTATGTGCCGGTGCCCCGTCTTGATAAAACCAGATTATGTGCCCATCATGAGGAATGTTTCTTAATAAATTTGGCAGCTCCTCTTGCAAGAACCTCCGATATCTACCACAATTTAACGTTTCACGAAATAGATAAGGTCTGACTATGTATCTGTTCAATACTCCACACCATAAATTTACTTTAAAAAGTGTTTAATTTTTGGTTCTTCGTATCTATCTCGGATTATTTTGAGACCAATTCCGAGTGGTCTGTATAGTCACAAGCCCATTACTATGGAAGCGGCTCTCATCGCTCCACGACACATTTTTCAAATAATTTGGATTTTTATTATGTAATACTGACAATTCAGCAATAAAATTCATGAAACGCTGAAAATCACCAGGACATAAATGATGAACATAATGAACTTTATACGGACGGTACTTATTTTTCTTTAAAATTATTTGACAAGTGGAGTAGGAAATATTTGTTTCAGACGATAATTTCCGTAAAGATATATTTGGATTATTTACAATATTGTCAATTACTAAAGCAGTATTTGCAGCATTTGTAGCCGTCAACTGTTTATTATACTTTAACTTTTTAGAACTTCCGTAATTTTTCAAATTATTGGTTAAAGAAATAAAGATTTTATGGTCTGGCTTAGGCAAATTGGGAAAATGCAAATGGAGTAACCTTTCCGCTTCATGGGAATTTTTTCTACATTCTCCGTAGATCAAAATCATGATTAATTTGTCTTCGTTGATGTACACAACCATTTCTGAATTATCTTGTAATAACAAACGCATTCAAAAACTTAAAAATTGATTATATGTGAACAAACCTCAAAATAAATTACTACGCAACAAGTATGTTGTTAATAATATACAGTCAAGTACTGTATATTATTAAATTAGACTTAGGACTACTAGTTTATAGAATTAAGAAAACAATACAGGTGGTAATGAAAATTATACTTTAAAAAATAAAAAAATAGGAAATATTAGATAATTTGAAAGACATTGGTCTTTTTAAAAAACGTCATTATAAAATTATATATATATTATTTGGTTCTTTATCGTGTGTACTGTTTCAATGTTCCAGCTATCGGAAAATAATTTTGCACTTCAACGCCATCTTTGTATAATCATTTAAAAGATGGCGAATCACTTTAAACTAAGTACTTATTGTATGTAGCGCCCGCTCTTGAGTGAATTTAAATTTTTTTGCTTGTTAAAAAATATTGAACTGAATAATTTTTTTTGATTTATCTCCAAAACCACTGGTTTTAATAGAAAGTGTATACTGCAAAAAGTACTTAGAATTAAACAAACTTTAATATTATACTTTCAAAGTTCCAGTCATCAAGAATTTTCTTTTCGTCGCGGACGCCACTGCCATTGACAACATTTTAATACGGAAACTGCCTGGGGAGTTTTATGTGAATCAACCTGTATAGAGGCAATTAATAACGTGAAAATTGCTTATATAAATATCTTTCTCCTAATTTCAAATTAAATTGTCCTCATTATACTAAAAATTCATATTTAATAAAATACATTTTCTGAATTTAGAGACCCGTAACAATTAATATTGTTTCATTGCTCTATAACAATGTACAATGCCCAATATGTATCGAAGAATACTTATGTTGCTGTGTTTAAACAGAAGTTTTATGATATAAAATCACGTAGATCAATTAGTAAATGCTTTAAGTACTAACTTTTTGTAATTTTCCGCCTTGCATATATTTTATTTCCTGGTCGAAGAAATATATCTGGTGTTTATATGATATGTTATACGTAAATAATCCTAATGTTAGCTATTCTTCTAACATACTGTATACCTAATATAAAATAATTTTAAAAAGTGCTAGCTTACAGCAATGCGCGAGAGGTTATGATCTCATTTTTCCAATATTGAAAGAATTATTTATAGTTTATGTTTTAAATAAAGGTAACTTATCAAATTATATAATATTAAATAAATAAACTCAGTGACATTATTGTTTTTGCATGTGCCCGGTCAAGAACCTAGGAACCACTAAATACACTAATAAATGAGTGCTTGATACTAACCACTTTAAAAGAAAAATATTTTAACACTAGTTGAATTTTTATAATTAGCATATTATTACGCACAATACTATTTTATCTAAGCATATAATTTATACATACCAAGAATCACGTATGACTGCTCGCTTAAAAGAATATTTATCAATAACTGAAATATTTTTCGTATTCAAGCTTCTACAAGGAGCTTTCCACAAAAAGACTTCTGTTCTGTACTGTGTTAATAAATTGAGATAAATTATTATTATTTTTTTTTTTATTATTTATTAGCCGTTACTCGAGTCCGAGTATAAAAATGTTACAGTCGATAAATTGTGTACAATAAAAAACAAGTAAAAGGTGTAGTCTATTGTAATTCCCATTCATCTACGGTGCACACGACTATGGCTATAGAGGCCAATTCGGGAGAGCACATGTCGACCGCAGTCAGGACAAACATAGACCTGGTTAGGTCTTGGATTCGGCCTTCTTGCAGCAACATCTCCTTGATAGCTGGCCACAACCCCTCGCCATTCGGTTCTGTCCGCTGCAAGTTGTTCCCATTGCTCGTCTGCAATACCGCAGGATTTTAGATTTTCATGGAGAGCGTCTTTGAACCTCTTTCGTTGACCGCCACGCCTTCTTCTACCGCTTAGCAATTCACCATAAAGTGTACATTTAGGAAGGCGGTTATCATGCATACGATGAACGTGACCTGCCCATCTTAGGCGTGCTCTTGAAATAAGCACCTCAATTGGAAGGCTGTTTGCTCTCCTGAGTACTTCCACGTTTGATATGTGATGGAACCAACGGATTTTCATCATACTTCTGAGGTGTCTTTGTTGAAAACGTTCTAATTCTTTCACATGACGACGGTAAGTGACCCAGCTTTCACATCCATATAGCAGTGTTGGAATGACAACTGCTCTGTAGACAGCCATTTTCGTTGACAAAGCAAGGTCGTGGTTGTCAAATACTCTCTCTCTAAGTCCCCAGAGTGCTCTAGATGCAGCGTTAGTTCTATTGCGAATCTCGCTGTCCATGTTTGCTTTGTCATTAACAACGTTGCCTAAGTAATTGAACTGATCCACCACTTCAAGAGAATTTCCGTTAAGTGTAATGTCTATTTGGTTCACTTGATGAGGAGTTGACATAATCTTAGTCTTTCCAATGTTGATTTTAAGTCCCAAGGAATCATAGCTCTGGGCATACACATCTAAAAGTTCTTGAAGCTCTTCCGGCGTAGAGGCTAAAAGTGCACAGTCATCCGCATACTGGAGATCACAAATGAATCGTGTGCGTGTCTTCGTGAAAGCTCTAAAGCGTCCTATGTTAAAGAGACCGCCATCAAAACGGTATCTGAGACCTATTCCTCTGACTGTCAGTTTGTTGTCAACAATAATTGTTAGAGCAGTGGTAAACAAATTAAAGAGTAGGGGTGCCAGGACACATCCCTGCCTAACTCCAGTGAGGGTTTGGAAAGGTTCGGTTGCCTCATTATTATACATAACCTGGGCGTTGTTGTTTGTATGTAGACTGCGGCATACTTCCACAAATTTTCTAGGGATACCTAAGCGGAACATAATTTTCCAGAGCACTTCCCTGTCCACCGAGTCAAACGCCTTGGTTAAATCAATGAAGGCCATGTGAATTTCTCCTTGATGTTCGAGTGCTTTTTCTTGAAGCTGTTTAAGTGTGAAGATTAAATCCGATGTGCCTCGGTTTGGTCTAAAGCCACTCTGTGTTTCAGGAAGTAACTTTTCCATAACAGGTGTTAGCCTATTTGCCATCGCTTTAGTGAGTATCTTCCCTCCAACAGCCAGGAGAGCTATACCCCTGTAATTTCCACAGTCCGCAGCGCTCCCTTTGTTTTTGAAGAGGTTGATTAAAAGTGTATCACGAAACTCCTGCGGAGCTTGACCACTTTCCCACACGACATCAAACAGTTTTTTGAGGTAGGGTATGAGCTCTGACGACACAGCTTTAAAGATCTCAGCTGGGAGTGAGTCGGCGCCGGGAGATTTGTTATTTTTTAGCTGCCCAATGGCGGTTAAGATCTCTTCCGTTGTTAGTGGTTTATCTAAGTCTTCGAAGGTGTCATATTGAGGGATAAGATTTATAATATCGTGATCGGCTTGACTTTGCTGGTTAAGAATGTTAGAGTAGTGTTCTTTCCATCGGGCTCTTATTTCCTGGTCTTCTTTGAGGAGATTTCCATTTAAATCTTTAATAGGGCACATATTTTTCCGACTGGGGCCGTACACTGCTTTTACTTCTTGAAAGAAATTCCTGTAGTCGTGTGAATCGGCGTACCTTTGAATTTCTCTGGCCTTGCTTGCCCACCACTCGTTCTTTATTCTTCTGATTTCGCGTTGCGTTTCATACTTAGATTGGATAAAAGCTTCTGCTTTTGATGAGTCGTTGGGGTGGTTGATAGCGTTTTGGAAGGCAGTATGTTTGCGGTCAAGAAGTTCTTGTATAAAAGCTTCATTATCATTGAACCAGTCCTCCTGTTTCTTACTTGCTGCAGTGCCAAGAATTTCCTCACTCGCACTTTTTAAACTGTCTTTAATTTGTGTCCAGGTAGCAGCGACATCTACAGAATTGGTTTCTTCTAGTGCACTCAAATTCTCTTGAACTTTTTGCTTTAGCTGTTTGACGGTTTGTTGGTCACGCAATTTACTAATACAGAGACGGAGTCTACGTTTTACTTGAGTTCTTCGGTGTTTGGGTCTCATAACAATTTTCATTTTAGAGACAACAGGACGATGATCGGTCCAACATTCGCTATCAATGCGCGCCTTTGTAATTTGGACGTCCTTGAGATGCTTCCTACGTACGATAACATAGTCCAGTAGATGCCAGTGACCTGATCTGGGGTGACGCCAGGTGCCTTTAAATTTATCCTTTTGTCGGAAAATGGTGTTTGTTATCACTAGATCATGTTCGGCGCATTTAGTTAGGAGTAGTTGACCGTTAGCGTTCATGTTGCCCAAACCGTTCTTGCCTATGATGCCTGGCCAGGTTTCTGCATCTCTCCCTACTCTAGCGTTAAAATCGCCAAGAATAACGAGTCGTTCCGTTTTAGGTATTCTACAGATTATTATTAGTACCTATATTGTGTTAAAATTTGCATCCTGTTTCATATATATTCTCTAATCCTGCCAAATCAAGGATATAAACAGTGCAATTATACTTTTTCATACAGATACATTTTACTGTTATAACAACTTCCATTTTAAACCTTAATGCCATGCGAAGAAAAAATTACCACTTCCTAAATATACTGAATTTTGTAAAAGCAATAAATAATTGTTATTTTGGTTAATATTATTTACGTATTAGTTTATGCCAAAAATACCAAAAAGAATTATATTTCAGCATCAATTCCGAAAATATTTTTTTAAGACTTACGGTCATGTTTCAATACACACGCTGTATACTAAATATTAGAAAAGCGGTAAATAATTATATATATTTTTATTAATACTATTTACGCATCAGTTTACGCCAAAAATACCAAAACCATAAGATAAATATTAAGAGTTGTTAAATATCGGTTTAATCCAATGTAATTTAAAATAAAATCGAAACACCGATATAAAATTTTTTATTAAGTACAAGTGACTGGAATGCTCAAAATACAATGAATGATTTTTAAATCAACAATAGTAAATTAATGTAAGTCTTCTACTAACCGTTGGTTCATTTGTTATATAAATAAAACTAGATCATACAAATATTACAATATATGGGTGTCTCAGATTTGGCGCCGGACTCTAGTGGACCACACAGTGTTATATATTGTGTCCCTTTAATATTTAAATACCCTAATTTTGTTTTGTTTATGGGTAACATGTGTAACAAAGAACAGCACTTTAACCATTGACTTTTGTTTTATCTTATCGTCTTACTCTATTCTACTATGAAACTATAACAGCTACCATTTGAAACCTTAATGCCGAACGAAACAAAAAATTTTACCACTTCTTAAATATTAAATATTGTAAGAGCGGTAAATAAATGCCATTTTTATTAATGTTATTTGTGCATTAGTATATGCTCAAAGTAGAATAAAGTCTTTTAAATTCACAATAATAAATTAAAGTCAAGTCTTCGCTGTCGGCCGCTCGACCACCCAGGCTCTTTAAAATTTAAATACCTAAATGGTCTATGGGAAACATGTGCGGCACTTGACATTTGTTTCACCCTCTTTCCAAAAATGTTATCATATACAAATTATAACATAACTATCCTACGTGTAAAATTTTATTTATATTTAACATATATTTGTAATCTAATTCAATTTGTGATTGAAATTTTGTAATTGTAAAAATATCGTTAATAAATAAAGAAAAAGGAGGAAAAACGTGATTCAAGAAATAAATTGTTGCTAGCTATCGTTAAACTTATATTGAAATGTAATATGGTGAGGGTATTTATTTAGAGTTTTACAGTGCGCATCTTTGTATTATAACCGGTTGGAATATTTTGATGGTATGAGACGAAATAAAAAGACAAATTTATACTTTTCTATTTCTAGTTTTTACACATTTTAGGATTTATTTGCCACAATTAATGTATAATCAATTTAATTTCATCCAATATACATGAAAAAGTTAGGCATCTGTTACGCAACCAAATAAAAATGATTTTATACTTCCTGAAATAGTAGTTGTAGACTTACTGAAAATATATAACACAAGTATATTTGTTCTTTTGAGAAAGTGAATTAGTGAACTATGTTATGTTATTGTTTCATGGTCTCAGTATGGTTTTTCTCAGTCCAGAAACGACTTATGTAAATAGTTGTAATGATCATTACCTACCCTTACTTCTAAGAGGCGTCTTGGAATGAAAGGATAAACAGTGAGAAATTAGGTAGGATTCAAACGGTAAACCCGTGTACAGGTTACTTTTCACTTTTTTTTATTCTTCCCGTATCTATACATTTTAAATAAATGCTGGAGATTCCAGTATTATTTTAGTCAAATAATTTGAAATGTAGGTAAA
Organism: Leptura quadrifasciata; assembly: GCA_963675555.1. Taxonomy (NCBI): domain Eukaryota; kingdom Metazoa; phylum Arthropoda; class Insecta; order Coleoptera; family Cerambycidae; genus Leptura; species Leptura quadrifasciata. The sequence goes on from OY776673.1 coordinate 26,808,435, forward strand.
GTAAGTACAGGTAACAAACATTGTTGCAAAGAAGTATGTGAAGGCTAAATTTGACCCGTATATTTGTTTTAAAAAAACTTGGATAAAATTAGGGTTAAAACTAGAGAATTTGTATTTCGTTTTTCGGACCCAAATGCATAGAACAATGTTTCCGTTGCTATTTTAACAGAATATGTGTGATTGTTAAAAATAAGAGAACTTTCTGTAATTTTTTGCTTTGTATGTAGAAATATAATATTGTCTGGTGTTTATGTAATATGTTATATGTAAATATTCCTAGTGATAGCTATTTTTGTAACATACTGTATATCTATAAAGAGTAATTTATTAGCGTGCAAATATTAAAAAAATAAATTGTGCTAAGCTAACAGCATCCCATTCTTTGAATATTGAAAGAATTATTTATAGTTTAAGTTTTTCAAAATGAAGATAACTCCTCAAATTAAAAATTAATTTAGTAAGCTCGGCGATACTATTTTTGCACCTGGACGGACGATAACCTATCCGTTTTATGTTCTAGCTAAAATATATTTTAAAGAATAATTTAATGCGGGATACTTCACAGATACACTATCAAACAAAAATAATCTTTTAATACTGCCTTAAAATGTATTTGATTTTCATAATCGGTATATTTTTAGGCACAATGTAAGTTTTTAGGTATATTACTTAAAATTAAGAATTAAATATTTCATTTCTCATTGCTCACTTAAAAGAATATTTATGAATATTTGGGACTTGTTTCATATATTCTCTAATCCCCCTACAATGCAAAAAGGCTTTAAATAATGCTATACCATTTTTCTTTCTGACAAATTTTAATGTGAATTTATAGCAAGGATTGAGGCTAAAAGTAAGAAATACACAACTAAATAAATTGACATTTTGACCTAAAATTTCAATAGTCTACTTTTTAGACGCTGACTGTTTTACATGTCGCTATTGTAAAAATACCGGGATGTTACCAAATAGTCAAAGGATCCTCGTGTCAGTCGTCACATGCCTACCTTGCACTGACGAGAGCCAACAGCTCGAAACTGCAGTCTGCAAGTGGTGTGTGACGGCTGGCAAGAGAGCTCCTTTAAATAGGATCAGTCTTTCGGCTGGTGTTTGTTGCAATCGAAGCATTAGCGTTTTGATGGTAATATGCAATTATTACACTTAACGCACCAGACTTGTAACTTGTGATTCAGCGCTCGGCGGGGCACATAGCCCGGAGAGTAGCTGTTGGTTGCAGTATGGTTACGTTCCTTATAGTAAAATAAGGATTTTATAGAAGAGTTTGCGACTAAAAATATTATATTTAATTTTGTTTATGCTTAACATGTATTTTTATTCCAATTCATTCGTGATTGTGATATTCCTCTCTTCATCCTATAACCGAGCACTGCCCCTGTCGGATATCGCAATTAAATAAATGAATAAATAAAAAGAATAAAACATGATTCAAAAAATAAATTATTTAAAAAAATATGTTCCTTAGGTTGGGCATTGTATGTTATTCTACAACTTGTATCTATCTGAACTATTTTTTCAACTTTCCAGACAATACCACAATTCCACATACAGCAATAATTTGGATATATCCACTCCATTATATCCGTTTTCAAAATATTGACGTTTAAAATTTGACTCTTTAATTTTTTTTATCATTGTTTGGTTCTCTCTAAAAAAGTCAACCTTAGGCATAATCAAAAGTCATTCAGAAGTGAAACTTCCTTTTAAACCAGAACGGAAAATAATACAGTTAAATATAGAATGAAAAATTAAGATAGAAATATTAAGGGAATTGTTACAAAAAAGTGATGATTATTAGGGGAACCTCCCATATATCTGAAAACAACTTCTAATGCATACTCTTTAAACTTTTTAAAAGTAAATGTATATATACATATACAGGATGTTTGGAAATAACATGCAAAAAATTTAACTGTAGATTCTCTGTCGAAAATTAAGACGGGTTCTCCGTATAAAATAACTCTTTTCTGTCCAGCAACAATACCTTAAAGGAGCGTGCCATAAACGGTTTTTAATTTCTATCTCAAAATAGCGTAATCGGAAAAAAAGATGAATTTAGACAGTAAAAAAATTTAAACATGAAGACAACGATTGTTGTTTTTAGATATTAAAGCATTTGTTCAAAATGACGACCTCCAACTTGAATACACGTTTGCAACCGTTTCCTAAAATTGCCATACCTGCCTTCTATATGTAAAACATATGGAGTTTCGAACTTTATTGGCAGCAGTAAAAATTTTCTCTCTTAAAACTTCGATGCTAGGGACAGGTGTCGAGTAAACAACATTTTTCAAGTGGCCACAAAAGTAAAAGTCCAGTGCATTCATATCTGGGGACCGAGGGGCCATTTAATTGTGGCTTCTCGTCCCCTGCCAATCCATCGATTTCGAAATGTTGAGGGTAGCCACTCTTGAACGTCTAAAGAATAATGAGGTGGCGCACCATTCTGCATAAACCAAAGTGTTTGACGTAATCCAAGAGGTAAATCGTCTATAAGTTTATACAGGTCATTTTATAAAAAGTTTAAATAAGCTGGACCATTTAATCTGTTTGGTAACTCAAAAGGCCCTATTAATTTATTGTCTACAATTCCGGCCCAAATATTTATTGAAAAGTTGTATTGACATCCTCCATTTACAACAGCGTGAGGATTATCGTCCCTCCATAAATGCTAGTTACGAATATTTAAATCTCCACGTCGAGTAAAGCAGCATTCATCTGTGAATAGTACTGTAAAATGTAATGGCTTCTAAGTATAATTCTACAAAAATCAAGTCTTACTGGAAAGTCACGAGGGAACAGCTCTTGTATTCTCTGTAAATGATAAGGGTAAAGTCCTTGCATTTTCATATTTTCAAAATCCTCCATACTGATGTTTTTGTTGTGTGGAATTGATGAGCAGCCAGTCTAATACTACATTCAGGATGTTCACCAAAATAATGTATTTAATATGTGTGTTTTAAAACACCTCCTTTTTTTTAACCTCAAGTGAATATTAGAAAAAGTACGAACGTTTGACACAGTACGTGTAGAGAACTTACGACGATATCGTTCTTTTGCCGCTGAAGCATTTCCTTTACATTCACCATAAATTAAATGTATGTCTGCATATTATTCCTCATTACTAGAACTATGCATTTTAAAATCTGGTTAGAAAAATACTAGTATTAAGTAATAAGAAATGATTATCTTATTATTTCAAAGGCAAGAAACAACGTAATATTGTCAGATTATAATTTGACACCAGCCTACTTTTAGTATTTTACACTAATATAATTTTGCTCATAGCTTTTGATTGATCACTTTGGCAGATGTAATTTAATTTTTTTGTAAAAAATGGTCGATTTTACGAATTTCTTTGAAGAGATGAAAAAGTTTCTAAATTAATCATAATGTTTAGCTATTTTTTTTAACTTAAGAAAAGAGTAGGCACAAAGATATTTACAAAATTTCCAAAAGGGTAGTAAATTTCACCCCTTTGTGTACATGCTAGGTGGATGACATGATTTCGTTAGATGCCCTTTGATGAGTAACAGAGATGTGCCAAATTTCGTCTTTTTCCGATTACGTTATTTTGAGATATAAATTAAAAACCTTTTTTTTGGAACACCCCTTTAAGGGAGTGTAGCTGGACAGGAAAAGGTTGTTTTGAAAAGTTTTATACGAAGAACCCGGTCTAAATTTTCGACAGGCAATCTACAGCTAAATTTTTTGCACGTAATTACGACACCCTGTATATTTAAAATATATATATATATATATAATTTTAAACAGCAAAAATTAAAAATAAACTGTATTTATTCTAGCCTTTTACAATTTAAATACCTAAAATTTATCCCCTTTCTTTCAGAAAGATACTTACACTTGAAAAATATAGAATTTCATTTGTGCGTAAGAAGCATATGCGAGAAGTCCGAGTATTTTATGACCCTTGGCAATACAAACGTAGCAGGTAGCTATCCTATAGTATTTAAATATGGCAACATTGAAGTGGTTCAGGATGTAACATTCAGCTATATATTACTGTATAAAATGGTTCAGCTTTGTCATATTAACGTATTGGTTCAGGATGATGTCATTAGTGTGTAGATATACACCTATATTTAGTTATAAAAATATCAAAGTATATTTTACAGAATAGGTTATCCGACCCCCTATATACTCCAATATAAACAAATATTTTTTGTCTATCTCTTCTATAAATAGCTGGTTCAGGATTGTATGAATTGTCTAATGGTTCAGAATTGATAGAAAGATGTATATATATATATATATATATATATACCATCCCTTTCAGCGACTTCGAAAACGGGGTGTACCCATAATTCATCACTGTCACAGAACTTTTGTGTTTTAACCGTTTTTGCAACTTTTTCATTGAGTGAAAAGGATTGGCCTAATAATACAACTACTAAACTTCATGTAATGCCTATGAGATATTATATTAATTGTTCGCACTTGCTACTCTCGAAGCTTTATAGTAAAGAAACTCAATAATTTAAAAAATATATAAACGCAATAACAAAAGCTTAATTCGAATTTTCGGATTTACAAGATTTATTATCCTTAAGAAGCGATTTTTTGACCAGACCAGTTGTATTTCTCAAGAATTAATGATATGTCAACAATTTTACATTCCATGGATATTACAAATAGGGTTTGACAGACGTAAGATCTACCTTTAGGCCTGTAAAATATACGTCAAAACTTTTTAACTTAGTATCCGTTCAAAAGATTATGGCCGGCTTGTTGGCTAGAGGCGCCATTATATAAAAATCGCCACAAAAATGGATTTTTTCACGAATACAAGCTTCCGACTATTTCAGTATTAACGCAATTTCAGAGACATACGACCTCTACTGATTATCTTCGCAAATATTTTGAAAATACCTACATTAAAAATAAATTTAATAAAACTGATAGTGTCGGCACTGAAGAAATCTGAATAACGCGAGTATGCATTTAAACAATAGTAAAGAAATTAATACAGTTAAATAGTACTTTGACCTGGAAAAAATTGCATACCCGATTTTGTTATGCTCAATGTTATTGCGTTCTCCACGTAAAAACGCCGTCGGAAGAGGTTTTTATAAATAAAGTAACATTTTCGCTCTCAAGGAGGCTCACCAAGGAGTGTAATTTTAGAAAGTATACTAAATGTAGCTGCACAGGGACTAACGTCGCCCCGACCATAAAATTTTAGAAAGTATCACGAAATCCGAAGTTCGGAAATTTCGAAAATAAAACCCCTTTTACGAATCCACGTTGTGTAGCTCATGCGTTATGTTAAGTAAAAGGACGAGTTAAAAAAAGTCTCTAGTCAAAATTTTTCTAGAGTTTCAGCGAAAATAGCCCTTAGCGTCCAGGGTGCCCTTTCATTTTTTAGCAGTCGATTTGGACGGAAAAATTATGGGATTTCCGCGTATTTGCTCTAAACCGGTTCCTCAGTGATTCGGTGGCAGAAAAGTATCTTTACCATGTACACAGATGTGCATGGGACCGCCTTGCCTGAACGTATGAATTTATAATTGCCACAATATAATTCGATTCCATTGATTTTAGATTTCCAATTAAATTTAAAACTGTTAAAACTGTTTTTGGCAACTTCGGCACCCTCTACGGCTCGAATTATTAACTTCTCGACATCGCGATAATTAGCGAAAATAAGTAGAATTTTATTTAAAACATTTTTTGTTCAATAACTTTTTTCGTGCGACCAATAGACCACGAGATAAAACGATTAAAAAAATTTTCAAGATGGCGGCTGAAGCAAATGGGGGGAGGTCACCTTTATGGTTTTAGACCTTCCAAGTGGTCCTGATAACATTGAGTATGACAAACTCGTGTGTGCAATTTTTACCAGGTCATAGGACTTTTTAGCAGTCAAAAGACGTGGTTGGAAAGAACATGCCAAAAAATGAACCCCTTGCAGGCCGTTTGAAGGGGGAAAGGCGCCCCTATATCTTATTAAAATTATTATATGCACGAAGGAATGGGAAAGCCAAATTGGCATTAACACAGTAACCAAAAAACGTAGTATTGAGTTATTGATGCCTTCTATTTAGTTTTTTTTAGCCACCCTGTATATAATTTTTATCACATAGAAACGAAAAGGAAAATAATTTTTAGCCCTATGGTTTTTTAAATATTTGCAAAGAAATCCATAGCAAGTCGACGAACCATGCATTTTGACGCAGTAAGCTTTGAAAGATATTAATGTTTTCCTTATTTTTCCAGGCTACATCTGCAGAACCCTTTCAAATATTAAACCAGGTAAAGTTGGTTATGAATTTGAATGAAAACCTAGGAAACTAAGGGAGGCAATACATAGTGTAATAATATATTTAATTTATCCTATAATGTCGTCCGACAAAACGAGTTTACTAATAGGGTTCTTGTTGTAATTTGGGCGAGAGCAGCGTGTGCCCTTGAGGCTTCCAGGCATTCCCGTTTTCAGTGTGGGGAGCGACGGCAGCCAGAGGCGGCGGTGACGATCCGGGTTGAGAGGTGGGCGCGCTAACAATGCTCAGCGCATGCATAATGCAAGTCTTTGGGGCAGACTCTACGTCCATTAGGTCTTCCAGTTCTTTGTCGTTACGAGAGTTGGCCGAATCTGGCGAGCCTGTGAGGCCATCTCGGCCGTTCTCCATGAAATCCTGCTCGTGATTTCCAACTCCGTTCTCTTTCTCCCTTTCGGCAGTAGCGTTGTTCTTGTTGTCCTGAAACAATAAGAGGTTTCTGTGTAAATCCTTGTTAGACAAGATTATTCTGCTGATAATGCTGAAGACGGTAGAATACATTGGGAAAGGGTTAAAGTTCCTGTAATTGATATGGGATTATGTGCCTACTGCATTAAATAAATTAAACTGCAAGTAACCGGATGAGTCAAGATAGATTGAAACTTTTTTATAGTACTTATAATATTACATGGATAGAAATTTGCAATCGAACGATGTCGACTGTCAATAATTTAAGTCGATGTAACTAAAAAAAAAGAAACATGCAAAATATTTCTGTACCTTGGAAGAATAAGGGCCAATCTCGCTTTTCCTCAATCCGAGATAACGAGGTTTTTACTTTTCATATAATTGTATAATGTGTTTCACCAGAAACTATTTGGCATATAGTAAGTTTTCTAGCAGCATATTTTTAACAAGAAAGTCCTGTACAATAATTTTTCATATATATATATATATATATATATATATATATATTTTATCAAAGATTGTTTGTTTTTGATGGAGATTGGCCTTTATTTACTTTTAAGTTTCATAACTTAGGCCGTTTTATGCTGGACATTGGCCTGTCTAACCGGACATTGGCCATTTTAAAGGTAAATTTTTATAAAGGAAATACACCACCACACTTTTTTATAAAACCTAGGACATTGAAAATTTTTCCCACTTAAACTATTGAAGAAGTGGAGCTTGGTAGTGCATTTATCTCAGAAACATCAATTTTGGAGATTGGCCCTTATTCTTCCAAGGTACATATTTAATGACGAACATGTGATGACGTGAGATTAAATTCAAACTTTGTATCTTTATAGTTTAGAAGTTTTTGCAATTTGTTCGAGGTTATAATTAATAGAAAAACAATAATTTAACACGAGATAAAGTGAAATTGTAAAATGGCTGTTTAGGGGTTGAAAGTGATTTCTTGAGATTTTCGGCGAAACGTGACCACCAAGCGGAAAATGTTCTTCACAAAAGTTGTAGGCAATAAAAAAATATAAAACTTTCTAATTGGGCATTTTTCAACATAACATCAAATTTTCCGAGAAAATGGCGTAAAACCGATTTTTCGGTTTTTTTGTTTTCTCTCTTGTAAAAATAATTCAATTTACATGGAATTATGTCAAAGTATACTTCTTTTTGCATTGAATAAACATGATTTTTTTGGAATCTGGGAAACAAGTAGTTTCCGAGATATTTATATTTTTCGAAAAAGAAACCAAAAACTTCCACGGAAAATTTTATTAAATATTCTATCCGGACTCATTTCATCCGTTGAATTGCCTACTTTAAAATGGTCTATATATGTTGATGGTATATTTTTTATGAAACCGCTTAAAATTGAAAAAAAAATTAGTTTTCAATATTTTTTATTATTTTCAATTTTTTTTTATACTTATGAAATATGGATTAAACTTCAATGACAGAATTTACTTCAATGTAATATTACTAAAGTTGGATGAATTTAATTGAAGAATGTGGCGGAAACCATTCTGAATCTTTTAAATAAATAACAAATTAATAAAAAATCTTTTAATTTATGCAAATAAAAGAAGTAGAAAAATTTACAAAATTACGAATTCGGAAATTCATATTAGAAAGGTACTTCGACTAGGTGCTTATAAAAGGTTCAAAAGCCCTCCTAATAGTACCTATTCAGTCATCTAGCTGTGGGAAGCATTTGGGATAGCGTGTTTTAGAAGACCACGTCTTGATTGAGCATTTTAATTAGAAAATATAACAAAAAAGATGCTTATCAACAAGAATCAGCTGTCGTCATGAAATAGCAAGGTAAATAAATTATTTTACATGTAGTATTCCTTTGTAGCATTCGAAATGATAGACATCTTTTTGAATTTTGTTTTTATAACAAGATAAGATAAGATCATTACAATTTTTAATTGTTATTATTGACGTATGATTTTGATATATTCGCGTCAAACTACAAGCGTCTACTTACCAATTGCAAACTTGGCTTGGCAACGAGCCCGATAACAAAAAGCTAAGCAAAAGGACTGGAACGAACATCTAGGTAGACTCGTGCCCAAATTTATCCCAGACAGTTGAGATTTAATTTCCGAAAAATTGAAAAGTATTAGCTGCAGCTGTGAAAGCGGTTGTAATAAACAAATATGTGGCTGCTGAAAATACGGCTTAAAGTGTTCCAATTTATGCAGTAATTGTCATGACAACTGCTCAAATAGATATAAAAAAATATTTGAAGACTTAAGTGATACGAAAGAGATTATCTATGAAAAGCGAGTAAAAAGTCTCGATATTAAAATTGAAGAAGTCGAAGACGTCGATAATCTCGAAGATTCTTTGGAATTTGAACGTTTTATTGATGAATAAGAAGAACAATCACAATGCAAAAGATCTAACATTCATTAGAATTGTATAATTTTTCGTAAATTCTTTATTTTTATTTAAAAAAATGACAAAACAATATTTTTCTGAAGCCGAAGCGAGTCAATATTTGTAAAAAAAATATCAATAAATCAATTTTACTTAATAATTATTTATTCAAATATACTCAAAATAGATTACTCGTCGTTATACCACTAATTTAGTGAAAAATAGTAAAATATATATATAACTTAAGTTTCAGAATGATTTCCCCCACTTTCTTCATTTAAATTCATTCAACTTTAGTAATATTGCACTGAAGTAATTTCTGTCATTGAAATTTAATCCATTATTTATATAAATAATTTAAAACAATTGAAAATAATAAAAAATATTGAAAAATTCGTGATTCGAAAGGTATTTTTTTTGGTTTTCTCAATTTTAAGCGGTTTCATGAAAAATAAACAATCTTCATATATAGATTTTAAAGTAGACATTTTAACGGTTAAACTGAGCCTGGATAGAATATTTAAATAAAAAAAAACACCAATAAACTTTTTCGTAGAAGATTTTGGTTTCTCTTTCGAAAAATGTAAATATCTCGGAAACTACTTATTTCCCAGATTCCAAAAAAATCGTGCTTATTCAATGCAAAAATGGTATACTTTCACATAATTTCATGTAAATTGAATTATTTTTACGAGAGAAAAACAAAAAACAGAAAAATCAATTTTCCGCCGTTTTCTCAGAAAATTTGAGGTTATGCTGAAAAATGCGTGATTTGAAAGCTTTATATTTGTTTATTATCAACAACTTTTGTATAAAGAACATTTTCCTCTGGAGGTCATGTTTTGCCAAATATTGCAAAAAACCACTTTTAACCCCTAAACACCATCCCCATTTTACAATTTTACTTTATCTCGTGCTTAATTTTTATTTTATCTCTTAGTTATAAATCTCACCAGCTTAAATTACAGGACTAAATTTAAAAGAAATAAATTATTAATTAATGGGTTCTATCAACGATAATTTGTCTAGCATTACACGGGTCAATTAGAATAAATCGGAAAATTAAATTGAAATAAATATTGACGTTTGAAATGTCATTTTATTAGAATGCGGATTTAAATATAAAAAATAATAAACATTAATAGTTATGGAATCACGCCGTATTGTGGAAATTCGACAGAAATATTTTCGTAAAATAAAACAGTACCAATCAAATAGGATGGTAATATATCTTGACGAGTCGTAGCAATGATACGCATGATACTGCTAATTACGGTTGGGTTGAAACGACTAAAAATTGTACTTTAAATGCGCCATGTTCAAAGGGAAAACGCATTATAATTCTGCATCCCGGAAGTAAAAATGCTCTGCTCTTGTCAGCAAAAAATATAAAACGATGTTCTGCTAACTATCACGAAGATATGACCGTGGATTTATTTGAAAAATGGTTCGCTGTTACCTAATGTTCGCCAAAATTATCGCTATGGATAACTCTTCTTATCATTCGCAACTATTAAATGAAGTACCAAATAATAATACGAAACAGAACGATATAATAAAGTTTATGGCATCTAAAAATATAAATATTCGCAAAGTTTTTGTTGCGTTTTTTGAGTGTCGGGAAGTCCTGACTTGGATTATACGGAATGATTCTAGGAGTGAGCTTACTGATGACTCCGTTACTATGTAGTCATTTTGGTCTCGAATCTATGAGAATTTCTTTTGTTATTATTTAAACTTTCTTACTTTAATAGAAGTTTTACCTTAATTCAGGTAAAATAACGTAACTAATTCTGTTTTGTTTGAGATACGCCGGCGTTTTGATGAAAAATATGTTTTATTTTATTTTTATCATTTTTAACAACATTTAAATATTATAATTCTTTTTGTTAATGTTATCACTGTTATCAGGTTTGTTAAGTTTATTCTAACCTACTACCTTATGAACATTGTATACCTTTCCCCTTTTCATCTGGCAAAAACTACTCACAACTCCTCGTTGATTTTGCTGGGCGGTGACATTTTCTATAATATCAAGTTTTTCTAGTTGCCTACATTAAGAGTCAATAAAATGTTTGCGTTCTGTAGAAAATGTCGTTGATTAAGTAAGTAAAGCTTGTTGTTAGTTTATATAAAAGTATATAGATATTATTATATAATCTGGTCGATAGCCGAGTGGGTTAAGGCGCGAGGTGGCAATCGCGATTAATCTCACACGGACATCGCACCACCGGGTTCGAATCCTGGCTCCGGTATTGGCACTGTCGGAGGAAATGGTTGTATGTCCGCGTTTTTTCAATGTGTAACCCCCTTCCGCACAAGGCCTGGCTTCTGGAATTGGGGGTTGTCTAATTTCTGTGGTGTTATTTATTTATTATTTTATAATCCTTTATACAAACGAACATACAATATACATATACCTATACCTATAAGAAAACAATAATAAATCTACAAAAGTTGCTCAAAGTGAGATCCATTCTTTTCAATACACAGTTCACATCTCCGAATTAACAACCGTCGAACCATAGCAATTGATGCTGATTTTGCCGTTAAGTCATCGCACGCAGTATTTATGTGGTTGATTAATTCATCTCTTGTATTGACTGGACTAGAATACATTTTTTCCTTCAAAAATCTCCATGCAAAACACAACAATCTAACCGTGTAATGTCAGGTGAACGTGCTGACCATGCTACAGACCCACCACGCCGAATCCGCCGTCTTGGATCATTAGCATTCAACCAGTTCTTAACTTGTATTCCTTAATGTGCTGGAGCACCATCCAATCGGAGCCAACTATAATGCCTCACGTGTAAAGGCAAAATATCTGCATTATTTTGAGGACCGCAAATGCTATCTCCAATAATTCTGAGCCATACATTTACGCTAAATTCGTGTTGAAAATACATTGGTCATATTGCACGAGGGTTTTCATGTGCCCATTGCTCATACATGATAATTATCAAAATTTACAACACCTCGGCGGGTAAACATTGCCTCATCTGTCCATAAAATTTTCAACAAGAAATTTCCATCTCTTCTAAATGCATTTAACAACCACTGACAAAAATGTATACGATGACCATAATCACCTGGCATTAATTCCTGAACTGGTTGTAAATGGACTGCATGTTGGTAATTTGGTAAAGCCCTCTATATGGAAGAAGGGTTAATATTATCGTGAGGCCCTTCTAACACTTGTAGTAGGATTCTGTTGAAACACTTCAAGACTCCGCATAATTCTTCTCCTGTTGTTATTATTGAAATTCCTGTTTTGTTCGTGATTATTCCTTCCAATATCATATTCCGTAAAATGTAAACGAATTTGGACGAAAACACTTGGGTCTGGACTCCTTCTCTCAGGATAACGTCGATTATATTCTCTTGATGCCTCTCCTGAATTACCAACACATAATCCATAAACAAAATGGATATCGGCCTATTCTCGGGTTTTAAGTACTCTGGGCATTTTATATAATTCACCTAGTTAGGGCTTGTATTTACTAGTCTTAATAAAATTTGACAATTCAAATTGTCATTAAATATCTATCTTTATTCATTTCTTCATAATAAATAAATTATTTAGAAAATCAATACCTCATAATGAACACTAATACGTGAGCCCAATTTTAAATCATATTTTCTCGAACACCATGCACCTTATCGACTGACTAAAAGTACATCATTGATGTATTATTGTATGTAAATTCTCAATTCCCTATCGACTTGATGAAATTTCTAAAAGAGAAAAAATTATTGATAAAAAATCGTCAGGAACCCCCCAAATGAGACGCTCCTGTTTCTTTTACATACACCAACGTACAATGTAATCAAAGGTATTTGGTGAAACAATCATCATGTCAAAGTATGTTAAGTAGAAAACGTTCAACAGCTTTTGAGATATCTATTTAAAAAATGGTTTCCCCCAAATCCTTTATTGGGGTGTAGCTCCCTTAGGAAGCGATTCTGAGTATAAGTTTACTAGAAATATTCTGCCTAATATAATTTTTTCTATAACCTCCTAAAATCCTGGGATTAAAAAATTAAACGCCCTGTATAATAAACGATTTTCAAAATATTGTGGGGAATATATTGCTTTGAAAAGTAAGTTGTCGCGTTCTTGTTTTTTATATCGTTCTAAACTGACATTGAATAAGTACTTACATTAAAATCGCAAAATAACGTGTAGTTCTGAATTTTTGGTATGTTATTAGGACCAGTACCAGTAGTGTAAATCCAAGTTTGCAGCTTCGAAAGGCCTATGCTACCGTCGTGGCACTTAAGGAACCGGAAATTTCCGGACTTTTTAGGTTTTTTGATATCTCCTGAACTGTGCGTTACATCGAAATGGCCATTCTAAGATTTTTTAATGCAGATTAAATTTGCTACAATTTGAGACCAGAGCCAGCTCCGTACGTCAAATAGTACTCAAAATACAGCAGGGCCAATATTGGTAATTTTTTCAAAAAAGTGCATTTTTAATTCTTCGTCAACTTCCGGCTCAAATATGTGAGGAAATACTTATCCTACGATGAAAGTCGTATCAATAGAAGTATTAGTGTATTTAATTAACTTTAATTTAAGCGCAGAAGGACGGTATACCTCTTAGTTATTTTATGATCTTAAAAAAAAGCAGTGGGCAAACTGCATTTTTTACAAATTCGACTTCGCTAGTTCTCAGATGGTTTGATGGTAGTTTTAATGAAAAAAGCTATACCAATTTAACAAGATATGTATTTAAACGCACTACTCATGAATATCTAAGAAGAATCTACAAGTGCAGTTGGTAATAAAGTTCACTTAAGCCGTTTCGAAGGTGGTTGTGAACCCTATATTATAATCACGGGTAATGGGTCGTCGATATCGTCATCTTTATCGTCCCATCTTTCGTCGATCTGGATAACAACGACGTTTTGGCAGGATATGCCAGAGCAGAATTTGAACATGAAGGAACTTTCAGACATGTGCAGCCGCCTCCGGTACACCTTTTCTTACACTGGCAGGAAAGAATTTTGAGAAGGGTTGGGGATGCCACTTCGCCTATCATGGTAGTAGGTATGAGCCCCTGTTCAGTTCTAATCCAGCCCCACTGAGTGACATCTTTATCAACCCCCAACCATTTTTGAACCTCATGGTAAGTTTGGTAGGCATGGAATGCTGCTCTATCTTCTATTGGAGGCAAGCGGGCCAGGTCAACCTTAGTAGCGGCGGCCGTTTTCACAAAAATTTTGTACCGCAGGCTATGTAGATTTTCTACCTTATAGTCTCCTCTGTACAGAGCTACAAGGCACTTTGCTCCTGAGTCTGTTATGGTCTTGTGGGTTGCAGTAGGTTGGAAAAATTGTTCTCCGATGGTTATCAGTTCGGAATATATCTGAGAGCGCTCCACAGTTTATTTTTCCCGTACCAGAAAAGGGCAAAGATGGTGTCGCACCCTGTGAACGTACAAAAACAACACAAACCTGGGGGAGAACTCCAACTCTTCCCGGTTGTATGAAATTGAGGACTATTGCAATGGACCACAGTCACCTCTGCCATTTTTCTAGAAAAAACATTTTTGATAGTGGATCCCAAGCCATTAAGAAGAACTAGGAGATCCACATCCTCTCCAATGCTTAACACTGATTCAATAGAGGTGCTTTTTGGAGTGCTGTCTTAACGATATCACAGTCAGCATCCTCTACTGCCCGTTTCGTGTCAATTCTCTGGCTTTCGAAGGCGGAGCAGCGCAGGGCAATCAATCGTTGTTTGTTGCTGTCATTGGCAAGTAACTTCTCTTGAGACATTTTGAAGACAGTCGACTCTTCAAACAACACTTCATTGCACTGGAGAGTACCATAGCGCCGCACTCGCAGTTTTCGTGTTATTTAACTCACCATTCTCTGGATATCCATCGAAGATAACAGCTATATTTCGTCCGAAATGTGTAACTGATATACTCACGACAATCACTCTCACTGAATAATTACGATGCTAACTTACCTTGTGTCGTAGGTATCCACCATCTACTACAATAAAGGTATTGGCTCCTAACGAGATGTTTTGGGGTATAGGAGTGAACTGAGTAGAAACTGGATTTTCTTCCTTTTCACATGCCTTCCTCTGTGAACAATGCCATGGGGTATGGAGCCAGCTCGTAGTTGAAATGTTTATTCAACTCCTTGTCCGATTGCTTAATTATGCACATATGCTGAAAAATGGTCAGTGGCTCCATATCCACACGTTTGTCTCGTATTTTGATGGAAGACCTTTGTCTTTCCGCTTAAAGGAAACTTTTCCAAACGAGTTGTCAGTGATTGCTTTAAAGTTGTTAGTAGGCTACAGTCCTATACAACACTATGTCTTCAGTGTCCCCGCTGTTGCTTTACTTCTTTAATACAAGCCCATAACATATCAACAACCTTAAATTGCGGTTTTGTAGGTTCGATCCCCAGGGGCGGGCTGGTTTTTTAAAAGTATTTTTACCTTCGAAACGGGCTAAGTGAATTTTCCCCCGATGTTTGAGCCGGAAGTTGATGAAAAATTTAAAATTCACGTAATAAAAAAAAAATAGCCAATCTTGACCCTGCTGTACCTTGAGTACTCTTTGATGTACATAGCTGGTTCAGGTCACACATTGTAGCAAATTTAATCTGCTTTAAAATAGCTTAGAATGGCCATTTCGAAGCCACAAACTTGGATTTACACTACTGGTACTGGTCCTAACAACATACCAAAAATTCAGAACTACAGGTTAGTTTGTGATTTTAGCGTTTTTCAATGTACTTATTGACTGGCCTATAAAGGATACTCTTCTGTAAAGAAAATAATAAACAGTCTCTTAATTTTTTTCGTTGACATTTGCACTTTCGAGTATTTAAAAACTAGAAAAATGTTATACTTGTACTCACTACTAATTTATACTTTCTTGCATACTTCCAACTTATAATTGCATCTTACATAAAAGCTTAACGACTTTATGGATATTTCAAGAGGCTATAACGGACTACATTCAAATGGAATCTTTAGTATACCCTAGAGCGCAAATATCTCTCACTAAGCGTTTTGTGCTACAACTAGAATTGAATGTTGATGTAAACGAGCCGTATTCGGTTAGGACAAACATGAGGTTTGCATGGGAGCTGATATATTTACCTGTTTGAGAGTCATCAGTGAAACCGTACTTTGCAACATTTAGTAACCTCAACAAAACAGACAACGAGATAATTATCCCTATCTTAGATCTCCAAGTTGCAGCAAGTCGGAAATAATTACGATAAGGTAAAGAGAAGACGCGTTCGCGTTGCAGAAAGCCGAGAGCCTGGGGAACCACTTGTCCGTATCCTAGCTCATTTTAGGTTGACAATTAGCATGACATCTTGACTCATTCCCGAGTTCGTCGTTCTATCCGTCTTCTTCCCTCGATTTTAAGATCTCTGCTGGGTGATAATCTTGAGGCTCGTTAAAATTAGAGAGTAAAGTGGGTGTTAATGATAACCGCAATACGGCCGCTGAGTGGTGGTTATTATGGAATATTTTTTTACTTATATACTTTTGATATTTGACGTCTAATTTATTAAATAGCAGCGCGAGAAATTAAACTTAAACTTTTAGGAGCTAGTGTCAGCTTAATACAATTTATTTTGTTTTCTTTTTAATTCGGGAATAATAGGCTTTATATCGGGAGACATTAATAAAGTGCCTTACCTTAGCGCGAATATTATCAAAGGCAGTAGAATCAATAGAAAAAAGTCCCTACATATATCGTGGTTGCGGTATATCTTATAATTACCAAAACCACCCTTCAAAATATTTGATACAATACTCGAATAGTAAAATTGATATAGGTTTCGACAAATGTGTTATTTGAATATGATTAAACTATTAAAGCTAAAGTAAAGCCCCCCCTTGGTATATGTGAATTGTGAGTGATTCTACTTAGTTTACTAACAGGCACACAAGTATACGAGCAACCAGGATCGAAAAGAGGTGTCGTTGGTTGCAAGGAGAACCTGCTGACTGGCAGATGTGCTACGTAGACCTGAATCGACTACGGCAAGGCATTTCACATGATATCACATGAGCTTGTTATACACTTGTTCTGACGTCTTGCTGGGGCCGGTTCCGTAGTGAGATGAAGTGATGCCACTCTGGTGAACTGATTTTATAACATCTGGTACTAATATATTGCAGATAGAGTCGGTAAAATTAAGAAGAGGAATATTTCAGGGATATTCCTTCAGCCCTCTTCTGTTTTGCATCATACTACTACAATTATCCATTTTGCATAAGGCATAAGGTCACCTATCTCTTTTATATGAACCACCTTTAGCTTTATGCCTTCGGTGAATCGAGTCTGCATCAGTTCCTCAGAATAATATAGGAGTTTACGCAGGCTGACGGTATGAAGTTCATGTTGGACAAATTTGCACCGGTCCATCTCAAAAAAGGACTATGCGGGAATCCTACAAAGGGTATACGCCGCTCGTAGACGGAAACATATTACATCTTCTAGAGTAGAGCCGGAGTTGCTTGGGTGTCGAACAATAAAAAGTATATGTAATTAAAAAAAACGCTGTATCAGCGCCGACTTCGACAGAGCTGGTCTTCAGAACTGTGGAAGAGGAACGAAGTGTCTGCTATTAATATGCTTGTCGTTTCAATTCCTCTCTACGCCTTTGGAATAGTGAAATGGACTCGTTAACTCGAGTCAGGAACCTGCAAAAAGATGCATCTCAATAAGAATTTGCATCCTAAATTGTCCATTCCACGGCTACATCTCCCGCGATATTGGAGAGGTCATAAATTTTGAATTTGAAAAGTCACCATAAGAGGATGTTTCTGGATGGACTCGGTACAACCATTAGGAAGTGGGATCTACTTCTCTGCATATATGCTATAAAACATAATGCAGAAAATATATGAAACAACGTGGTCCTCCTCGACAACTAAATCAAGGCAATGTTGTTGAGTTCTCGCCTCCCGCATAGAAAACCTTGTCATGAAGAATGATGAGAAATGCACAAAATATTAAGATTTGCTCTTGGAACTCCACAGACTTTATCCAGGCCATATTGTTAAGAGTGTTATAGATTATAGGCCCCCGGTGGATCGAACGTACAGTGCATTTGTAACTGAAAATCATACCGGCATGCAGAAAATCGGCAGAAATCCTGACCGATAGAATGCAAAGAGCTATCATTCTTGGTCTGTTGCGTCTGCTCAGAGCACACGATCTGTGAGGTCAGTGGTCACTGGTATTACTGGCGTATCCTTCGTCATTAGAGACAAGGAGAAAAGAAATAAAAACAATACTCGTATGGGGCAGGTAAAACTCGTATGGTAGATGAAACCCCCGTTCGCCAAATTAGACGATGTCTAGATAAAAAGTCATTTAGGTTATAGTTCTTCATAAAATTTGAAAAGAAAAATAAAAAATAATAGTATATTGTTTTATTAGGATTAAAAGTGATACTCTTGTGCGAGTCACAACAAGTGGCTTTTACTCCGAATAAAACATGCCATTTTTTCTTAAAACGTCGATTAGTAAAGATAAATATTCTCGAATTTTACCACCAAAAATGCATTGTGTTAATATCGCATGGCCGGCGTATTAAACAAAATACGCATTGATATGGATATATTGTACGCGTTGCTCTTGACAAGTGTCAGTTTAAATTATAGTGTGAATATCCTCACGATTATCTTTTAAATAACACTTATTCTAGATTAGAATGACAGATACAGTTTTTGATTGTACATCCACTGAAATTTCGAAAATTGCCGCAGATTCCATGAATAATTTATTGCCTACAAAATCGGACAGTGTTTATGAAGCTGCATTTAGAAGATTCTGGACGTGGGGCGATGAGAAAAAATAGTAATTATGGTGTATTAACCTCACCACAATAAAATTGTGAGAGGTTACTAAAATTGGTTCAAAAAAAAAAAATAGAGATAACATCAAATCCTTACGTTTTGAGGTCCTAGGAACCCAAAAAGTGGTTTTTGAAAAATGTTTGTGTGTCTGTATGTGTGTTAGCACGATAGCGCCGAAACTACTGAACGGATTTCTTTAGTGCTCCAGAAGATCTGAAAAGGTTTTGGTTGAGATCGGATTACGTTTAGTGCCGTTTTGGCGCAACAAGTTGTTTATTATGTAATTACTTACAATGTTCAATCGAATCATTGAAAAGTAATTAAAATTCCAATTTAAAAGTATGTATCACACTTCCACCCTTTCGATTTGGTTTCCGTGAAAAAACTTAAAAACAAAGCAAATGTGAAGCATAGATCGTATTTCGCGTGACATGATCGATGCGCGCAACCGTTACTTCGTGAAACTGGTCACCTCACGTGTATTCCTATTCAAAAACAGCTCTACAGCTATACTGTCGCATTTAATTTCAAATATTTTGAATTGGAGAACGGATTTGGATAAAAGTTTGCATGAGGGTTTCATCAATGTTCTAAAAGATCTGAAAAAGTTTTGGTTGAGATCGGGTTCGGTTTAGTGCCGTTTTTTTAAATATATACAGAGACAAATCGAAGAATTACACTACAAATATTCCTCTAAAATCCAGTAAAATTACTGAAATACAAGCTAACTAATGTTTATTTAACAAAGAGCATGACTTGGTTTGCAATGAGCAAATTTTGTCGATTGTCATTTGTTTCCCGCGCTATGTTTTAGTAGTTTGTCATCCGATAAGTTGGTGTCATGTCACATATAAGATTTCGGCATATTTGCAACTTTTAGTGACTGTGTACAAGTGGATACTCACAAACTTTAAAGGTAGGTGTAATAATAGCAATATCATATGCTTTTTTATAGATTATCACTTTACCAATTTTCAGTTTGTTACTTTTGTTCTTTCTTAGTTGTTCAAGTGATGTTAAACTTGTTAATAGGGAAATAGTATATTATTCAACGAGCGATAATGTAGCAAATTGAATACTATACTTTATCTACGATTATAACAATATTAAATTGCAAGTATAAGAAACATTATTTACAAAATTGTCAACAGTTAAACGTCAAAACTAATCAAACATGTCAAATCACCTTCCTTTCCTCAATAATAATAACGGACCTTTCCATTTCACCGTATCGGAAAGGCGATTGGCTGTATCTAGTGAATTATAATATATAACTCTCGTTTATAATCCACGCTATTTGTTTATGGATACTATTACTTGTTCAAAACCAGTTGATTATTGAATATATTATAATCTTATATGAGTAGATAAAGAGATATAATAGTTTCAAATAGATTATAGCCATATTATAAACTAAAACAGTTATTAACTTCTGGATGTGTTTTAAAGTTGGAAATTTAATAACTTAAAATTTCAAATTTTATTTTTTCCATTTTTGGTTTTTTCTAGAAAATCAAACACAGAAAATGATACGTTTCAAGTATTATTTTCTCGAATATTGCAAATTACTTTTTGGGGAATTTACTTACGTTACTTTGCAAATAAGATCTGTTCTTATTTTTAGTTTATTTAGTTCATGCACTGAAGAAGTTTAGTGGAAATTTATTTCAGTAATTGGGAAAATTATCTTAACATAGTATCTTGATATCTTTTGATCATTCTTGGATCAAAGTAAATGTTTTGGTTATATTCTGCTTGTAATTTTGTTATTTTTTTATTATTTTTTCTCGTAATATTCGCTTTGTTGTCCGGTTAGCAACAAAAAGTTTACATATTTTCTTTTTCTTTTGTTGTAAAAGATATTTGACTGATAACATTTATTTTCCTATGCACGAGACCACGAAGAGGGTTCAACTTAGGAAGATTTCTGTTATATAAGATCTGACAGCAATACAACTTCCATCCGCAATAATCACCTTGTCTAGAGGTCATCAATATATTCTATATTTGGAGAATATTCCAGGACAGCCATTAGCTAATGTGCCACCATGTTGTCCGGAAAACCACTTTGGAGATTATACCTACCACCTCCACTACCAGCATAGGAAAGGTATATGTTCGTCTGTCTGTCTCTAAATTGTCTAAGAAATCAACAGGTCTTAGTACACTTCATTTGATCTTAATTTTTCATTAGAGTTAAATTGCATTCACTCATTCAATTAATTAAAATAGTTATTTTGTTTTTTATAAAAAAGTGTGCTTTTGTCAAATTTTTATTTATAATATAGGTACATAATTTAAACTGCTGTGATATTTGTTCCACATTTGATTGTGATAATATATTGTTTGGTTTGAGACAATCTAGTTTTATTTCTCTGCTTATTAGTCTGAAATTTCAGAGTTTAAAGCACCAATCATATTCAAATTACTTTAATCTTGATTTGTTGAATTTAGCAGTTTAAATTCGCAGCTAATATTTATATTGGTTGCGTGGCGTCCAACGCGATCTTATAGTTATTTTTGTGTTAACTGCTAGAACCAATCAAATTAAAATATTTCTATTTTTTTGTCAAATTGCTCACTGAAAGTGTCCTAAATATTGTCTGAAAGTTATTTGTGGCATTCTACGAATATTCTTTCCTATTATTTGTCCTGTTAGCAAATAGTAAGTCATAACTCAATTTGTTTTGGTTTGTTAACTTTCAAAATCTATACTTACTCAAACCCACCATATAAACCTGAACAGCCGATAGGCACGATAGCGCCAAAACTGCCGAAATAATTTGGATACAAATTTTTAGTGCTCCAGAAGATCTGAAAAAGTTTTAGTTGAGATCGGATTATATTTAGTGCCGTTTTGGCACACAATCTAATGCTCTTTTTGGCTTCGAAGATCCACCGGGTGGGGAGGTTCCAGCCGCTTCCAGTAGCTGCCAATTTTTTTATTTAGTAATTAAAGCGTATAAGTAATGAGTTAACAAATGCCATGTTTTCTGACGGTTGAAGAAAAACATTCTTATCTTTATATTAAAAGCAAAATGTCAAAGCTAAAACTATATGTCATTATTTTGACAGGAAAGTTTCAGATTAATTTCGCCCAGAATATTTGAGTGACGAAAATTTCCGTAAATTTTCATGGTTGTTATCGTAACGATCGATACAAAATTAAAGCATGATTGGTTGTTAAGTATAGGTGTGCAATTTTCAGCTGTAATATCCTAAGGGCATCGATAATAATCATTATGAAGGCATTCCGAAGGTATGTCGCCTGGTAAGAGCCTGACGCCGTAGGCGGAGGCAACATGCTTGAGAAAGTTGTGGTTAAATTATCAATTTTTTATCAACGTTTCAGGGGCATTCGCAAAATTTTTTTTGCAATAATTATTCTCATTAAATTATTTATTCAAAATTATTTATTAGAAACATTATTTTATTATTATATTATATTATATTATTTATTTATTTGCAGTATCAAATTGTGATTGCTACATTGTCAAAAAACTAATTTTATATTTTGAAACTATCAAACTGGATGGCTCACGTGTTAGTTATTTACCAAATGTATTAACCAATATTTCAAACGATTCAATTAATCAAATTGTATTAGAGAATACACCCAAAAACACCAATAAAAGTAGTTTTGTTCTATCAGAAACTACGAAATGAATGGAGAACGCAGCTTGAATGAACTGGCTTTGATATTAGAAGATTATACAGTGAACATGAGAAAAGCTGACGGAACAGAATATAAAGAAGCAACTGCTAAGACTATTTGGAATGTTACAAGTACCTAAGCTACTACAAGAAAAAAAATATTTCAATGACTTCAAAATAGTGTTTTATTCGTTTACTAGCATGATATTAAAAAATGCTCGCGTTGCAAGAGACGCAAACGACTACAAATAGATGTAAACAAACAAAAATGTAGTTCAGTGCCTCTAAATTTAAACGATTTTAATTATGGGATGAAAACACTCCAGAAGGCTTACAAAAAAAATACCATATTGTAGCTGTTGAGTTAGCTTGGCGCAGTGGAGAAGCTGCTGCTTACCTGATAGATCATTTTAGTATTGAGAAAAATAATCTTGGAAGGCCGACCAATCGAATTGAATACAATCCAATTTTCAGTCAAAAAGTTGCACAAGTAGTAAATGGCTTGTGCCAAATATCGAAAACCAAAATGTATGTTCTGTAGGATTGTTTCATAAGTTGTTATCTAAACGAGATAAAATATTATTAACAATCGTCTGGAAATCTGAAAATGATTTCAGGTTTGACAATATGCCTATACGAAGGAATGCAATTAATGGGTGGACTAAATTATCATCACTAGCTATTGAATTGGATACCAAAAATAAACAGATAACTAATTCTAATCGCTCAACCGCAGTGGGTCATTTGTCGAAAAGAGGGGTCTCAAAGCAGCAACTAATAAAAATTACGGGTTACAATAACTTTGGTTCCAGAAAGCTATCCATTGATGAAGATCACCATGGTGAAATAATCAATGCGAGGAAATATATCTGCAGTAAGAACCAACAATACATCAACTACATCAAGTACCGATTATAATATGACTGGTGGTCGAGAGGTAACCGCACTTGCCTCTCACCCAAAAGTCCCGGGTTCGATTCCCGGTCGTGGCAGTGGAAAATACAGTGAGAGGGATTTTTCCACTATACACGGATATTGGGTGTGTGTCCCTTGTCTCTATAGTGACCCCCACACAAGGCTATTCTAGAGCCTTCCGGGATAAAGGGGATCGTAATTACCTGTGGTGTTATATTATATAATCCAATCCGACAGATTCATTACAAAACACATATGTCCTCCCTAAACCTCACCTCGGGATCGACCCTATATCCAACACACGCTACGTGATGATGATTGCAGGGCTGGGTGGGGCGAGCTTGTTTTGGCAAAAAAATAATAAAACTTAACCTACACACCTTTTTGTCTAAAAACGAATTAAAATAGGCGATAATATTCATTAATGCCAACAATGGCTAAAAACAATTAAAATATCAAGTTCCTCTTCAACTTATATCTTTAATAATTGTACGTTCAGTAACTGCAGTTTTAATAAATAAAATATTGACTTAAATGCTGCGTTAATTGGTTAAAAACAGCCAAAAGTAGTACAAAATTATCTTACCGAATACACCTCGAACATTAATAAATACTCAAAATTTTGTTGTAAGAAGCGTGTAGCTTAAAGATATTACCAAGCAACATGCTTTCAGCGTAAATTACAGCTGATAATTTTTTGACTAAATAGAAATCCAATAAAATCCGTCCATTTCTAGTCACATATCAAAATCCATCCAATTATTAAAGGATTACAATGAAAACATCCCATGGGAGATTGTCACTTATGTCATTATGTTGCTATGCAACGAAAAATTTTTGAAAATTTTATAATTTATTGACAATGTCACATTCACGATTTGACATATTATTAGGATTTCAAAAAATTATCTCACCGAATTTACCACGTGCTCTGATAAATCCTTATAATTTTTTCTAATAATGACCCTCAAGCTTGTTGCTTTAAGTAATTACTAAGCAACAAGTTTTCGGTTCAATATTAGAAAATATTATCGCTTGATTATCAGCGCCCTTGGCAAATTACAGCTGATAATTGCCCTAGGGAAATTATGAAGGGTAATATAACAAGACTTTGATAAATAGTCGGCTATTATATTGTCATCAATTTTTCGAGAGTGTGATGGTTATCAATTTGACGAGACCATATTTGGCGTTAATAATCTGACTAAAGCCCGAGAGCTTTAACTTTAGGGATTTAGTCTTTGATTATTAACGCCAAATGTGATCGAGGCAAATTGGAGAGCACTCGAGAAAAATTGTGACAATGTAATAGCCGTTAATTTATCAAGGTTGAGTTATTTTTTATTAGATTATTTCTTGAATGAGTTAAAATTGGAGATATATAAATTTTTATCTTTCATTATTTACTATATCATTCGGAACATTACCAATCGGTTCATTTTGACACTGATCAACTAATGTGACGTTTGAAAATATTTGTACGACAGCAGTATGCCTACTTGTTATAAGTTAATAAATCAAATATCAGCGACTATTTTCAGCCAATACCATGGCAACGGGAAATAGCCGCTGATATTTCCCGTTGCTATATAGAGTTCAAAATAGCCCCTGATATTCCTCGTTTCTAAGAAATTTCAAATATTGTGATTGGTTAAAAAAAAATCGATTTGACACATGAAAGAAGTAATCAGTGTAATGTTGTTTTGATTGGTTGTTTCCGCAGACATGATTAGAAATGGACGAATTTAACAGAATTTCTATTTGTTCAAAAATTTTCAATGAAATATTCAAACAAATTTTTTTATAATTTTCTGATCGCATCCTTAATTCTATTCGATAAAAGTAACTATTTACAACGATTATCTTTGGTTTAGGTAAAAGTGGTAGGTACATGTATTAATTCTTGTGAAAACAAATTCCTTTCCCAGAATTTGATAAATAAATGTATGTTCACCCTTATTCTATTTAAATTTGAGTAATGGTCCTTCGGAAGCAAAATAACATTAAACTGGCATAAGCAATTAATTTCTAAATTCATGTTTGTCACTAATGGCAACTGCGAAAGTGTAGGTGCATAGATTAGGTTAAAATGAATAATGAAATAGAAAGCGAATTGTTCGTGGAGAATTCGGTCTCTTTATAAACGACTACAAAAGAAACAAAAAGCAATTCTCTAATTTAAATAAACATCTTAAAGTAATATTGTTACAAATGCGAATTATAAAGACGATCTCAAGATGTTATTGTTCAAACTGTCATCTGCAAGTTCAAACTCTTCGCATTTAGGGCTTTTAAGCGAATTCTTCAGGAATATAAATTAGGAATTCATTCCGTCTAGTCCTTTCAATTGGAAAACAAAGAGCGCCAAATCTAAACAGGCTTTAAAGGAAGTAAAAATGTATTTACATAGCTGCTTAAAAACAAAAAAAAGGAAATTGCCACTTAGATACATACAGTGTTACCATCAGTGCATCCCTATCGTGAACTAATCTGCAAATAGAGAGAGCTTTCATGTAGCTTTCTCAAAGTTATAGATAAGCTCAAAGAGGAGTCCAATGCTATGTTTAGTCGTTTGGTTCAAAGCAACTCATTCATAATATGCGACCTTCTATTTTCTAGAAATTTAAAACAGCTGTTTTAAAATTCTACCTACGCATGTTTTTATTATGTTTCAGTACCCAAATAATAATTCAAAAGATTTTAACCCGCCATTTCTACAGTGAATAACTAAACGTGACTTTTGTGAACACACATTTTTGTATGGAAATCATGTCGGATGCGCAAAAAGTAAGTGCCGTTTCAAATAAAACACAAGGGTTGTAAAATTATTATTACCGTACAGAGTACTATAAATATTAATAAATAATAGTAACTAATAGCTATTATGTAAAGGATATATTAAATTTTAAAACACTGTAACATTTCAACGTTTGTTAAAAAAGCAACTCTA
This sequence comes from Leptura quadrifasciata, assembly GCA_963675555.1. Classification (NCBI taxonomy): domain Eukaryota; kingdom Metazoa; phylum Arthropoda; class Insecta; order Coleoptera; family Cerambycidae; genus Leptura; species Leptura quadrifasciata. Next base: position 26,834,919 of record OY776673.1, read on the forward strand.
ATCTGTAATATATTCAATTTTTCTTTATTTTAATTACAACATAGGTCCAATCGATCGTTTTAATTATATTCTATAACCAAGTCTTATGCTAAAATTTTAATGCAGTGCTATAAATTAACCTTTATTTTAATTTAGCAACGAAATTTAACAAAATGTGTTATAATCTTGGCATAAAATTGGTTAACAGAATATAATTGAAACGATTTATTTGATATAATTTGTTTAAAAAAAATCGGCAGCTACTGGGAGCGGCTGGAACCTCCCCACTCGGTGGATCTTTGAAGCCGAAAAGAGCATTAAATTGTGTGACAAAACGGCACTAAACGTAATCCGATCTCATCCAAAACCTTTTCAGATCTTCTGGGGCACTAAAAAAACCCTCAACTTAATGAATTTACAATCATCTATGCGAGTTATTACCTACATTATCGCTCGTTGAATAATATACTATTAGGATATTAACAACTTTAACATCACTTGAACGACTAAGAAAGTCTAGTTATCCTAAATACTACAGATTTGTAAAGCAACAAACTGAAAATTGGTAAAGTGATAATCTATAATAAATTCATCAACGAAGGTACAGAAAGCATATGATATTGATATTGTTACATCTATCTTTAAAGTTTGTGACAATCCACTAAAAGTTACAAATATGCCGCAATCTTATTAACATGACATGACACCAACGTTATCGGATGACAAACTATGACAATGACAATCGTCAAAATTTGCTCATCGCAATCCGATCGCTCGCGGCTGTCTTTGTTAAATGAAACATTAGCATTTCAGTAATTTTACTAGATTTTATAGGAATATTTGTAGTTTAATTCTTCGATTTGTCTGTATATATATTTAAAAACGGCACTAAACGTAATCCGCTCAACTTCTAAAGCAGTGAAGAAACCCTCACATGTGAATTGACAGGTGATGTGATGAGTTTCACGACGTAACGGCTACGCGCATCGATCATGTCATGCGAAATGCGATCTATGCCATATTTGCTTTGTTTTTAATTTTTTTCACGGAAATCAAATCGAAAGGGTGGAAGTGTGATATATCGCTGAATCAGAATTTTAATTGCTTTTCAATGGTTCCATTGCAAATTGAAAATAATTATAAAATAAACAACTTGTTGCGTCAAAATGGCACTAAACGTAATCCGATCTCAACCAAAACCTTTTCAGATCTTCTGGGGCACTAAAGAAACGCACACGCAAAGTTTCATTCAAATTCGTTCAGTAGTTTAGGCGCTATCGTGCTAGCACATATACACACATATACACACACACACATACATTTTTCAAAAACCACTTTTTTGGGTTCCTAGGACCTCAAAACGTAAAGATTTGATGTTATCTCAATTTTCGTTTTTGAACCAACCAATTTTAGTAACCTCTCACAATTTTATTGTGGAGAGGTTAAAAAGATATAAAATTTATAGATTTGCAAATTATAGTCGCTTCTATAAGAGGCTTTAAAATTTAATATCCTTTATAGGGTAGCTATTAACATAAGTGTAAAAATTTTAAAAAAAATCAATCTGCGTAAGTATTTCGTCGGTAATTGGATAAAAAAAGAAGCGAACCTTCTATCCTCTTTAAAATCGACGTTTCGACAAGCTTTATTGCCTTCTTTAGGACTAATGGGGTGATAGGTTATCGGTCATTAAAATTGATATCATCGTTAACAGTTTAACAACAAAAAACATATATTTGTATCCAACTTAGTATATGAATTTTTCTTAATATGTCGCAAGCCTAAGAACGAGACTCGGCCAAGTAGGGGTAACTCTGGATAAAAGCTAAGTCTCGGGCCGCACATAACTAGCACATTAAACAGGACGTACGTGACAATGAATAGACCATATCCTCTCATAAACAGACGTAGTAGATTGACTTGACTACAAATTGACGTTATACAAAGTTATATTTAGACCTATACTGACTTCAGAGACGCAGTGCAAAAGACTGTACACTAGTCTCGAGACGTCTCGGCAGAGAAGCCTGTGCTCGAGTGCGACCATGTACACTCTCGCTAGATGAGTTGCAGTTGTGAATGTTAAAGAACACGGTAAAACCCTCGGTATACTTTTCGACGTTGTAACAAAATCCGACTTAGGAAATATTTCGCATGAAAAGTGTTTAATATTCTTAATCATATTTTCGCTTTACGGGGCGATTTTTATTCAAAAATTCCAATAATTCCTCAAGGAGCGCCATTTTAGAAAGTGTAGTAAATGTCGCTGCACAGGGACGTAATGTCGCCCCGACCACTAAAATTTAGAAAGTATAACAACATTTTTTTCGGAAATTTCAAAATTAAAAACCCTTTTACGAATCCACGTTGTTAAGCACTGCAACTCATGCGCGGTATTAAATATGAGGACAAGTTAATCCAGGTTCTATCCAAAGTATATCGTGAGTTTTAGCGAAAATAGCCCTTAGCGACATGGGACCCCCATCATTTCCTAGCAGTCGATTTTGACGGGGAAATGATGAGTTTTAACGGGATTTGCCCTAAACCGGTTCCTCAGTGATTCGGTGTCAGAAAAGTATCTTTACCATGTGCTCATATGTGCATGGGACTGCCTTGCCTGAACGTATAAAATTGTAATTGCAGAATAAAATTCAAAGTAGTAGCGATTCCAGCATTTTCAAGGTCCGAGGAGCGACCAAAATTGTTATTGAAATAAAAATACGTGAATAAGACAGGCAAGCAAAAGCCCACCAAATTTCAGAAAAATTGAACTTTTCTTGAATCTTTGCTCACAAAACCGCATTTTGGATGGTAGATGGTACATTATAAATCGTTCCGTTCCTCACCATGTGTTGTACACGGGCCAGACTAGTATTTGTTAAACATATTTCTTAAAAGTTGTTGTAAAAACATAAATTTTTGAAGAGATTCAATATATATTTTTGAACTTTATATTGTCTTTTAATTGTGTTTTCTGACAAAATTCCCTTTCAGGTATAATTTTAAGAAAGTGTTAGTACATCCAGTGTTAGGTTTATAGTGTTACGACGTCCAATAGATACCATCAGAGCAGCAGTTAAGCAAAAACGAACAGTAAGTATAAATTTTCATATTTTTTTCCGTTTGAAACAGTCATCTTGAACCCTAATTCTGTGAACGTTAACATTCATTTTTGTAATATATATAAAGTCCTTCAGACTCCAAAAGATGAATCGTTTACATGAACTCCGAGGAGATGGACAGTATTCAGAAGTAGCTGCTGCTGTTGCTCTATGTGCCATCAGTTATTACAGTTTTTACACACGCATCATACAAAAAATAAGAAAAAAAAATGGCGTAAACAGAGATGGTGGATGATCACAATGCATCGAGCGAGCGAGACTGGGAGAAGCAAGAGTGTATAGTGACGCACTCGCTATTCGTGCGAGACCCTTTGACTCGGATACAAAAAAACTGACACGCGATGGAGATCGAGCGAATAACACCGAGTCACACAGGTGGGACGAGAGCTCTCGTCTACACTCTCGCACTCGGCCTGTCTCGGTGTGCCTCGGCGTGATTGTACAGGCGCCAAAACAGATATATTCCAATTGTTGAGTTGCATGTTGCATAGGAAGGCTGGGGTTCCCATGATGAGAAATTTCAGCATGGATACCTCCCAAAAATTCTTTCAGAATAAAATTCAGCAATCGAAATTGATCACAAATACAGCATACGCATATATGATAATCTCTCCCATATCCACAGACTTGTCCATTAAAAACTCCATATCTTCCTTGAACGCAGGTAACGTCAATAAATCTACACATAACATCCTATCATCCATCCACCATCCCCATAATTCCCCTCTTCCTATATCCCCCGACAGTGCTAGTGCCGGAGCCGGGGCTCGAACCCGGTAGCGCGATATCTGTTCGATTAAGCGCGATTGCCACCTCGCGCCTTAACCATCTCGGCTGTCGGCTAGATAGTAAATGGTATATTACAGGTAACGGTACTGATATATAGTAGTTATTTCAATAAGGATTACTAAATTTATTATAAGGTAATAATAATGTTATTAACGATGATTTACATATTTTGAACTTAGTAAATGAATAGGGCAGAAACAACCCGAAAAAGAAGATTTTGTGGTGGGTTTGTCTACCTGACATAAGTTTAAATACAATAATCATAATAGAATTAAAAGAAATGTTTAAAATACAATAAGCATATTTATATTTGTATTGTTTGACGGATTTGAAGCTCTGTAAAAATAGGTTGTTGACATATATATTGAATAATATAGGACCGAGCACCGTACCTTGTGGGACTCCACATTATACGAACATTTCGTCACGTACTGTATCATCTACAGACACTCGCTGGGTTCTTTGGGACAAGTAATTTTTAGACAGGTTCAAGCTGTTACCACGAATACCCAGATTTTCAAGAGTATCCAGCAGCATGTCATGATCCACCGTATCAAATGCTTTGGAGAGATCTACGAAGATACAGGTTGTAGGTTTACCTTCGTCGAGTGCCTTGTATATATTAGATGTAAGCTTCATAATGGCTTCTTGCGTAGCTTTGCCTTCTTGAAACCCGAATTGAGAATTTGATATAATCTTGTACTTATTAAAATAATTAACTAAACGGTTTTTTTATTGATGTTTCTAATATGTTGGCATATTGACTTTATGAAGGTTTTAGTAATGTTTCCTGCACGTTTCCCTAGTAAGGCTCGAAGCCAATTTAAAAGACACAACATTAGCTGTTTAAAATTGCATGTAATTAAAAAACGCAAAACTGATTGTCCAAGAAAATCAGATGTGCCGAGAGCCATGGCGTCCATCTGCCCCACCGTATTCTATACGATTGTATATTGTAACGCAACGGGATATATTTTTGATTGTAAAATGAAATAAATAAGGTTGTTGAGGTATTTAACACAAATGAGTTGTGAAATTAAAAAGAAACAAAATAAACCATTTTAATGGTTAATGGTTTAATGGCTTAACATCAAAGGGTCTCTGGTTCGAATCCTGACTAAGGAATTGATGTTTGGTTTCGTTTTTTTAATGCGTAACCGGTGTTGTTAAATATTGCACAGTTTGTGAATGTTTATAGTACTTAATCTTGTTTCGGTTTCCTAATAAGGGTTGTTGTTATGTACAATATGGGAAGATTTCCAAGCAGGTCCAACACTGCTTGGATAATTAAATCGTATGGAAAATAAACAATTGACAACTAAAAATTTAATTTAATTGCAACAAATGATTGAATTAATAACTTATAATAATTACTTTTTCTACAATCATAACTAGTAAATTGTTCAGAGATGAACAATTATGGAAAAATTATGTGCTTACTTTCTTGACATGCGTACACCATCATCGTCGGATCCCATTACAGTTTAACAATTTAAAAATTGGTATATAAAAACCAATCTTCCAAATCAATTCCCAACAAGAATAGAAAATTTAATAACAAATGATATGTCAACTTCATTCGTCATTCGGGGTAGGCTATTATTGTATATTAAAGTATACCTGTCGATATTACAGAAATGCGGAAGTCAAGGCATTCCAGACAGCAAAGCACAAGGGAGTGGTGGACACGCTGATAGATGAGGATCGCCTCTATTAAGGAACTGATAGATCGAATAAGAATAGTGGAGGCATCGCGTGCTTCTAGCACTTTCTATAAATAAATAACCATCGGATCACAGATCGTCTAGTTATGCTTAAAGGGAGTTCTAAAATATCATGGGAAATGAAAAATCTCTTAGCTGCGTCAATTAGTAACTTTATACTAAGGGGCGACTTACAAGGCGGCCTTTGAAAAAGGTTAGAAATGGAGCAATCGTTAAAATTTTTCATATACTGAGTGTTAGTACATTTATTTTATATATAGTTGTTTGATAAAGTCAAATAAGTAGCCTTATTAGATAAAAAAGTTTAATATAACAAGAGGTAATCAAATTTTATTCGAATTAAATGGCAGGTGGAAACTCGGTCCAAAGAAAAATTATGTCGGAAAATTGAAACAACGCTTGACTGTAGACTCTTGACGTCAACCCAAGTCTATTTAACCCAATAAGTAGGGATCTAGCAAGACTTACGTAGAATTGATCTAAATACTTTCAAAAGACTACTAAAAGATACCATGATGTGAATTATATGTATATATATTCTTTTATATTCATTTTAAATGTTTTTATTTTGTTTCGTTTATATGTGGTTTCTAATGTAAAACAGAGATTATACTATATATTTTTGATTGTATAGCCAAGGGCTAAATAAACGTATTATCTTTCTATCTATCTACCATAAAATGAAATATTAAGAAGCGGAAAAATAAATGAAAATGAATAAAAATAGGAAAAATATGTTAAGACTGAAAAAATTCACCGTGCGAATTCACCTTTTATATGAATTACATAGAGGAGAAGGTGTCTAGGCGCGTTTTTTCTTGACCGCACAAAGATGCAGCTGGAATCACGATTACAGGGAAATTCACTCACGACGACGAGGTATAAGTAGGAACATAAACCTAACTAGCCAGAGAGTGCTAAATAAGCTTGATCACAATTTACTAGTATATCACCTCACTCATGCAGTTTTAATACTGCCGAACTTAACATGAAGTTTACTCGCGACGATGAGGTGGTGAATAGTAGGAACAGAAAGTTAACTAGTCAGAGAGTGCTAAATAATAATATATAACTTGTTTACAATTTACTAGTATACTACTTTACTTTTAAAAGTTTTAATACTGCCAAATTAACACTCGAAGATATTAATAATAATAATAATAATAATTTATTAGCCCTTTAGATCATTATACATGATATCAGATAGGTCAAAAAAAAATACATTTATATACATAATAAAACATTATGAGTAAAAAAAGAGAAAATAATTTATCACATCTATATATATATAATTATCACGGAATTAATTTATTCCCTCATCATTCAAGTAATCACTCACTGAATAATAAGATTTATTAATCAAAAATAATATTAGTTTTTCTCTGAACTGGTGCAAAGGGATTGTTGACTTTATATTTTCAGGCAAATGATTATACAATTTGCTTCCAGCATACGATGGGGTCTTTTCATATAAACAAGAGTGATGTCTAGAACCAAGTCTTGTACAATAATTATGGTTGGCAGCATTAGTTTCAAATTTTCCAATGTTCTTTTTTATGAATAAAATACAGCTATAAATATAAAGGCATGGAAAAGTTAATATCTTGTGCTCCCGAAATAATGGTTGGCACGAAACTGTAGGTCTTAATGAAAACATGAGTCTTATAATTCTTTTTTGCGAAATAAATATTCTGTTACAATTGAAAGCAGTCATATTTCCCCACAGGATGACATTATATGAAAACACCGAATTAACAAGTGCATGGTAAATATTAATTAAGCTTTTTGTGTCGACAACATTTTTTAAGTGTAATATAGCGTAATAACTACTATTAATTTTTTTACACACATGTTCAATGTGGCTATTATAGCTCAAATCAGTATCAAAATAAGTCCCTAGAAATTTGTTTGAAGGTGAAGTTTCTATTGACGCATTATTGACTTTTATATCAAAATGGTGATTTGTTATTTTTCTATTGTAAAAATTCATAGCAACTGTTTTATCTGCATTGACAATTAAACCATTTTTCCAACTGTAGTTGGTAAATTGACTGGAAATGAAATTAAACTTATCTTGGAGCTCGGCTGGACTGTTTGCATCAAATCCTAGCGTGATATCATCTGCATACATTACAATACAATTTGCAGAAACATGTATTGGTAGGTCATTGATAAATAATAAAAATATGAGAGGTCCCAGCACGGACCCTTGCGGAACACCAAGTTGAGTTTCGAATTTGTCAGAAAAAATATTTCCGATTTTAACCGATATTTTCCGATACTTTAAATATGAGATTATCCATGATAGGAATTTTCCTCTAAAACCTATAGCATATAGTTTTTTTTCAATAAATGCAAATTCAAGACAGTCAAAAGCTCTTGACATGTCAAAAAAAACTGCACCCACCGATTTCTTATTTTCAATGCATTTATGTATATATTCAGAGAAATCATAGACTGCTGTTTCTGTAGATCTACCAGGATAAAATCCATTTAGACATTTAGTTATTATATTATATTTATTTAAGAATGACATCATTTTATTATAAATTACTCTTTCAATAACTTTACATATTATAGTTAGAATGGTAATTGGACGATAATTTTCTACAGAGGTGGAATCGTGTTTCTTATATATCGGTACAACTATACCAATCTTTAAGTCACTTGGAAATTCTCCAAGTTCGATAGAGCGATTAACTATATAAGCTAAAGGTCCTGCTATAGAATATTTCATAGTTTTTATTATTTTTGTAGGGATACAGTCAATGCCGAAAGAATCGGTATTTTTTAAATTGTCAATTGCAGCGATAATATCTTCCTCAGTTGCCGACATCAAAAAGAAAGAGTTGGAATTTGTGACCATAGTAGTACACTCAGTGGATATATTAGCACCAAAATGATTTTGAACTGCGTTATCAGCTACTATTGAAAATAATTCGCCAAAGTAGTTACTTACGATATGTTTATCAGAAGTGAGGTTATTTTGAATTATAATTATAATAATATTATGTAAGGTATAGAAGTCAACCGCAAACTGACATGCTGGTGTGTAAAAATCTCGACAAGAAGGCTTCCCTTAGATGGGGACAGTAGTCTCGCACAGATGTTTTTCCCTATCTTTTGCTTTCGTTTGCAGTGCACCGTCCGATCTTTTGGTAAGGGAGAGATTTTCACATAGAAAAGGGAATATTTTGAAACTGAAACATATGTAGAAAATTGGACAATAATGAGAGACATCATTTGAAGAAGATTCAGAACTCTACATGAAATGGCTATTGAGTTATTTAGGATTAACTGCGAGACTGAGATGGACTGGAGTTTACGTGGTTCGGTCATATATCACGAAGGCCTCCACTTCGATCTGAAAGGCAAATGTGTGTATCGAAGAGCTTTTGCAGTTAACGCGAGAGCTATTATCTATAATTTTGGTTTATTTATGAATTATCGAGTGTGTGTGATTTTTTTCAGAATTTGGCTAGAAAAATTGTAGTTTTTTGTAAATTTAAATTAGACGGAAAAAAATATTTTTGTACAGTGGTAGGGGGTACCTCCCTGAACAAAATTCTAAAAGTCCTGACTACTGGAGTGTGAGCGTTGGGAAGGGAGGAGGGTCGAAAGGTGCGTTTTCACAATTTTTTCGTGAATATCTCGAAAATGGCGGTCTCTAGCTCAAAAGGTGTCATATACAAAGTTGAGGTAAATTAAATATGTTACCAAAATAGTACCGAAGTCTGTTCAAATTTTGTTGATTGGGAGTCGCCCGGTAGGTTTCCAAAAACATTTTGTCGCCAGCTTATGCGATCATCTCTGGTGTTGCCGAAGGGTTTATAAAGATGTCAGATATGTTTTTCATTTGGCTAGGCATTTTGCTGAACAGCTTAACCATATCTCCTGGACCATCGTTTCAGCAAAAGTAAGTTGTTGGAAGATAGCTGTGGAGTAGAGTTTTGACTCCACTTTGCCCCTGCCAGGTTTCAAGAAGAGTATGTTTCTCCCTAGTGAGGAAAAAGCCCACATCTCACGATAGTGTCATTAGCTTCCCTACAGCAACTATCGTTTTTACTCCCCTTAATGTCATTTTGTCTTTGAGCAATTGGATAAGCCTGGTTTTGTTTCTTTTTTTTCAAAGTAATCTCGTCTTATAACGGAAGGGAACTGATTAGAGAAGCATAACAGGCGGAAAAAGACACACAATACAAATAAGGAAAGTGGCCTGACCTCGGCCGTCGTTATTGCGTCATGCACAAGGGCTCGGCATACCCCAAATGTACTTATGGTTTTTATAGTAGGGATTACTTAAAAAGTCAGAATTTTCCATTTTTCACTCCCCGTAGAGAAAAATGAATACGACTATTTTGATAGGAAATTTAATTTACTCTAATTTTTTATATGACACTTTTTCCGCTAGAGGCCGCCGTTTTCAAGATATTCACGAAAAATGTGAAACGGATCTTTCTACCCTCACAACGCTCACACCCCATCGGTCAGAACTTTTAGTATGTTGCTCAGGGAGGTACCCCCTACCACTGTACAAAAATTTGGGACTACAAGGTTTATTTCCGCTGAGCGGCCTTTTTTCAAAAAAGTTTTTTGAGCTTCGTTGACTGAGCTATAAGTACTAACAGCCTCTAAAGTTGTTTTACATTACATGCCAAAATACGTACATAATAAATACGCACCTACGCTCGCCCTTAAATGTAATCTTAGAAGGGACTTAAAAGGTGTGTTTCGAGGATTAGTTACTTATTCTTACTGATCATTTTGTGACTAAGAGAAATTAGAAAGTTGGAGTCATGTTAACATTTGACATGTGTACACAATTATGTAATTGTCTCACACAAAATAAATTATCTATCTATCATTTATTTGGGGGCTCTCTCATACCTAGTATCAAGGGGGAATGTCTTGTAAAATTGTCCCACCGAATTTTATCAGTTTTTTTCACACAATTTGAGCTCACCAGTGAGCAATTGCGCAGCATATTTCTTACCATAGGGGAGACCTTTTTTATCATCATGTTATGTGAAAACTGTTATATTTGAATGAAATATGCACAAATATCGACATTATCTATCAGCATAGTAGTGAGATGGTCTTACGAATATAAACATTTTTATAAAACACACTGTACATGTGTGCGTGTATTACTTCATTCCAGGCCATTTCCATGTGACAGTTGAATTTAACGATTTTTCTACCACTCCTATTCAGACCATCATATCTGATTTAACATGAAAACTTTATTAATGTGTCTTTATCAATTCATTCATTTCAACATTAGTTAACACAAATTTTAATGTGATTCATTTAATATACAAAATGTACTGGCAGTGTATCAACTTCTTTTGTTTTGAAGTACGTATCATCAAAGAGACTTATAATATTTAATATGGAAACTGCATAGTGTTTTGTGTTTAAAATTCGTACAGCGGATTTATAATTGGTAACGTTGTACTTCATTAAAAAGCAGAATTTAGTATTTTCATAGAAATTTCCAGTGCACATGTTTTATTTACGGTACCTAGAGGATGTTTTCGGTAACAGTTTCGGACATAATAAATTTATGGATACATGTCATTTATTGTAGAATTGCGAGAGCGATGAAATCTTCCAAACTAGCTTAGATCTTCAAAGTTAGTTCTGCTAATGTAGACTGTAGACATGAGTATGTGATATTAGCTTTAGAATAGATATAATTATGTAATGTTCAATTTATTTGTATTCTTTAAATATACCGGTGACATGTAATATCCTTGAGATAAGTAAACTTCATTCAGTCATTAAAATAAAAATTGGATTTTATATAAGGTGGTGCAGTTGTGGATAACGAATAGGAACAGCTCTTTTACTCTAACGTAAATCTATCTGTGTTTAGTTATGAACTAGGTCTAAATAAAATAATTATGGAATAATTTTATTTTATATTTTAAAAATTAAAATTTTAATCTGTAACAAGTGTTTAAATTAGCGAAATTTTTATTAACATTGACCAATTTTATTCTGCTTTAAAAATGATTACAGCTTTAACAAAACTGCTAATACTGACATGATTTGTATCTTTGCAAACTTAAATATTTTGACAGAATTAGTAAAATTGTATATATGTTTGTTTTTAAAGACATAATGTTTCGAGAATATATAAATATGACAGTGACATTTTTAAAGTTAATATTAATAAAATTTGTTTGAACCAAGCACAATTTGGATAGCTTTTATTTATGACTCTAACATTGACCCTATGGGATTCCAGTTAACAAAAAAGAGATGCTGAATTTGAGTCACTTACATAAACTATCTACCGTGTATTACAAAAATAAGATTCAACAAAATTAACCGTAGCTTGACCGAAACCATAAAATTTTAATTTAGGCCCCCATATACGGAAGGAAATTTTAAACGATTTGTTCCGTCCAGGTCTGCCAGATCGCATCTGCCGACACTCAGGGTACAGATATTTTGGTCTCCGCACACGTAATGATCGCAGTTCAGTTAGTGGTAAATCCTCTTTAAATTCCGAGGCCTCCGAGAGAACTGGACGAGCCTCAATATAAATTTTAAGGGCCCCTGGTTCTCGTACACATACTAGATAGATACTAGAATTTTTTAATTCCTTTAATAATAGGGTGGGGGTGGCAATTGGGGGTGGGTTAATGTCAAAATTTTTTTAGAGGCCCTTGGTTCTCTTATACACACCAAATCCCAATTTAATTTTTTACCCCCTTTAATAATAGGGCGGGGGTGGCAATGGGGGTGGTAGAGGGGGTGGCTAACGCCAAAAATATTTTTGAGACGTTTCGTTTTTGTATACATACTAAATCACATTTTACTACTTTTCATAATAGTGTGGGGGTGGTACTGGGGCCGATAGTGGGGGATAGCTGATATTAAAAAAAAATTTGAGACCTTGACTTTTCGTACGGTCGTGAGCAAAAATAATAGGACAAGTCTTATAACGGCATTTTACTAAAATCTAGTTGTGTACATCTAACTTTAATTTTTGTGACATTGTCAGTTAGTTGTCATAATTTATTGCAAGTGTGCAAAAAACTAATATGCCTCATATAAGCGATTTAATTAAATCTGGAATTATTGCTAAAGCAGAAGATGGATGGTCAATGAGACAAATTGCACTACGTTATAATGTTCACAAAAATTCGGTGTGTAGCATTTTAAGAAAGTGGAGAATAAACGGTACGATTAGTAGAAATCCCTTGATCAGGGCGACGAAGGATATCAATTCAACAACAAGATTTCCAATTGGTAAATGCTTTAGTAGAAAATCCATTTTACTCAGTTATTCAGGCTGCTGAAGAAAGAATTTTCCTGGATCGAGTAGTACTGGTCGCCGCCGAGTAAGAGAATCGGAGCTACGCTGTCATGCAGCAGCACAGAAATACTTAACTTAAAGCTGAACATAAAGAAGCTCGAGTAGGATATGCGCTTGAATTTTTAGCGCATGATGTAAATTTTTGGAACAATGTAATCTTTACAGACGAAAAAACTTTCCAGTTAACACATAGCGCTCGTACTCGTGTTTACCGCCCTTCGAATACTCGATTCAATGAGAAATATATATCTAACAATGATAAAAGTGGTAGATTTTCCGTCAATATGTGGTCCTGGTGTTTTGTGGCATATTGAGGAACGATTTAATAGTGAAACGTATATTAGGATTTTAGACAATATTATGCTCCCCTCTGTGTCACAATTATTTCCTAATAATTAGTTCATATTTCAACAAGACAATTGTTCCGTTCATACTGCTCATACCTTAACTAACTGGCTTCAAGATAACAATATCAATGTTCTTATCTGGCCCAGTCATAATCCAGATCTTAACCCTGTGGAAGAAGTATGGGGACTACTCGTAAGAAGTATACAAAAACGAAATGTGAGACCACGGAATGCCGAAGAATTACTGGAAATAGTAAATAATGCATGGGAAAATATTATTACTAATGATTATTCTTAATAAGGTTATTTAATAAGGTTAAATAATAAGGTTATTTAATTCTATGCCAAACAGACTTATAGAAGTTATAAATAGAAATGGTGCAATAACGAAATATTAATAGTTATTTTCTTGTTAAGTAGGATATCCTTTGTCCTTTGATCCAGGATTTCTACTAATCGTACCGTTTATTCTCCACTTTCTTAAAATGCTACACACCAAATTTTTGTTAATGTTATAACGCAGTGCAATTTGTCTCATTAACGATCCATCATTTACTATAGCAATAACTACAGCATTAAAATAAACTAAAAGTTATATCTATTTTATTTCGGCTACTCATTACATATTCAAATAGAGACAGATCTACATTAGAAAAAAAAAAGATGTCCTATTTTTTTCTGCTCACGACAGTACATGCTCTAAATTGAAATTTTATGAATTCTTACCTGCTTGCTTTGCCTGTTTACCCTTATTTACCCCATTTACCCCCGAATTCTTCAACGGAAATAGATCAAAATATGATCTAGTTCCAGATCTCGTTATAATACATAAGTGTACCAAATTTCAAGCCTCTATTATAAACTGTTCCAGAGTAAACGTGCGCACAGAAAAAGTTACAGACCGACAGACAGACATTTTTTCCGTTTAAATTTAAAATCTCGACGTTTCATGACAACAAAAATTTTAAAAAAATGTTTGCGTTACTATACTTCTACTGGACGTAGAAGAAATATAGAGCTGAAAACAAGCGCAAGTTGCTTTGCACCCTCCAGAAATTCAGCAGAATAGTTTATATAATATAGGCCTACTTTTAAAAGTATATTTAGAAATTGTGTAGGGCTGAAATGATAAAGCAGGCTTATAAGTCAGCTAAACTGTACAAACGAGCTAATTATGTGTGAGCCATCCTTTAACCAGAAAAACACGCTAATATTGTTTGATGCGATCAAGATAATTGGTTTACATTTTGTCAAGAAAGCGAAAGCATAAAAAGCGGACGTTAAAATAATTATAAAAGAAATAATACAAACTGTACATCCAGAGACAGTAACATAAAACTTTAATGGATATTTTCAATAGAGGCTTGGCAAAAACACACCATGATAAGATCAGCAGGAGAGAGACATTACAGGATAGATTAGAGCCTATAGAAATGGGCGCGACCTATGATTACGAACACGAGTCTTTGTAATTTATTATACCCATGCTCCATTATCGTGTGGTGTTGCTAGTTTTGACAAGGTGAAAATTACCAGATATTTGATACTAATTGACAAATTGAAAGTAGCTATACAAAAGAGCATTGTGTTACTGAATTTTCTGCTAAAGGGCTTGTAATCATTTATGAATAACTCGACACTTTCAGTTATTTGAACAGTAATAAAATGATGTAAAAGCTGTAAGCACAATTATTATTGTTAATTAAAATATAACAAATAATGAAATTTAAATTTCATGGTTTAAATTGTAAATTTAAACATAATATATAATAATGTTCTCTCTATTTTATTCTTTAGTCTACTACATGTGGTGATGTTTATGTTTATTTAGCAAATAAGCTATCTATTATAGAGCATAATATACAACAACGATTAAAAATAAGTATTATAAGATATCTCACGAGTAAATTACTTTATGAATTACTTGTATGCTTTGTAAAAAGATAATGTATATTTGGTTCTGCCACAATTTACAATAATATATAAAACCCCTTTTACATATAAAACAATTTTAAATAATTATTACAATATTTCATAATATTCTCGGGAAGTTGGTTGTATAGAATGAGACATTTATGAAATAATGTTTGGCTAATTGTTTTATTGAGGAATATCTATAGATAGATAGATAGATATCTTTATTTGACCATTTTACATATCAAATTACTTTTGTGACAAGTCAAAGATTACTAGCCTACACACAATATAAAATACAAATATTATAAATATTATTATTATTATTATTAGCCGTTACTCGAGTCCGAGTATAAAAACGTTGCAGTCGATAGATTGTGTACAATAAAAAACAAGTAAAAGGTGTAGTCTATTGTAATTCCCATTCATCTACGGTGCACACGATTATGGCTATAGAGGCCAATTCGGGAGAGCACATGTCGACCGCAGTCAGGACAAACATAGACCTGGTTATATTATAAATATATGGAATAAAATTAAAGCTAATAAAATTACATAATACATTACAACCAAAAATATCATTAACATGCCAGTAAAATGTCATTAACATTTCTTATGTTATATAATAATAATGATGATGAATCGAATTTATTTGAACTAATAAAGCAATATTTGATAAACAGTGACTTTTCTCTTCTATGGGTACTCAGAAGGCGAAGTTTAGCCATGACTACTCTTACACGTAGTCGTCTGAGATACCATGGGATAATTTTTTACAAAAGATAAAGATGTAATTATAAAAATAAAACAATAATATAATACAGAATTGTAGATAAAATATCTTTGAAACAGGGCCGTCGAATGATCAGTCATTATAAGCTTAATTTTTTTATCTAACATTAACAGAATGTATATGAGTGTTGTGTAAGTTTAGTAACAATATTACCACTCCTGTCATTAACATTTTATGCACAAAAATATTAAGATGCAGTATTCTTCTATTTACCATATTTAACCATTTGAGCACATTATTTATTTGCAAAATATGACCTACATTTTCAAACCCAAAATAAACCTAACGCTACTTACTAGATACGTACTTTTTGAATTCTACGTAAAAAAATTTTTTTTGTTGAAATAGGCTTAAAAATGTCATGAAACGTCGAGATTTTAAATTTGAGCGAAAAAAATTCCTGTCTGTCGGTCTGTCTGTAACTTTTTTTTTTGTGCGCACGTTTACTCTGGAACCGTTTATGATATTGGCTTGAAATTTGGTACACTTATGTATTGTAACGAGATCTGGAACAAGATTATATTTTTTAAATCTAATTCCGTTGAAGGGTTCGGGGGTAAATGGGGTAAATAAGGGTAAATAGGCAAAACAAGCAAGTAAGAGTCCATAAAATTGCAATTTAGGGAATGTACGAAAAGTTAAGGTCTCATTTTGGCATCAGCCCCCCCTCAATACCACCCCACACTATTAAGAAAGGGAATAATAAATAAATAAAATGTGATTTAATGTATATACAAAAACGAAACGTCTAAAAAAACTTTTTGCGTTAGCTACCCCCTCTGCCACCCCCATGGCCACCCCCACCCTATTATTAAAGGGGGTAAAAAAATTAAAATGTGATTTAGTGTGTGTGTGTGTATATAAGAACGAAACGTCTAAAAATTTTTTTTGCGTTAGCTACCCCCTCTACTATCCCATTGCCACCCCCACCCTATTATTAAAGGGGGTAAAAAAATTAAAATGTAATTTAGTGTCTATACAAGAACGAAACGTCTAAAAAAATTTTTTTGGCGTTAGCCCCCCCCACCCTATTGTTTAGGGAATACAAAATTAAATTGGGATTTAGTGTGTATACGAGAACCAAGGCCTTCTAAATTTTTGTTTGACCTTAGCCACCCCCTTAATAAATTACCTTACTTAATCGAATAAATTGAATAAAATATTACATTGGGATTTAGTGTGCATAAGACTTGGATACAAAATCTGGATGTGGAAGTAGTGATTCCTTGGGCAGCGATTTTTTAAATTAGAAATACATAATTTGTTTTTGTTAAAGTTAACTAAACTAGAAGTAGCAAGACTATTATGATCATTATTATTTACATCAAAAGAATTGTAAAAATTTTGTAGGGTTATTTTTTATATAGTTTTTCAATTCTTTTTTATACATATTTTTCTTATTTATATTTTTAATTCATGTGGAAGAATGTTATATTGTTTCGGTGCAAAATAGAAAATAAATGTCGATTTACCATTGCCCTGGTGATATAGGCATTTTCAATTTGTACATAATTGGTGTTATTATGTATCCTTAATAGGCAATAGTATGAATATAGATTCCTTATATCAAGTAGTCTACTTTCCATGTAAAATGCATTAGTTGAATGTAGTATTTCTTAAGCATTACTTTTAAAACTGTATTTTGGGTGATTTGTAAATTGTTTAGTGTAGTATAGAAGAGTCCACCCCAATCTTAATTGATAAAATTTGGAGGTTATATATCTCACTTTTTTTGTAGCAGAATTAACATGCTCAATTTATCTCGGGTGTTGGTCAATCGTTTAACCAAGGTATTTGATTGAACGACATTTTCCAATCATAATTGTTTTTATGAACTCTTCATCCTTGATTTTCCGGTTGATCATCCTTTGAGATGGAAAACGATAGGAATTTACTTTTTTCTATATTTAAACCTAGTAGACTGTAGTTTAACCAACTGCATATTTTAGATAGACAATTTTCTGCCATCTTGTAGACAGATTCTCGTGAGTCATCGACATAAATCAGTGCTGTGTCATCAGCGTATGATATTAAATGACCTAACACGAATTAAATGAAAGTTTAAAAACATATTTCTATCCATCTTCTTCTTTTCTTTCTTTTTTGATTTGACTATCATATATATTTGTACTCTGTTTATCTTACTGAGCAACTGAGCACTTGAACTTTATCAACGAGTTCTTAAATGTGTGTGCACGTGCAATCCTCATTATTTCAAGTAAAAATAATTATTGTAATAACTTACTTCTAAAAAACTTTAAATATATTAAAATTCGACTTCTTAATACAAAATAGATCTCAGGCCTAAAAGAATATAACAGTAGTTAATTGCCGATTATGAATATTAATTTGCTTCTTAATGTAATTTCAGCAATTAATAGAATCTGATGTTATTTATCTTAATTTAGAAGGCCCTCCATAAATAACAGTGAAATTAAGAATCGTTATAAGTTTGATTTTCTCTCTTCTTCGTACTAATGGAGAATTGTACTTTAAGTTAATGATCATGTCGGTTTCAAGTTTGTATTGTAAAATATTATACCCCTGAGCGCAATTAAAGTTGATTAACTTCCACCCTAATTTTTCACTCGCTAACCTTTTAATGAACTTAATTCTGATAAATACATGTCTGTTTTAATATACTTTGCCACCTGATCTTTCTTAGATCGTAGATACTTAAAAACATATAAGAATGGCTTACAAAAAGAGGCATTTTCTATTACTTCCTTAAAACTACATACAAAATTTTAACATCGTGTTTTTCTAAGACGAGAATTGGTGTTTTAACCTTTCTTGAATCTATATACGTTTATAGCTTCATGTGATATTCTGCCCGTATGTAGGTGCTCGTGTATCCACGATAATGCAAATGTTTTCATTTAAAATTAATCAAATTTTCCTCGCTATTTTGCTTAACGGCAGGAACGACGTATACATGGTCGCCTAATAATCATAAAAAATAATTCAAATAACGACTTCGTACTTAGCAAATAACTCTTCTCTAAAGGTGAAACAGAAAATATAACTTATGACATGCTTGATAATAAAAGCCTGAGATATATAACGAAACACAGGACTTTTCTGAAAATTTCACCGGATGCCATTTCCCATAAAAAATGTGCGGGGTCCTTTGGAGACAACTATATCTGTCATTGGTTTGCCTCTCTGTACCATTTTAACATTTTCATCGTTAACATGTTATATGATGCCAATTTGAAACTGCCATTTCTACTGAACTACGAGAACTGCAGAAATAAAAAGAAGAAGCAAATTCATCATTATTTTACAAGCATTCAGTTTGGCAATTGCCATTTCTTGCTAAATGTGGTTTCCTATTTACTCACCGAAAAGCGTTTGAATGTACCTGTTTTTTGTACGCAAAATTGTAGTTTTTAGGTCGATAAACTTTAATAACTATTTTAACAAAAAATTTGTCTCTTTTAATTTTATTTTCTGTCGGTTCCAATGGTTTTTTGTTGTTGCGCCACTACTATAACGGGGTGGGACTCACCTCTTAGAAAGAAGCAAACCGTCGAGAGTAGTAAAGCTTCTAGGATCCGTTTGCTTCAAATTTATAGAAAGAACGGAATTCTATAAAAAAAATTTAGAAGTTGAACCCGGCATAAACTGTATCATCTAATATTTAACTGCTCGACACGAAACATTTTTGTAGTTCATTGTTAAGGTAATATAAAGTGTGTACACGAAATTTTCCTTTAAGCTAGAACAATTTATTCGATAGCTTACCAGAAACAGAACAGAAATTCAAGTTAAATAATAAATTTTTCTTGCCACCGGGTTCGAATCCCGGCACTGGCACTGTTGGAGAAAATGGTTGTATGTCCGCGTTTTTCAATGTGTAACCCCTTTCCGCACAAGCTTCTGGCTTTTGGAATTGGGTGTTGTCTAATTTCTGTGGTGTTTATTTAATTTACTGCCAACTTCAAGTTAGTTTACATTTTACTCTGTCAGTTCTCCAAAAAGTTTATAACCTCGTATAGCTATAGAATATGTAAACATTATTCCAATATTCCGTTTAAATATTGCTGGTAAATTATTTCTGTCACCATCTTTATTTTAGATTTCCTATCGCCTTTTCTAAAAATAGAACGAATAAAATTAACTAGGTACACTGTCTATAATAAATCTTGTACAGAATTAATGTATAATATTTTTAGTCGCAAACTCCTCTATAAAATCCTTATTTTATTATAAGGAACGTAACCAGACTGCAACCAACAGCTACTCTCCGAGCTATGTGCCCCGCCGAGCGCTGAATTACAAGTCTGGCGCGTTAAGTGTAATAATTGCATATTACCATCAAAACGCTAATGCTTCGATTGCAACAAACATCAGCCGAAAGACTGATCCTACTTAAAGGAGCTCTCGTCCCAGTCGTCACACACCACTTGCAGACTGCAGTTTCGAGCTGTTGGCTGTCGTCAATGCAAGGTAGGCATGTGACGACCGACACGAGGATCACTTGACTATTTAGTACATTTCGGTATCTTTGGGATAGCGACATGTAAAATAGTCAGCAGGCGCCATCTAGCGATCCAGTGTCTGTTGCAATCGCAAAATAAATAGCCTGACTGGGCTTAGCATAGTTCAAAGATGCTGTTAGAGGGCGGAATATTAAAACATAATATTTTTAGTCGCAATCGAAGCATTGGTGTTTTGATGGTAATATGCAATTATTACACTTAACGCGTCAGGCTTGTAACTTGTAATTCAGCGCTCGGCGGGGCACATAGCCCGGAGAGTAGCTATTGGTTGCAGTCTGGTCCTTATAGTAAAATAAGGATTTTATAGAGGAGTAGACCTGATAAACTTATTTTTTACGTATTTTCTGCCCCCTCCCCTCCGCCGGCGTCTACGGGTGGGTATTTTTGACATGTTAAAAAGTACCACAAAATAAGCCTGATCGCAAAATTTCAGCCCGCTCTGAATTATTTCATCCAAATTTTCACATTATGTTGGGCTAATCAGTATAATAAATAAATAAATATATCATCAAATTAATTCATACTAAATAAGCTGCATACATTAAATAATGTATTTAATAAATAACGCGTGATCTTACTTTCATGCATAAAATTGGTCGGCAAAAATTCCCTAAGCTGTGGCCTGGAAGACTAATGAGATAAAAAAAGTTAAAGGTTTAACCTTTAATTTGGTGTAAAGTTGATCCTTTAATCGATGGGTGAAACAAAAGTACCCCTTAGAAATTACCACCCTGTTCGGTTGGCCCGCCCCACCCCGGTCTCTTATTAAATCTTATATAAATACATATATTTTAACATATCTTGTGTATATGAGATTGACACTGGAAATTCTTAAATGTTTCTTTCAGCCCAGAAATTCAATAAAATATATAGCAATGTTTTAGCATTTATGAACAAGTAGTCCAGGGAAGTTAGGAAAAACAGCGGAAATTTTTAGGCACAGCAGATATCGAGATGCGGTTTTCTGCATTGTGTTCAGGAAGGTCCCAGGAAACGACTCTATATAGTCTGGTTTAGCCATTTTTTGAAAAATGCATTTTCCAATTGCATCATTACTTGCACCATTATAGGAACGACTGGAAACTCGGAAAAATCGCTCGGAAATCGTTACGCGGGGGGTTTCGGGGCTGCCGAACTCGATTCTGGCATTAGAATTACCCGGGGGTTTTCGGGGGTGCCGAATTCAATTCTGGCATTGGAATTACCCGGGGGCGCTCGGGGGTGGCTCTGCGGGGGTATCCGGGGGGCCATTCTGGGGGGGAAATTGCATATACTCCATGAAAATCACTCCAAACTCGTTACTCGGTTTTCGGGGATGCCGAATTCAATTCTGGCATTAGACTTCCCCGGGGGTATGAATAATAAAAATTTAGATTGAATATTAAATAAATAAATATTACACATATTATAAAAACAATTGCTTTGGAAGTCTTTTGTGCCTCGAAACTGGATTTGAAAAAGGCGCCAAAGCTATAAAGAGAGTAGAGTATCGTTATCACGGGGACCGGCGCGAACAGAAATATTCTGTATCGACTGAAGAGAAAAAATATGGATCCAGTTCCCGCGCGCAGTCGGCGTCTGTGTGGCATCAGTATTACATCTGTCGTTCAGGACCACGTTGTTTTTTCGTTGTATGTAAATACAGTGCTACAGTAATCAAGTTTCTTGGATTTTGGACCTTTTTTTGGTGTTTGAGTTCTGTCCGGCACTCTTATACCACGTTGGTTTTTTGTTATACCAAAGCTATCGAGCAAAAACTTATGCTGAAGCCGCCAATTCTAAAAAAGTCGATCCTGCACGCATAATTCCGACTGCCAATGCGTTAACCGAGCATATCGAGCGTGTCTATTTCCAAGTACAGGCTTGGTATGGTTCATAAGGTCAAGACGAGACCTTAGATCCGTTGGAATGGGGGTGGGAATTGGTGGATGGAGAGTTCAGTTCTGTCATAATTTGTGATTTTTCACTTTCTCCTTTACCATTTCCCACAGAGCCACCCCCGAGCACCCCCGGGGAAGTCTAATGCCGGAATTAAAATCGGCATCCCCGAAAACCCCCGAGTATCGATTTTGGAGAGATTTCATGGACGCTGCCATTTCCCCCCAATCACCCCCAGACAACCCCACAGAGGTACCCCCGAACACCCCAGGGGAAAAGTAATGCTAGAATTGAATTCGGCATCACCGAAAACCCCCGAGAAACGAGTTTGGAGCGCTTCCCATGGACTATGCCATTTCCCCTCCAGAATGACCCCCAGACAACCCCACAGAGGGACCCCCGAGCGCGCCCGGGTAATTCCAATACCAGAATTGAATTCGGCATCCCCGAAAACCCCCGAGTAACGAGTTTGGAGCGATTTTCATGGACTATGCAATTTCCCCCCCCAGAATGGCCCCCGGATACCCCCGCAGAGCCGCCCCCGAGTAATTCCAATGCCAGAATCGAGTTCGGCAGCCCCGAAAACCCCCAAGTAACGATTTCCGAGCGATTTTTCCGAGTTTCCAGTCGTTCCTATAATGGTGCAAGTAATGATGCAATTGGAAAATGCATTTTCCGGCCCAGAAGGCATTTTTCAAAAAATGGCTAAACCAGACTATGTAGAGTCGTTTCCTGGAACCTTCCTGAACACAATGCAGAAAACCGCATCTCGATATCTGCTGTGCCTAAAAATTTCCGCTATTCGGGCGATTTTGATCTAAATGCCTTTGACTAAAGGTCAAATTCCAATATTATTCGAAGGGATCAAAATTTCTATGACCAAATATACTTGGTTGCATAAGTCCCGACGTCACAGCTAATTATGTCCATTCGGATGGATATGAATGATCAATCGGAACTAATATAACGGTGAAGTTTGTAACTCGCGCTATCATATAAATTGAATATTCAAAATATACTCCGAATGCGAAACTAATAACGTCACGGCTTTTAACAGGTGCTATTGTCTTCAAATTATAATTATAAACTGAATTTAAAATTATTCAACTCTATAAAAATTACCGTTACATATAATTAGTCGTAATCCTAGATTTGAAATTTAATGCAAACACAAATTATGAAATAATCCGATTCATGAACAAGAAAGGCAAATATTCTTCAATTAGATTAAAAGAAAAGTTACCTCAATTGACCACTGACAGAATGGCAATAGAGTGGTAATAGCCTAACATTTGATGTATAAATGATGTAGGGGAGAAAGGTAAAAGTTTTACTGAATTAAATGGGAGACAGTTACACGGAATACCTTTTATCTTTATTAACAATGTATCGACATTCGCTATAATTAAACAGACACACAATACGATAATAAAACATTTTAATACAATTGGAATAAATTTATTTACAACCAAATCTCCTCATCAGTTAAATATCGATCGTTTACAAATGAGCCTTAATAACTATATTTTCTTTGTAAGTCTTTTGCGGATCCTGTTTACTTAAAGGCTGTTGCTGTTGAGGTAGTTTCTCTTTTCGTTCGTGGTTCCACTTTACCATGTCCTCTTGTTTTACTTTCTTGCTATTTTCGTCGAACACAAAATCATAAATATCTCGCTTCTTGGGTTTTTTTCTTATAATTACCTTAAACTCTTGACTATTAACCGATATTGGAGTTTGGTTATCCGAAATACTTTGTTCATTAGCTTCTAAATCTTCAACCATTGAACTGTTACTATTTTTCCTCGAGTTGTTCTCTTTTATGGTATCAACGCTGGAGTTACTAAAACTGTTATAAATCCTGGAGTTACTTTCTGATATTGATGTAATCATATGTGTAATCATATCCTCTATCGAAGGGTACACATTTTCTGTCTCCCCACTTTCACTATTTAAAATTTGACTTTGTTCGCCTGATACTTGTGCAGCTTTTCTTTTTAAATACTTGCTTTTCTTTTCGTAATACTTTTTAACTTTTTCAAGATATTTTTCTCTCTTAATCTTAACTTGACTTGCTCCTTTAATATCATCTTTTCTTGGCTTAACTTGCCTTGGTAAGTTTGGAATGGACTGATATTTCATAAATTTACTGGTTTTAGCAGAACTTAATTTTGGAAATGAAGCATTTGAATTTGAAGGTAAATTCACTTGAGCTTTGCTTTCTTTGTTTCTAAGAAGTTCTAATTTCTGTTGAAAGTCATAAGTACCTGGTATCAAGACAGCATAGTTTCCTACTGACGCATCTTTTAGATCGATATTATTCCTCTGATTACTACATAGTTCCCTCATTATTCTCTGACGCTCATCCCTCAATCTTCGAAGTTGGTACAAATATTTTTCCCTATCCAATTTTAGACGATCCACATATTTATCTCTAATCAATTTTATCCTTTGCCTTCTCAACGATAACTCTTTTTCACTTTCCTTGATGTGAAATATTTCATTCTTAAAATTTTCTTTTATTTCTTGAATTTTTTGTCGGTGGTTTAGACCAGCTGTTTCCCATTTGTTGTCAAGCTCCTCGAATCTGCGTTCACATTCGCTTTTACCATTTTCTTTGCGGTTTTTTGTGTCAGTTTTATTGATGTGCCGTTTACTTAAATCGCGCACCACATGACTTTCAGACTTTGAAGATGCATTAACGATTATTGGAGTAGATGGATCAAGAATTATTGGAGGAAATAATTCTTCTGAAGTGCTGGCCTTATCTGCATTCTGAGAACATGCTCGATTGTTATTAAAGCTGATTTCTTTACTTCTAGATTGTTTCTTGCTATCTGTGATTTTCTTTGCAAGCTTTCGTTTCAAAATGTTATTTTTTTTAAATTTCTTATTTTTTGTTTCAGTATTTACTTTTATATCGACCATATTTTCAGGAGAAACAATATCTTCCCTTGTCTTTTTTCTAATCACAGGTTTGTTTAATTGATTTACCAACTTTACTAGACAAATATCCTGTAAGAGCGTACATAGAAATATATGTACATTGGGATCCCTCATGAATTTTCTCAAGTCTTTCACTAATCCTAAAGTTGTATTTTGAATTTTTTGGAACGACGGAATGCCAGCTGTTACGTCACTTTTGTCAACTATATTTTCATCTACCTCGTCAATTTTAGGAATAACCATATGAAGTTTATAAGGCGCAAATGTTTCAAAATTTATGAGACTTTCATTATTATTTATTTCTTCTACTGGGCAAGTATCTTCGTCTATAAAATTATCCTCATTATTTACCGTTTCTTTAATTTTCGTAAATAAGTCAGCTTCATGCACCACATCCAGCGCTTCGGAAGTTTTGTTCAAATAATTCTCAAGCGGACCAGAATTTTTAGCTGAAATCACCTCTATGTAATTATTTTGTACCTTCTGTATTGCTTCGTTGTCAATATTTTGCGGGTACAGCATGCATAGTAACGAAATACCGGTTATTGTGAGTATTGATGCAGCAATAGAGAGAATGCTTAAAGGTTCGGCCTTGCATTTTCGCCGACGTTTCTTATTTTTCAATTTTTTTGGTTTAAAACTGCTAGCCGTGCCTCCTTCATCATTTACTGCCTTTGTCTCTTGACTATACTCGTCAAAAAAGAGTTGTCCAACCTTCTCTTCATTTTCAGATTCTTCAATGGTGCTGGGCGCACTGTTTTCGGAAACGATACTATAATTTTGATCATCTTTTACATCGTGATAATTCTCAAATGTATTATTTTGATTGTCACTGTCATTATCTAATGTAAATTTTTCCACAGAACTCCTCTCGTCGTCGGATTCATTTATTACACTCCACGAAGAATTTGAACTGAGATCAGTGTCGCTTTTCATAGCATTTAAATCACTCATAATAAATTTTTAGGTCTCTTTTTAATTAAAACTAAGGATTTGGATTTATACTGGTTTTGAAATGTTTTATGATGACATGAAAAAATGAAATGTGTTTGTTTTCAAGTGACACGCGATGTGCTGTGATGATTTAATTAGATTCACAATAGACCGTTTGTTGGCCAATAATAGTGGGGTCGATCTGGCATTAAAAATGGCTTGAAATGGATTAGATTTTTTTAAAATTTTTTTGTGATGTTTTGAAGTCGGAAAATTTTCCGATCCAACTTTTCGCGAGGAGGGGAGGGGAAATTAACATGTAAAAATAGGGAAAATCATACATAACTCGTTTAGTTTGATTCGAATAGAGAAAGTGAATAAAATGAATTGCTCGCGAATGCGCGTAAACTGAATTTTGAATCGTCGAAGTCCGTTCAGCGGTTCCCGAGATATTGCGATTTGAAAGTACGGATTTGTATACGGATTTTTCACTGCGACGAGAAACGTTTTCGCGTTTTTTTTTTTCGGGGAAGTAAGTGACTTTTTTCTTCCTCCCCCGATAGACACTCAGGACCTAAGAACTGGTGTCCAAATTTCAAGTCGCTAGGTTGATTAGGGGGGGGGGGAGGAATGATAAACGTAAATGAAATTAAAACTATTGTAACTTCCTCAAATCGCGCAGCAAACGTGACATTGTATACTAATATGCCTACTTTGAGGAGTTTCATTCGTGTATTTTCAATTTTCGCCATAAATAAACAACTGGTTGCGAAATAACCAATTTATTGTTATTATTTTTAGAAAAAGTCATTTTACGCCAGGAAGGAAAGGGGTGGGGAATATTTTGTTTCGCCATCGAATGTGAAATTTCTTTCTCTTTGATTTAAGCCCGACCAGATTGCGATCGGATGATTAGGAGGGGAGAGGTGGGCCTGCAAAATTTTTGCCCTGTAGAAGGGCAATGGAAAGGGTTAGAGACTTCGGGCTGGGCTCATTTTCAAGGGCAATCAATTCTCTTTCAAGATTTTTTTTACCCCGAAGCTTCATTAGGGCCTGCACGCGCGCGTGATACATTTATAAAAACTAGTGCGTAAATTCAGCAGCCATGCAGCGAGATGCCGAGGGAGGAGTCTAGCGTTCCTACTTTTCTTCCTTATCTCTCACAAATACACGTCTCACTCCGCTCGTCATTTAATAGAAAGAAAATTGCATATAATCGAGGGCCAAGACATAAAGAATTTTCGTTGACACGTTTCTATTTGCATAGCCATTTGTTGTTTTTTTTTTTTTCAAAATATGGTAACTTGCATGGAGGGTATCAGAATTTATCAATTGATTCTGTTGTTATTTCCATGCTAGTTATACAATAAACAAAGCTATAGAATCCTACCTTATCTGGAGAACTTTCTTTAGGTGATGGGGGAGGTGAAGAACAATTTATTATTGGTGGTACGCCTAATTCATAAATATTTAGCATATGTGCAGCTTGTGCATGAACCATGAGATCCCAAGCGTTTTGGAAAGCGTCTTTGCATTGAACACACAACAACGAGGCTGAACTATGATCATCTGATTGGGATTCTAAAACAAAACAAAAAAATAAATAATGCTATGTTGTACATGTTTCTCTTAAGTAATTCGCAATAACACAAATGAAATTACCCGTGTAAGGTACATTAACACAAGAAAGTACTAAACATTCTTTAGTTGCTATTCTAAATTGTTTTATTTGGTACCAAGTAGAGGTGGATTGGGGCGGTCGAACCGGCCCTGGCAATTGTGGGGAAACGGCTCATTTTGATTGTTATTTCTTTACACCTTTATATTAACGTCCTGGCGGAGTTTAGCCAAAGCTGTTCCATTAATGACCCAGGACACACACACAACGGATCATAACCTATACAACACCCATTACCTGCGACATGCCACATGCCGCAGCTGAGAATAGCTAATAACAGCAACTAGCTGCGTTGTCTGATTCAACCATGGGTTAGAGCAGGCTGTTACCGTCTCGAAACCATTTTAAGAATTTTATTGACATTAGAAAACAAAGAATGAAATAAAAAAAATAAGACATTTTAACAGTAGATATATAATAATCTATAATTAATATGACTAATATTGTCTATATAAAAGAAACAGAAAGAAGGCCCCTTAATATATTAGAGCTTTCTTAAGTAAACTGCTCGAAGCGCCTATAGTGTTGATCACTTCCGTATTATCAACATCATTCAACAAACATTTTTCTATATTCATCATCGTGAAAGACTTCAAGTCTGTTGTCAGATATCCTATTTCGCAATCTATTCTTTAGGCATCTTAACATTGAAAATGATGATAGGGTTTATGAGGCTAAATAATTAAATAAAGAAACAAGTTATTACCTCAAGAGAAACAACAATGCAGCTACCGACATGTGTTTCGGAGTTATTGCTCCTCATCAGCGTAGCGTAGCTTAGCGAATATATCTTATAAATCGAGCAAAACCAACAAAGGTCGTACTCGATTTGTACTTTCATACTTCATGTGCCACATTTAGGGCCTTAAATGAGAGCAATCAGTACGACGAGCTCTATGTGTACTGCTCTATTTCCACCTGGGAAACGCTAAGTAAAATATGATGGGGGTTTATGAGGCTAAATAATTAAATAAAGAAACAAGTTATTGCCTTATACCTCAAGAGAAACAACAATGCAGCTACGGACACGTGTTTCGGAGTTAATTCTCCTCATCAGCGTAGCGTAACTTAGCGAATATATCTTATGTACTGCACTTTCCGACCTTTGTTGGTTTTGCTCGATTTATAAGATATATTCGCTAAGCTACGCTACGCTGATGAGGAGCAATAACTCCGAAACACTTGTCCGTAGCCGCATTGTTGTTTCTCTTGAGGTATAAGGCAATAACTTGTTTCTTTATTTAATTATTTAACCTCATAAACCCCCATCATATTTCACTTAGCGTTTGCCAGGTGGAAATAGAGCAGTACACATAGAGCTCGTCGTACTGATTGCTCTCATTTGAGGCCCTAAATGTGGTACATGAAGTATGAAGGTACAAATCGAGTACTGTGCACTGCACTTTCCGACCTTTGTTGGTTTTGCTCGATTTATAAGATATATTCGCTAAGCTACGCTACGCTGATGAGGAGCAATAACTCCGAAACACGTGTCCGTAGCTGCATTGTTGTTTCTCTTGAGGTAATGATCATTCACTGATTTTACTTGCGTTATTGGTAATGTCAAAAGATAGGATAGGCTCCTGGAAATAAATTGTATTTCAGTATTACCATATAACAGCATTTAGCACAGTTCTCACATCTGCCTTTTTTTAAATTTTATTGTCTTTACTTTTACATGACGATGATCATCGTCTTGTTCTTCATTGTCACTATTCCTCATCACTGGCATTAATAGATGCATCTGCATTTACATGATACATTAAGTTATTTGAATCAATCGAATCATTATCATTGATCATCTACTTAATTGTGTGAATCAATCGAATTAATGATTCGATTCATTCATTGATCGTCTACTTAATTGTGTCCCAGTTAGCAGCGAAATTGAACAGTTCTTCTTTAATTTGCGCTGCAGTTACCGCAGATTCGAATTTCAAAAGTTTTTTTGAAAGAGCTTTCATGGTATTTTCGGGGAGTGCCTTCTTGTGGGAGATGAGCTCCCCAAAATTTTGGGGTTCAAGAATTGTCAAGTCCCTGCATAACTTTTAATCGGCAGAAAACCCTTGCTCCATTGATTGGACTGCTTCGTCCGATATAGATTCTACAGGCTACAGTTGATTCATGATTACATCATACATTATATTATATTTGTTATGTTTCATTTGGACTGTGTAATTTTAAAATACGAAGTTTGCAGTTAAATGTATAACAAATAAAATAATGCAATAGTTATTTAAGATACAAGTGTAAAAAGCCATTCTCTATTGCACGAATGGCTAGATTAAAAATACGAGCGAAATATTTTCCAAAAATTTTCATATAATTATTGTAAAAAAATCTGTAAAAAATTCTTTTCCTATCACCAGCCATTGTAACCACGTGCAAATGAAATTCAGGGAAAATGTTGCCGACCACTAATTAACATTATCGTTGACGAGTAAACCTTGCCAGTAGTAAACTGTAGCAGGTAAAGACGGGTATGTTACCAACCCACTGAAAATAATGAAAATAGTAGAGACATATCGCTAAATGGTTAAAATTATTATATTGTAAGATAGAACTGTGAAGAAAAAATTATGCACATATAGACAAAAACATTGAAAATTTAAAAAGAAAAGAAAAAATAAAAATAAAAAGTAAATATAAAAAATAATAAAAAAAATAAAGGAAAAAAATTAAAACAAAAAAGAAAAGAGAGCTGGTCTATATAGGTAGGGTAAGGATAGGTAGGAGAGATAAGGTACAACGTAACCATTAAATTGTAAACTCTAAATAAAGAAACTAGTTTGTAAAATAGTAATTGTATCACTGAAATCACTCATTTAAAATCTGGAGCATTCATATTACACAATGCGAATCCATGTAGAAGAAAAGAAACGTGCAATTTTATACGTACATACTCTCACTGAGGTCTGGTTGATTTTTTCTCTTCAATATTTTTTAGTACTGTCTCTACTTCGTTGGCTACAGCACTATTCAAAGAATTCGAGATAATTTGCTTTTATATGATTGTTTGTTATTGATAATATCGTAAAGCATAATACGAAATTTCAGCATGACACTGTGCGGAGGGCCAAGTAGGCTTAGCCATCCCCTCTAATGTAGATAGATAGATTACCACCCACTCACTAACAATATTGTTAGCAGGAAAATTCCGCAAAATTCAAATTCTTCCAGATATACTGCTAATGTATGGGCAGCTATTAAATACATAAATTGATGACGTGAAAAACAAAATTCGTGATTTGAACTATACGTGAATGAAGTAATCTTTTAGCGTAACATCTTTGGCATATCAGAGGTGCACAACCCTTGGTTAGAAATGTTATGAAATAATAAATATATTAACCCTTATCGAAATATAAAAAATCGTAATGAATATGCCTCACCTATTTAACCCTCGTACTTTATTTGATATTTGTCAATATAAACACAAAAAAACACTTTTCAAGCTTCATTTATAATTCAATATTTCATTGAAAGGTCACAGGATGGTTACAAAGCAAAACTGTACGTATTGTTTGATACATGATTCACCCAACTTTGGTAATCATTAGTGTAAAATATTAAGTAAACTTTTAAACTTGCAAATAACAATATATCTTAGTATAATATATTATAATTTAAATGATGGATGAATGAAAGAAATGAAAAATTAGTTTTCAAAAATAAATGACATATAAAATAGGCGAAATGGTCATGAATTCATACATAGGGTAGCCAACGTATGCATCAGAAAATATAAACTGCAAATGTTATGAAAGAAATCAATGAAAATAGATAATAACGGATCCTAAATTACAGAAAAAAATGTGACATATATCTATTTGATTGGGACGAGCATAGACGCGCCTTAAATGTAAAATGTAAATCATATCAATTCATGCACCATGGCAAACTATAATACAAAAGTCAACCAGATACGATTTACACCAAAAAACCACATTCAAGGTCAAAAAAAATCTGAAAAAATTCACGAACAGTCACAATTCTAAAATAACCAAAATTCACTGATACCTAACTTTTAATATTCATTCTAGTTATTTTACAAAAGATTAATTACAAGAAACACCCCTAAAAAATACAGCCCCCATATAATCATTGACAAGACTAAAACTACTATCCGTACCCAAAATTACAACGTTTTACTTCTTTTCGTTATCTTTCTATAAACCACTTCACATTCTAAATTTTACTACTTTTTCACAACCCCTCGTATACATTAAACTACAGTCCGTACCTTAAATCTTAACTTTCTATTTCGTTTCATAAATTTCTTGCAACCCAATTTACTATTTCAAAATTCACTACTTTTCGATCACCCCTCGTATACATCAAACTACGTTCCGTACCTCAAGTCGTAACATTCCATTTCGTTTCATCAAATCCCTGCAATCTATTTTTTTTTTATTTTTATTTTTTTATTTTTTATACATTTATTTAACGTCGGCCTATTTCCGCTACTGAGGCCTAACACCGACGCCTGTAGACGAGCTACCCCCAACCAGGAATTTTGCCGAACCTCTTCCCTTAAGAAAAGTAGGGATCTTTTACTTGCCTAACATTTAATAGACAAGGGACCGACGGTTTTACACCCCCTCCGAAAGATGGTATATCCCCTATACAACCCTCGCATAAGGTTGTATAGCTTCCGCGTATACACTAATATACAAGCCGCTGGAAGATGTGTGAGGCGAGGACGCGGTCATCGTTGGAACGTTTACCCGTCCAACTACTAACCGTACCTTACGTTGCTTTACATCGCATATCGAAGTATATACATAGTAAAGACGCAGCCACGTTCGCCCCCTACAATTACTATTTTAAGTGTCACCACTTTTTGATCACCCCTCGTATCATATATAATATCTCGTTTCTCTTTGCAACCGATATTCAAACTCAACTCGCGCCTATTAGGAACACGTCTATATACCAAAAAAATCTCCTTTTCATTGTCGATTTTTTTATATTTTCGAAATTTAATTTTTTGCAAAACTATTGCGTAATATATCGCAATCTTATCGATCCAGACTAAATAGATCTAAACAGGGGGTAAAAACGTTCGTGCTTGACTCACGGGGCACGAAAAACGCAACACACGGACAAAAACCGATACACCGCCAACCAAAGGCAAGTTCAGACTTTGACAGTGACTCCAATGTTAAGTTCTCGCGTAACTTAAGTAGTTGTTTTAATAGTGATTCTAAAGTGTAATAAGCTTATATGCTAGTGTAATCGGTTCGGTTCTATTTAACTAAAGTTGGAACTTCCTGACGTCTAGTTAGCCTTCCCTATTTTCGGTCCCAGCATACTTATCGTGACAAGCAGTCGAGCTATAGCTTCCCAGGCCGAAACCTGGTAAAAAAGAGTTAGTTCTAAGTCTTCGCCTTCGCGGTCCCAATTAATTTTTAAGAAAATCATTTCGCCTTAAGTGGCCCTAACATTTTTTCAATTCTCCTTCGTGGCCCCCACAAAAAAGTGAATTTTTTCAGATACATTTTTTAAAATATATTCTTCGTAAAAAACTAAATAAGACTGAATTTTTGCCATCGAATTTTAAAAGTAACTTATAAATAAAATATTAAACCGTTTTAAAGCTCTGTCATTAAAATTTAAATAAATAATTTGCTCGTTCCGTTTTAAAACCAAGTGTTGTTATTTCAAGAAAACCATATACCGGGTGTAGCCTTTGACACTGTCAGAACTACGAAAGACTAAACAGTGCCAAATAAATTAAAATTTTAAAACAGAGTGCTACAGCAGTTCCAGACGATATTATACAGGGTGTAGCAATTGACCCTATCCACAATTTCGAACCCCAAACTCACAACAAAATTAAGTGCATGAACGGCTTCTAGGGTCTCAGCTCTTACTCTCTACTCCAAATTTTTTTTATTTTCCAATCACAGAGGACTTATTCGTGTTCACAAGGAAGACCGTGTCCTCGCCTCACATATCTTCCAGCGGCTTGTATATCAGTATATGCGCGGAAGCTATGCAACCTTAGGCGAGAGTTGTGTAGGTGATATACCATCCTTCAGAGGGGATGTAAAGCCGTCGGTCCCTTGTCTATTAAACGTTAGGCAAATAAAAGATCCCTACTCTTCTTAAGGGAAGAGGTTCGGCAAAATTCCTGGTTGGGGGTAACTCGTCTACAGATGTCGGTGATAGGCTTCAGTAGCGGAAATAGACCGAAGTTAAATAAATGTTGAAAAAAATATATCTATTTGTTGTATGGAATAAACAGTTGATGTAATAGTGGAAAAGATAATCCAAAATTTCTTAAATATTACCCTTAACGCCCTTACTAATAAGAGAAATAAAAATCATTAAATTAAAATAGAACACTTACTTCACAAATCTGTGTACATTGAAACTGTTTCTAAAATTGACAGGTTGAAATGAAAAATCTCATTTCCATCCAGGAAATCCTTCTCACGGGAACAAATTTCATTTCAATATCCAGTACGGATTGCGACAAATATATAAATTGTTATTTCATTTTATCTATTTTGTTTTATTATAGCAGTGCCACAATGTAAGACTATACGAAATGTATGAATATGATAATATCGAGGAAAATATTTGACGACGAAGGTATAAAAATGGAGATCCTAGTTAAAGTATCAGCTTTTATAGTCTATTTAGAAATGAAAGAAGTAATAAAACAATTGGATACGAACTGGCCATGGGCGTGCTACTATTTTTTTCACATTCATAGTAAATATACATCATCTATAGTGATTCGATTGTCTCGTGATCTTACGTTGTGAGAGAGTGGAGCCAAATTCTAACATACACCACCCATAGTATCGGATATCACTGTTGAACTGACCCTGAATAGACGTGATAGTGCAGTACAGTAAGTGCACTTCGATATTGCGATGTGATTATTGTGCATTAGTCAGTGCACTAGTTGATAGAGCAGCTGTGTGAGTGAAAATGGTAAACTTGTCAGAACTCCCTCTTTCAGAATGAGAAGATAATCATATTAAACGTATATGATGCATTGAAACATCAAAATCCTTCCAATAGTATTGAGAATATTGCCGAGAAAAA
This sequence comes from Leptura quadrifasciata, assembly GCA_963675555.1. Lineage (NCBI taxonomy): Eukaryota > Metazoa > Arthropoda > Insecta > Coleoptera > Cerambycidae > Leptura > Leptura quadrifasciata. Next base: position 26,869,916 of record OY776673.1, read on the forward strand.
GAAAAGTTCAAATTCGCAGACGTGAAGCTAGGGAGTGGCCACTTCGTTCTCCCGATTTGACCCCTCTTGATTATTTTTTATGGGGCTATTTAATATGAAAAATTAATTGCAGATTTAAAAAATCGAATAACCGAAGAAATTCTCAAAGTAAGCCCTGAGGTAATACAAAATGTCATCCGAGAATTTAAAGAACGCCTTGTTTATTTAGTACAGTCAATCTGTCATTTGAGTTAAACAAAAATTACGGATAGGCTGAATTTTTGATATGTTGTTACTGTTAGTCAGAAAGGTAAAATCCCAAGGTGGCTGTTTCGGAATCGCCGGCATTTTGAAAACAAAATTGAATCGATTTATCTTGTTTCCTGTTGGTATGGGGAAAAGTGGAACGACTAAATATTTACAATATTTTTGTGTGGGTCCAAAGTCTCTGTAGTTAGTTCCCAAAAAGATAGAGGGCGCCAAAATTTCAAAAAATGAGTTTTTCCGTATTTGGGCCTTCAAACATTGATTTAAATCGAAACATTTTCCATAAAATTTGTAGATCTCGAAAAAATCTATTTAAAACATATAATGTATGTTAATCTAACACTTGATGCGTGGGGACCAGTTCTTGCAATAGTAAACCTATTTTTTCTGAGAACATCTGCCAATTCAGCAGTCTGTAACCGAACATCGTAGCGTTTGGACACGTGTGAGAGATAAAAATATATTTATTTATTTATTAATCACCACTCTACAGGAGCGATGATCCCAATTACAGAACGGTATGCACATACACATAGACAATTATCCAATGACCATTCCCTACGACATTACCATCTGTCGCAGCTGATACTCGAACTCAGGAGTGGTACAGCGACTAGACGTGTTGTCTCTCACACAACCTCGTCTAATCCACTGCACCCAACTCGGTAACATATGAAAAATACCAGTAAATATCCATACCCTAGCCAGGATTCGAACCCGGAACTCCATAGTTGCAAACCTAACACGTAAGGATTGAACCACGGAGCTGGTATGTTGCTTCTAAATAACGCAAATATGAGTGTTCGCTTCGTTTCCAATGAAACTGTATAAGTAAATTGGCTATACACCTAGAGGAATTCGTGAAAATCGCTTCGGAAGGTCGCGGAAATCGCGGATTCGCGATAACTCAGTAATTTTCTTCGCAATTTCACAATGAACATTCTTGTTTTTTGAAAGTCTGGTCAAGCATAATTTTACTCCTTCAAATTTTATAAAAATATCGACTAGTAAACGCACTATAATATGGTTCGGTCACAGCATTATACATAAAAGATGTCTATCTTTGATTGAATTTATAAACAATTGTACGATTTTAGTGTAACTTTAATTTTTCCTAATAAGTTGGAAATCTTTTACAAAATAGATGAACAGGTAAGTCTAAACATTAAAAACAAATTAGCTCCGGCTAATGCAATAAATTTTAAAACATCTCCTAAGTTTATAAAGCTGATCACGAGCTGATAAGTAGAAAGTGGTTAACCGACCAACCCTTCTGAATGAACCCCGAGCAATAAAGTGGGATTTAGGGATTAATTCCCGGGAAATTTACGAAGAGACACAGGTGGCCATCTTAAGCGAAGGACTAAATTTATAATGGCAACAAGATAGGAGACACTAAGTTAAAACGAATGAGACTTACTAGATTTATTTGAATCACATTTGCAGGTAAAACGCAACTTGCAGTAGGTTTTCTTGTGCTCTAGAAGTTCGTGCAGGTCGGAAAACATTTCTCTACAGTTGCCGCAGATCAATATGTCTTGATTACCTGAAAATCAAAGAGTGAATTAGTGACGATTTAACAATGACGGAAACGTTATTAGATAATGGCGCGAGTTTCGCTCAGAGTGCAATTTTCTTTCTCTTCAAAAACTCGTTATAAAGTGGACTGTTTTAAATTGCTATATAAAGTCAAATTTCATATTATCGTGTAAAATATATATAGTAGTATAAATATAGTTAGAGAACATAGATAGTAAAACGAAAATAAGTTTTTTTCGGGAAGTGTCAGATTGCAGTGACTTTCTTCTCATTACTTGTAAAGGAGCCGGTGTTATAATATCAGACTAAACTGCAGAGTACCGATTAAACTACGGATCTGGGAAAAAGACTGTTTTATAATATCAGTAATCTTTTGTTTGCAGATTAATTACTTCACAGTAAGATTAAACTTGATGGATAGTTGGTGGTGACCGCTTAAACCGTGGATTATCAGATGTGAGAATAATCATAACTTCAGAATTAATAAAATTCGGTACATATTTGTGGACGTATTCGATAATTAAAATTGCTAACGTCAGTGTGGCCAATCCAACTAAAATAATTACAAGCAGCTGGCACTTCCGCTTATACCGGAAGTCGATACCAACTTGCTTATTTCAAATGGAACACCCTATATATTTTAGGGATTTCGAAAAAAGAATAAAATTTTGAGTCGAAAATATGTAGCATATCATATATCTAAACCCAGCCGTTTCAGAGATATTTGACGTTTTATAGAAAATTTGACAGGTGCAATGGTTTGCAAGAACCGTTATAACTTTCTTCGTGTAAAAGATCCTCATTTGCTTCTTGTCACATAAAAAGAACACAAGGAGAACTACGTTATACAACTGAAATAAATTCCATAATGTCATACCAAGAGTTCGTTTTTCGCGTTATATTTTGTCAACTTCAAACCGCGAGAACTTGTTTGGGTCAAATGGAACACCCTGTATTTTTTTACGTCAAGTTGTGTAAAATTGAATTCCATTTTTTATTAGATATTAGCGTTGTGGGGGTTAAAGTTACAACTTTTTGAAATATTTGCGATTTTATTAGAAATTCATGAATTGTTGTAATCATTTCATCAAAATAGCCATGATTAGAAACAATCAGTCATTACCTTATGTCAAAAAATGCCAGCACGTTTAAATTACACCCACGAAGACTTTTTAAATTTGTTTATTATTTATGGAGAATGTGATAAAGTAATATCAAGAAGTTACAGCACATTTGCTACTCGATATCCAGAAAAACGGAAACCGTCACCAAACACTGTAAAATGCATACTGGAAAATTTTAAAAATTATGGCTCTGTCAAGGCAAAAATACAAAGAAGAAAGCCTACTGTTGATGACGAAAATATTGAAATAATCATTCTGAGATATTTTCATGCATTTCCAAGGATGTCATTAAGACAAGCTGACAAGGATTCAATTCACAGAATCTTATTAAAACATAAGTTTCACCCGTTTTCATTCCATATGGTTCAAGGATTAAAAGAAACGGATTTCCTAAGAAGACAGAATTTTGAGTTTATTCTAATAAGGTCTGAGAGTCACGATTCTTATTTGGGAAATATTATATGGACAGATGAAGCAAAATTTACTTAAAATGGACTTTTTAATAGACACAATTCGCATTATTGGAGTGACTCAAATCCTCATATGTTTAGAGAGCGAAACTTTCAGGAAAGTTGGCAGTTCAATGTTTACTGTGCCATAAGAAACGATAGAGTGGTGGCATTACAATTTTATCAGGAAAATTTAAACGATAAATTAAATTTTCTCTTCTGCTAATATGTATAGGTAATTTTTGTTTTTTTTTTAGGTGAAAGATATCTGAATATCTTACAAAATTTGAATAATAACTATTTAGAAAATTTACCACTCGCCGAACATAGAAACATTTTTTATCAGCACGACGGTGCTCCCCCACATAACGCATATTTAATTAATAATTATTTACAAGAAACTTTTTATGATCAATGGATTGCTAATAATGGACTTTTCTTATGGCCTCCTCGCTCGCCCGATTTATCAGTTCTGGATTATTTAATTTGGGGAACTATTAAAAATAAAGTTTATGAGAGCCTATCAACAACCATTGAAGATTGTATGCAAGGAGTAAGAAATGCATTTACCCATGAGGAACTAATCCGAAGGTGCGATAAATGTGTCGAGGTTCGAGGGCGGAATTTTGAGCAATTATTAAATTAAAATGAAATCATATTTTAAATTGATCTTATCTCTGCTATTTTAGTTCATGCCATATATTCAATTCGATTAATACGCATGTTACAGTGTTAGTGTTATTTTGCGTTTTTGTGGATATCGATTAGCAAATGTGCTGCAAGTTCTTGATATTACTTATCACATTCTCCATAAATAATAAACAAATTAAAAAGTTTTCGTTGGTATAATTTAAACGTGCTGGCATTTTTTGACATAAGATAATGACTGATTGTTTCTAATCATGGCTATTTTGATGAAATGATTACAACAATTCATGAATTTCTAATAAAATCGCAAATATTTCAAAAAGTTGTAACTTTAACCCCCACAATGCTAATACCAGAAAAAAAAAGAATTCAATTTTACACAACTTGACGTAAAAAAATACATTACAATACATTTGACCTAAACAAGTTTTCGCGGTTTGAAGTTGACAAAATGTAACCCGAAAAACGGAACACTTCGTATGATATTATTGAATTTATTTCAATTGTAGAAGGTAGTTCTCCTTGTGTTCTTTTTATGTGACAAGAAGCAAATGAGGACCTTTTACACGAAGAAAGTTATAATGGTTCTTGCAAACCGTTGCACCTGTCAAATTTTCTATAAAATGTCAAATACCTCTGAAACGGCTAGGTTTAGGTATAGAATATGCTACATATTCTCGACTCAGAATTTTATGCTCTTTTCGAAAACCCTAAAATGTATAGGGTGTTTCATTTGAAATAAGCAAGTTGGTATCGACTTCCGGTATAATCGGAAGTGCCAGTTGCTTGTAATTATTTTAGTTGGATTGGTCACACAGACATTAGTAATTATCTAAATTTTCAAAATTTTCTGATGCGTACTTTTCTCTATATCGATCAATTCAGTTCCCGGTGAGAGAAAGAAATTCTCTACAATTTTGATATGGGAAATACTCCTCTACGATGCTTAATTTTCTTTTAAATCAATTTTTTAAGATTTTTTGCCAAGTTGTTTTTGTTTGGTCAGCTTTGTCGCCATGCCCCTTTGCGACGTGAACTGTTAGTAGTTCCCGCGTATTCAGCGCTTCTGGATGCGCTCTACAATGTGATATATATTTTTTAATTTTTAAAAGTATTTTATGGCCGTTGTATCGCGTTAAAGTCGAGCAAGATCAATTTTTTGATAGTTTTTATTTATTTACGAAATTGCTACAACACCCAACTCTCAAACGTTTCAGTATGTTGTTCCTGACATTTTTCCACATCGATTGATCATAAAATTATCCCCTGAGAAATAAAATCCAAAAGATGTGAAAAATTGGTCTAGATTTATTGTACTAATGAAGTAAAATACAGAATTACATAAAAAAAGGAAAAAAAATCGAACAAACATTGTAAACAATTAAGCAGATATAAACATATGTACAAAGATGCACATATACACACTAAAATATGGAGTTAGTTAAGACAGCCTCTTTAAGCGAATGAGAAAAACTAGCAAAATTATCACAAAATTTATCAACAAACTGCCTCAATTCCTTGTATTGTCTAGACGTAATGAGTAAGGGCGAATTCATATGCTGAATTGTGTGGGGTGTATCGTATTTAAATGTTAACGACGGCCTAGCTCCAAATCTGGATATATTCCATTGCACCTGCTCTGAGAGTTGAGGATTGTCAACATGACCATGAATAATTTTGTACAAATATATATCATATTCACTACTCTACGCTGTACGAATAACAGTTCAATATAAAACTCTTTTAGCAGGTCACTATAACTACAATTCTGCTCTGGTATCTCTTATGCCTTATGAAATACAGATATTTACAGAATTTACGGTGTATACGCATATAAAGTTTAACTTTACGCACTACACAGCATGCGTAAAGTGAGTGCTTTACGCATGGTGGTAGAAAAAATATTATTTTTTTTATAAAAATCACCGAACTTTGCTGAAAATTGATTTTCTATTAGAAGTCAGGGCACTTTCAATACACAAATCGACTCACCCAAAATTGCTCGAAACTTCACACGATTTACTGAAGGATAAAATAAGTATTTTAAGAAGATGTGTCAATGAAATAATAATCAATTGCAAATTTTGTTCAAATAAATACCTACCTAATTTTACTGTACTAATAACAAACGCATATATTTTTCCTTCTGTTAAGATCCCCTTATATTTTAAGTATCTTTAAAATTGTAGCAAAGTGATCAATCATCACAAATCTGACATTCGAAAAGAAAACCACGTGGTCAAGAACGTACTGCAAAAAAATGCATCGCCTTCTACGCAGGTTATTGTGTTTATACAGAATTTTGTAAACGGAACTTCCAGTCATACTTACAAAGACGTAAGGTCATAGACATAAGAACTAAGCCAAACTAAATATACAGATCGTAAGTTAATTTTCTGAGAACTATTCTAAGAAACATTCCATGAAAAGTATTTCCAATGCATAAAGCGCTTTCATGTTTAATTATTATTTTAAAAATTACTACAAATAAATTTATTGGATATCTGAGTAAGTATATTTATGCACATTTTTGTACAGGTAAACAAAACAAAGTGAATCGAAAGTCAAATTATATATAAAAATTTAATAAACAGAATAACAATGATGAGTCATTAGTGCCATAAGCTGCACATCAACGAATAAATATTAAATATCTCTGTTATCATAGCATGAATTTCATTACAAATTGAAAAACATAAAATTCCGCAAACCTAGATCTCAATTTTTTTTTAAATCGGCAATAGATATAATAATTTGAGACATCTTATTTTAATTTGCTTCAATATTAACTCATATTTAACCCTACCTGTACCTGAAGTTAAAACATATTAACAACGATGATAATTAGACAACTTAGAACCGTGTGAATGAATTACCGTTTATTGGCAGCAAAGAAATGTTAAGTCTAAGATGCTTGAGATTGTTTTATCCATAAAAAGGGGATCCGTTCTTGATCTAGCTTTGGAAGATGTGAAACCCCTATCGGTGGGAAAGTTTTAGTTAAAATATTCATGGCATTTAGCAAAATCATTAAGGGAGTAAACTATTAATGAATTTTCAAGTTTATTTCATTAGACGTACTTTGGTGAACTAAATTAAGAGAATCAGTCACGCCTAACGCGGTATTTATAGTTAGCTAATGAAAAATTCTGTGTTAATTAAAGAATGATGATCTTAAATACAAAACTGAAAGTTCTCACTTCAGCTTTGGATGAATGTTGCGTTAGTTACACAGATCCATAAAGCAGTGGAAACTGATATTCTGTCGCTCTTTGAATATTTATTTGTAAATGATTTATGAAATTATACAGGTGTTTTAAATACATTTTTTTATCAATTCGTAAAACACAAGTTTATTTCTAGTGAGATCAAATTAGGACTCGAGTTCTATAGGTCCTGCAGAACTAATAAATAAATGAAAAGTATACGTTATGAGATGTACAGTACAAACTGTTATATGGTCTGTGTCCATTTTAAAAGCTTTATACCTTAATTACAATATTCCATCACTTTACTTTAATTTAGCACAGCCTGTGAATTAGCTTTGAATGATTTTTGTATGTGAAACATATCAAATCGCATTGTTAAACTATCTTAATCAAATTTAGTTAAGTTTATTTTTGTATCCTTCTAACTAGACATACTGTAGATAATATTACACTAGATTAATGTACTTCTTTTACATCATATCGAACTACCAATTTTCTCCAGTACCTCCTATAATTAACTTTAAATTCAATAAATACCTTTATTTTAATATTATTAAATAATCTAATATAAAGCACATGTACGAAAATTTACCTTCAAACTTAAATTCCTCATACCTAGTTACATTTCATCACAACAAACTTTAGATAATATTTATTGCAGTAATAAGTCATACTATTCATTCCTTCATTATTATTATTAGGTTATATTTTTTGCTACTGTCAGAATCTGTCTAAACGATCATTTTTCATTACTAAAGATTAAAAAAGTTTAGATTATCAACCTATCCCTTTCATTGATTGCACTTTCTTATTGTCCTTAGGATCTCGTAAAGTTTATATGTATATTTTTGATTTCGTAAAAGAAACATGTATTAAGCTTTATGTTATGTTTCGCTACCGTATGTTTTTCCCCTGTCAACCGTGGTCCTCTCTGTATTGTCTATTTTTAAATGTCCTGACAGACCCCAGGACGGGAAGCATGTGTCTCTGTTGTATTCTTTTTTGTTGTCTTCGATTTATTTTCCCTTTTTTGTTCTTCGTTTTTAGGTTAGAATTAGGTATATGATTTTTTTTTGTCATACTGTTCGCTACCATTATCAGGATATTTAATAAATTAATTTAATGTTAATCTGACCATCAATTAGATATTTTATGACTGGCAGTATGGTCTTCGACCGCAAGCCATTAAAAAAAAAAATTGATTGCGCTTGTCAAGCATAGGTGGCTCTAGCAGTCCTTAATTTTGAATTTTGTAAATAAACTACTTTCATTTATATTCAAATTCATTTATTCAGGTAAGCTTGTTATGGACATATCATATATTGTTTATAATGTAATCACATATTTGAGGATGAATCACCTAAGCTGGGAAGCTTGTGTTGTGAATTTCATCCCAAAAATAAGCAATGTATAATTTAACTAAATATTAGATATAAGATACAGGTTTATCAATTTTAGTGAAAGAAAGAATTAATATGCATTTCTGCTTAATTTAGCATATAGCAACAAGTAAACACGGATTGGAGAAAAGAATACAACATGAAAAAATGAGCTAACGTAGCGAGAAGAGGAAGCGAAGACCATGGTCACGATTAATATAAAAATACTTAATGTATAGAGAATTACAAGATGGAAGATTGATCTAAAAAGCAGGTAAGCATTTAATTATAATTCTTGGCTAGTTGGCCTATTTAAAGAAAATTGTGTTCAAGTTATTAAAGTTGTGATTAACAAAGTATTTAATTCTTTTGTTTAGTTTACTTTTATTCGCTATATTTTTAATATTTCTAGGTAACATATTATATAGTGTGGGTGCAAAATAAAAAACAAATCGCTGGGTATGGGATTTGCGACAGAATGGTACATTTACTGATTGATTGGCTATTGCTCTTGTTCTATACCCATAGTTTCTATAAGAGGTGGGTGTCTTAAACATCCATAATAGACATTGATACGTATACAATTTCCTGATGTTAAATAGACCGGTATTGTTATATAAAAGCTCAGTTATCTTTTCTCTTTTTTGAATAGTATTTTAATTAATGTGTTTTGAATAACCTCTAAATTGTGTAACCCTGTATTATACAATCCTCCCCATGTAATAATACAATATCTCATTATCGTTTCAGCCAAAGCATCATACACCATAAGGAAATTTTTTTTTACTAAAAATATCTCTAATCTGGTAAAATTTAAATATCAGCCTCCTGAGTCTACTTGTAAGATGTTCTACGTTGTTTATCTACTGTAGATGTTGATCAACAATAACACCAAGGTATTTAATCAAATCCGTTTAACTAACTTTGGGACAACCACAGTTAATATTTCTTTAGAATCGATATTTATGAATAGTTATGGAATCCATTTGTGGTTCATCCTTTGCATATATGGAAAAAGCCATAAATTTCATTCTATCAACATTTAGACTCAGAAAGCTGTTATTCAACCAGTTCTGTATTACCTGATGTTCCAATTCTGCATTTTGATATATTACATCCCAGGACTTATCTACAAATATTAAAACGGTATCACCTGCGCATGAAATTATATGGCCTTTTGTGTTTTCTAATTGCGATATATTATTAATAAACACTAAGATAAAATTGGGCCAAGTACTGTACCTTGTGGGACGCCCATAGTGAAAGGTAAAGGTTTCCTGAGTGTATCATTAATTCTAACCATTTGAATTCTACCTGTTAGGTAATCCTGAAATATATCCAATGCAGAACCTCTTATACCTATTTTATCTAACCGCTTCAGGAGTATTTCATGATTTGTCGAACGCTTTGGCTAAATCTAAATATTGCCAGACATCTTTTACTATCATTTAGACCGTTTATAATGTTATTCACAAATTCAATTACTGCGTCTTCTGTTGATAGCTTTTCTTTCAATTATATTATATAATTTATATAATAGCTTTTGAGTTTGAATTACATTTGATTTTTTGTACGAAAAAAGTTTACATTCATAGTTGTTTCTTATCAATATATATATATTGTTATTATACATAATTTGCAAGAAACAACTACTCAGCGGGCAAATACCCCGACCTGCATTGAATTACACCTTACAAATTATGAAAAATTATATATATATATATATATTATTAATATTGAATTCAATTTTTAACTAATAATATTTCTACATGTGACCACATGGCATTAAACTATTTTTTTTCTCCTCTCTTCCTGGCAATTTAGTTCACAATCAGCTTAAAAATACCAATTAGCTTCTTAATTTTGCTTCATAGAATTGGGTTATTAACTTTGCTTCATAGAATTGGATAAAATTTTGAATATTTCGCTTGATACTTTGAACATTATAGTTCTAGATCGACGAGTCAACCTTATCTAAACTTTGAACTTTGTAGTTTAAATTTATACTTTTTGTTTTATGCCATATGTATAATTTTGGAATTAATCGCCAAGAACTAAATTGCTAACCATCGAAAGTTTCAGACTTTTTTAGTCCGAGGTCCTGTTTTTAAACTAGAATAGACAGATATTGGATTACGTTCGGCAATTTATTTTATAATTTTTTTTTATCAACTTGATTTTCTTTTGTAATTTTTTTAATTGTTCTTAACTTCTCGAAATTTCAAAATTGTTCAACTTACATTTCCTCTTGTACAACTGTATATTTCATTTGCAATATATTTTCTTTTTACACTTAATTATATTATTTTCTAACCTCTCCAAGAACAGCTTTTTTTAAAGGGATCTGGTTTGAGAGAGAAAAGGGGTAAAATTGTTGTCTTTACCACCTATAGATCTCATTTATTATCATTTCTTCCTTAAAGACTAAGGGCCGGTTTATCAATGCAAGGTTAACACTTAACTATAGGATAAATGTCAAACGAAACAATGGGTATCTATTGTTTTGTTTGAAAGTTATCCTTCGGTTAGGAGTTAACCTTGCATTGATAAACCGGCCCTAAATATGGTGGATGTGTTACATCAGCAGAAAGGTAGGTTTCCTCTCTTCTGACTCACGACCATAAGCCGCCGCCGCACAAAGTCAGCTTTGTACGGTATCTGGTACATTAATGCGTGTTGGGTGTAAATCCCTTAACTGTTTTATTTTAACAAGACTTTGGAGATTGGCCTCAGACATTCGTTAGATGGCCAGATAAACAAGCAACAATACAGATAAAGTGAAATTTATAATAAAAGTTTGCGGCCTTGTGAAATTTTGCCATCAAAACATAGAAATGTAAGCGATATCTTAAATTGTAGCTCCTTAAGCCGAGGGAAACAATTTGTTGATTTCAACTGTTGATTATTGTATTGTTATATTGCATTTCAATAAAATTGATTATAAACAAATTAAATTTAAACATACAAACAGGTTACATATATAAAATATTTCTACATACTTTAAAAGTTCATAAAAAATTTGAGATAAACAGTTATTGAATGATGTGTATTTGCCAAGATATTTCAGCATTTATATTTTAGCATTTTATTAATAAATAAAATAACCTTTTGACCTGAAAATTGAAAAGGTTGTTTCTAAATGTTGATATATCTATTACTATACATATTATTATAATTCTACCAAAAGTTACAAAAGCCGTTGTTAGGAAAGAGGAATGCGCGAGGTTGCTCGATCCGGGCGAGGCCACTTCTTATATACAAGGTGTTCATTATTTCAGAAACATTTAGTACTGCAGCGATGAAATTTGGTAAGTTATTTAGTACCAATAAGGATCATTCTATTTCATGGCATCATACAAAATGAAATTGAACAGAGAGCGTAAGTTAGGGGGCGGTAGCGAGCAGTGATTTAAATAGGTACATAAATAGTAGATGCTTGTATTCTTGACGGAAATATTTATTCGTTAACTGTTTGAGAACCACTGGCGTTCCTGACCCATCCAGTACATTCTTAGTTGAGATGCCGAAGGGACCTTTGGACCCGCCAAGTTAAAATATGATTGACTTTATATTGAATTGTCAGGGCACCATCGTTAAACAAAAATTGTATACCGCAATAATTGTCAAAATCCAAAGTGCAAAATATATATCAAAATTACCAACAGAAATATACAAAATAGTCGGTACTGCTTTTATTCGACACCCTGTTTAAATTGTCTACAATATTTTTTTTTAAATCAACATCAAAATTAACATCAAATTCTAATCTTATAAAATTTTCTCTTGGACGATAAGTTGTCAAATAAATCTGATATATGATCGATATTCAGTTAAATAACAAAAATGTTAATTGAATTTTGTGCTAAACTTGATTAAAAATTCGGTAACCGACCGATTGGTCAAAATCTGCTGTTTGGCCAAGTTAACATAGCAAATGTATATTTCGAGTTCTTGATTCCGCGCATACATTGATATACAAGCCGCTGAAAGATGTGTGAGGCGAGGACGCGGTCTTCGTTTGGAACGGTCACCCATCCAACTACTAACTGCGCCTTACGTTGCTTTACATCGCATATCGAAGTATGTACATAGTAAAAACGCACCCAGGCTCGCCCCGAGGTGTGACTCATGAATATCGTTTTCATAAATTTTTTCTATAAAATATTTACTATTTTTAATATATAAATATATATAAATAGTTTTTTTGGAAAATATAAATCGTAAGGAACCGTCTATTAAATTCACATTAGAAGTAGAAAGTAGGAATGAACTACCGATTTTAGATGTTTTAATTAGAAGGGTAAATAAAACAATTGAAACAAGCTTTTATAGAAAACCAACACATACTAATAGATATCTAAATTTTAACTCAAATCAGTCAATAAATGTTAAAAGGGGTGTTGTAAAATGTTTATACGATAGGGCCAAAATAATTTCATCTAATAATGAAATATTAAATAACGAGAAAAAATTTATCAAAGAGGTTCTAGTACAAAATCAATATCCTGAAGCCTTTGTTGATAAGAGTTTTCATAAATGTTGAAAATAGGGAATACGACAAAAACCTGAACGTCATTATACAGCAATAATTCCTTATGTATACGGACTATCGGAAAAGTTACGCCGTATAGGTGTCAAATTTTATGTTAGGACGATATTTCAGACGGGGAACACTTTAAGATCTATTTTAACAAAACCGATAAACAGGGAGCAGAATTCAAAAAACTGTATTTACAATATCCCGTGCGAATGTGATAAATGTTATGTGGGTGAGTCATCCAGACCTTTCAGTGTGAGGTTGGATGAGCACAAGAATTACATTAGAAAGAATGAAATTCAGAAATCAAAGATTTGTGAACATGCTTGGGAAAACGGACATAGAATAAACTGGGACTCGGCAAAAATTTTAACAAAAGAAGCAGATACCAAAAAAAAAAAAAATTAAAGAATCAGCAATAATCTTATTAAATAAAGATAAGTGCGTATCGAATAGTTTTGTAGATATTTGTACAACCTGGCTACCAATGTTAAAAGAAGAACTTAACAAACTCAACATTATCTAAAAGAAAATAACATCAATTCTGTGTTCTGTGTAAGTAGTAAGTATCTATGGAAATAACATAAACAGAATCTTAAAGCTGTGTATTCGACATTCACAACAAAATAAGAGTTATTCCAAAAAAAAAGCTTTGAAAACGGAAAGAGATTATTTCTGTTTTTATTCCGATTTATATTATTTGCAAAACATAATTCCTGACTATTCCTTTGACGTAAACGTCACGGGCGCAGAGGCTTTTTTCCTATTTTGTAGATTCGGTGATTTGTTTTTGAAGAGGATCATAATACCATGTGGTAGAAAACCCAAATAATAGGAAAGAATATTCGTAGAATGCCACAAACAACTTTCAGACAATATGCATATTTATAATACATAACGTATCATTTAAATAATTGTAAATAGGCGGGGGTTGTATAGGAGATATACCATCCTTCGGAGGTGATGTAAAGCCGTCGGTCCCTTGTCTATTAAATGTTAGGCAAGTAAAAGATCCCTACTCTTCTTAAGGGAAGGGGTTCGGCAAAATTCCTGGTTGGGGGTAGCTCGTCTACAGGCGTCGGTGTTAGGCCTCAGTAGCGGAAATAGGCCGACGTTAAATAAATGTATAAAAAAAAAATAATTGTAAAGGTAAATCGAGACAAAAAAAAAAATTTAAATTGTTTCAAGCCTGACGATACCAAGGTCAGTGCATTTCTCTTAATAACACAATTTAATCATTGAATGTAGTGACGAGAGATGTTGATAAAATGGATATTAAAGAAATGTTGGCGACACCAAAGTTCAGCATTAGTCACTCTTAATGTTGCGACACAATGCAATTATATCAGCCGTCTGTGCATTGTACCCGCTTATGACGTCACATTAGAGAGCCATTTTAAATATTTAATTCAATTGAGATTAATATAGAGTGCTTATTACGCTTGTTAGTTACTACCAGGGCATGCGAGTTTCATCCGAAACAACAGCCTTTTGAATTAGCTCGGCAAAGAATTTGCATGAAAGATAAATACTCGACTGCTACTTTATTAAGGTATTACTTTCCTAACTCTGAAATTAATGTCAATTTATTTAATTACAGTGTACTAAAAGCATGTTTTATATAAAATAAGTTGGGCAAAATAATACTTACTTTAACACGTAATTTGTCGTAATTCAACTGTTTGTAGTTAAAGTGCTAAACATTTTTTGCAAAAAATTGAACAGCGTGGCATTCAAAAGATACTAAACGTTTTTTGCAAACCATTTTTCCACTTTTCTTAGTGACTATTTTTTTCTCAAAGCGGTTGGCTTTTTTCCAAAGCCATTTTTCTTCCTTGTCAGTGACCACTTCAGTTTTATAAATATGTCATATTGTGCAGAAAGTCTTTTGATCAGCCTACATAACCATGCTAAATAAAGTTGAGGTTGTTCGACAAATGTTAATAAAAATATGCTCATCTGTGACGCAAGGGCTCAACAATTGGCATGGAGTAGTAGGACCTACCGGCTACTCTTCTGCTCGGGAGTTGGGCGAGAGTTTTTTCGATGTCGTTACTGTAACTAGTTTACCAAAGGAAAACACTTTCCGGGCGCTAGTGTTCCACCCTTCCCACTTTAAATACGAAAAACAATGTACTAATGATTTATGCCATCTATATTCATATGTAATCAAGACACTTAAATATAATTGTTATAATTTTCAGAATATAATAACAATTAAAGCGCCTATTATATAATTTATACCTGCTAATCATGAGATTTTAATATATGCTAGGAAATTAATAATGGAATATGCTATTTGTTAATTATTGCACTAGACCAATTATACAGATACCAATAATTGCGTGACATGTAATGTTTTATTATATTGTGATATATTAACAGTTTATAGGGAATGACTCAGTGTTAAAACATAAATGGCACCAAAATAAATACAAAATATTTTCTGGAAGTGAAAATGATTCAAAAACATCACGTCACTGTTGTAGCTTATAATAGTCACAGGTCTGATTTGTAGCATAATCTGGAGTACCACAAGGGTCAAATCTCGGACCTCCGCTTTTTAAAATATTTATCAATGATCTAACTCAATCAATCGAATGTGAAAAATTGTTGTATGCTGACGACCTAAAAATATTTAGCGTTATTTTAGAGTCGATGACTGTCAAGCACTCCAGCTTCAATAAAGTGGTAGCATGGTGTAGTGTTAATAAATTGTCATTAAATATTTCCAAGTGCAAAGTCGTAACTCACTCTCGCAAGAAATGCCCTTATCTATATGATTATAATGTAAATAATGATGAACTTACAGAATGTGAGTCAATTAAGGACTTATTAGGAATTATTTTTAAGTATGATCTATCCTTCACTGAACATATTGAGACAGTAGCGATAAACTCAGTTAAAACCTTAGGTTTCATAATACGGAATTGTAGATCATTTACCAATGAATTAGCTTTAAAGACATTATATTACTCGTTAGTTCAATCAAAATTAGAGTACTGTTCTCTCATTTCTGGCCCCATTTATAATTCTCACTCAATGGTATTGGAAACGACGCAAAGGAAATTTTTGAAGTTTTTGTATTTGAAGTGTAACAGGGTGTATTCTGAGAGAGGCTTTAGTCAAGAGTTGCTGCTAAATATGTTTAATATGGAGTCACTATAACATCGCAGAATTTTGTATTACCTAAGTTTTCTGTTTAAATTATTGCATAACAACATTGATTGTTCTACTATTCTTTCACAAATAACATTTCATATTCCTCGACTTAACAGCAGGCCAAACATAACTTTTAGATGCTCTGTATCTAGAATGAATATATCAATTAAATCACCAATCTTCTTGTTATCATCCTACTTTTATAATACATCAATCCATTGCGACATAAATAATTGTATTCTGTCATCTTTGCTAAAAACTGCTGGAGAATATTATCAGCTGAGATTTAGCTACATTGTCTTGTTTATTATCATACTCAGTATATCAAACACACATATGTAGAATATTCAGTTCTACATTGTTTACCTAGCTGTCTAGATTTAGTTATTAGTTTAGTTTTATATTTGTATGATCTATTCATACTTACATTATATTTCGTATTTTTTTTATTGTATTTGTATTATATTCGTATCGTATTAGTACCGTATTCGTATCGTATTCGTATCGTATTCGAATTATATTCGTATCGTATTCGTATCGTATTCGTATCGTATTCGTATCGTATTCGTATCGTATTCGTATCGTATTCGTATCGTATTCGTATCGTGTTCGTATCGTGTTCGTATCGTATTCTCATCGTATTCGTATCGTATTCGTATAATCACTCAGATGTCACCCAACTGGTATTTACAAAAGTTTTTCTATAAATACATAATGGTGATTGCATTGATTTTTTGAAAATGCATCTGCAGATGGCAATACTTCAACAAAAAAAATCAGTACATCCAAATGGTTGGGAGATAGTCACTAATAGTACAGGAGTGAAAGAGGTCTAGAAAGTGGCTTCTAAAAATGTAGTGATATTTATATCCATGTATCCATATCCATATTTATGTCCATTAAAAAAATTGGTCCAGTACAATCGTTTTGGTATATATATAAAATAAATAATATAAATAATAATAATAATAATAATATAAATATAAAATAAAAATATAATAATTTCCTGTTTTGGACTTTTATGTAGTTTAGCTCTATTTTTTAAATTCAAACTATCGTAGAACTCGAGCTATTTCCCCTCCCTGTACTATACATCATGGCTTACAAAAGTTCGGAGAAGGATAAAATTTGACAGAATTGTACCAGAAAATTAAAAAGATTGTCATTATCAAAACTACGTTTCCGCCCCTATGGTGCTATGCCAGCGAGCATCAGTGGCAAAATAATTGGATTGTCTAGAAACCTAAAGCCGCTGGACGAACGATTTGATAATAAAATTAGCAAGAAATGCTTACGTTACTTTCAATCTTTTTTTGATAACCTGGTACAATTAGGTGCTCTGATTTAAAGTTCTAATTTTTTTAGTCCGAGGGCGCACCTCTATCTTGGAAGAATGGCGCCAAAAATAATTTTTCTGTTCTGTACATCATAGCTAAAGATTATCTTATTAACTATAAAATTATTCACAACTATGTTTCTAAATGTTTCTTAAACAGCTTTCAAGCTAAAGCGAGTTAATGTGGAGTGAAATACTGAAATTTACAGTACAGATCCAATTTCATGCGAAATTTTTCCATTTATCGATCAATATTTGTGTACGAAATATTATGTTACTATTTATCTGTTAATTTACGTTTGCACAATATTATTTTTGTGATTCATTTCCATACATCATGAATAAGAGCACTCGACGCGCTTGTTTACGTGTTATCACCAATAAGTCTAATCCACAAACAATCTGATTTTATTTGTTCTTCGGCCAAATTGTTAACTGCGACAGACCCGGCGTTTAATGTCATAATCAGGTTCTTGGTCAACCCTCACTTCACCTGAGCCAACAGCTTTGTATCTTTGTATACCCCATCATTATTTTCGGAATCCTCTGCATTCTCAGAAATATTTTTACAGGAATTACCATTGCAGAAAGCGCACATAACTGAGAATTTTCAACCCACCTTTCAGAACACACAGGCACCATACCCTTTCTTACACTTACCGGAGATGCATTTTAGGAGCGCCTTTGGAGTTCTTATAAAGATTATATGGCATCAAACTACATCTTGCTTTTCGCCATTCATATTCTTCTGTTATTTTTTTGTATTTTAAACTAAGCTTGGGCTTGTTCCGTGGTCAAGCAATGTTGACACTCAGCTTTTGATGTTGACGGCGGGGGCGGGGGAGCTAAATTGAATTTGCTTTTGATTATAAAGATTTTAAAATATTAATATCTGAAGAATCCAATTTTTCACTTTCAGTGCAAACGTCACACAGAGGAATGACTCTCCAACTGCAGTCACTTCATTTATATCAGAATATTATTTATGGATTAGAGATACTTCAAGGAAAATTGGCTCTTTCCAAGAGCACTAATACCTGAATTTCCCGTGCTTGAATAGAGGCGATATCAAAGCCACTGAATGTGTGTATGAACAATATGTTTTTGCAGCAAATTCTTTTTGCGCGATATAAATTCTTTCTTCGATTTTCTGATGAAGGTTTATCGTCACCTGAAAAAGACTCCAGGGAAATTCTACAGGGGAAGTATAAATGTTAAAGATTCTTTAGGTATATTTTATTGAATATCTATTAGTGCTACGATCTCCCATATACCACTGCGAATTAATTTCGATTGAGCTTATATCGACAGAAATAAAAGAAGTAGCTAGATACAAGCTGTTTTAAATTTCCAAATCTCAAGATACTTTTCTGAGAGACAGTGAATACTGCAAGTCTACAAAACTGGAGAGTTACTATTGCTCATGTTCTCAAATAGATGATGAAATATGGCAATTAGAAACCGTCATAGAAATCCAAGTGGTACTGTCGTGAGCAGAAAAAAATGGGACAGCTTTTTTTGAGTAGCCGAAATAAAAACAGATATCACTTTTAATTTATTTTTTATTTTAATGCTGTAGTTATTGCTATAGTAAATGATGGATGGTTAATGAGACAAATTGCACTGCGTTATAACATTAACAAAAATTTGGTGTGTAACATTTTAAGAAAGTGGAGAATAAACGGTACGATTAGTAGAAATCCTGGATCAAAGGACAAAGGATATCCTACTTAACAAGAAACTAACTATTAATATTTCGTTATTGCACCATTTCTTATAACTTCTATAAGTCTGTTTGGCATAGAATTAAATAACCTTATACAATAATCATTAGTAATAATATTTTCCCATGCATTATTTACTATTTCCTGTAATTCTTCGGCATTCCGTGGTCTCAAATTTCGTTTTTGGATATTTCTTACGAGTAGTCCCCATACTTCTTCCATAGGAATAAGATGTGGGCTATGACTAGGCCAGTTAAGAACATTGATGTTGTTATCTTGAAACCAGTTAGTTACGGTATGAGCAGTATGAACGGAACAATTGTCTTATTGAAATATGAACTCATTATTAGGAAATAATTGTGACACAGAAGGGAGCATAATATTGTCTTAAGTCCGTTTAATAAATACATTTTACTATTAAATCGTTCCTCAATATGCCATAAAACACCAGAACCACGTGCCGATATCCAAGCCCACATATTGACGGAAAATCTACCACTTTTATCATCGTTAGATATATATTTCTCATCGAATAGAGTATTCGGAGGGCAGTAAACATGAATACGACCGCTGTGTGTTGACTGGAAAGTTTTTTCGTCTGTAAAGATTACATTTTTCAAAAAATTTACATCATGCGCTAAAAATTCAAGCGTAAATCCTACTCGAGCTCCTTTATGTTCAGCTTTAAGTATTTCTGTGCTGCTGCATGACAGCGTAGCTCCGATAACTCCAGATTTAACTAAATCCTTATATAAGGCATATTAGTTTTTTGCACACTTGCAATAAATTATGACAACTGACTGACAATGTCACAAAAATTAAAGTTAGATGTACACAACTGGATTTTAGCAAAATACCGTTATAAGACTTTTCCTGTTTTTTTGCTCACGACTGTACCACTTATAATTCATGGCACTAAATTCAATTCATCATATTTTTATTCATTATTAACGGTGTGTACTGAATCTCCTCAGTACCAGACTTGGGATCAGCGCAAAGTGTCGTGGATCTAGAAGGATTAGATTTCAGGACATATACTACTTTGCTAAGCCAAGTCAGGCTATTTATTTTTCGATTGCAACAGACACTGGACCGCTGGATGGCGCCTGCTGGCTGTTTTACATGTCGCTATTATAAGAATACCGGGATGTACTATAGTCAAAGGATTCTCATGTCGGTCATCGCATACCTACCTTGCACTGACGAGAGCCAACAGCTCGAAACTGCAGTCTGCAAGTGGTGTGTGACGACTGGCAAGGGAGCTCCTTTAAGTAGGATCAGTCTTTCGGCTGGTGTTTGTTGCAATCGAAGCATTAGCGTTTTGATGGTAATATGCAATTATTACACTTAACGCGCCAGGCTTGTAACTTGTAATTCAGCGTTAGGCGGGGCACATAGCCCGGAGAGTAGCTGTTGGTTGCAGTCTGGTTAGGTTCCTTATAGTAAAATAAGGATTTATAGAGGAGTTTGCGACTAAAAATATTATGTTTAAAAACGTCTTGTTCAGTAATGGAATCAATATGTAGGTTTATAATATTCTTAAAAGATATTATTGTAAAAAATAAGGCCAAATTCTGACCAAAAATTATTTGAAGTATTCTATTCAGCAGCATTAGAATAGAGGCTGCGATAGAAATTAGCAAATTCATCGGGGTTATCTAAAATTACCCTTGTTAAGAAAAATGGTTCTTATGCCACTTAGTAAATATATAATCGCAATTATACGTCAACAGAGGAAAACTTCAAAGAAGAGGATTTTTGAGTTGTAAATTTCTACCTGAAGTCAACAATATTTTTTAAATATTCCTCACTTTATTCTTTCCATACCATTCATTGATGGAAACGGGCGCAGGAAATTGTTGACTTCGTAGAAATGATGGAGGTATTATAGCTTAAGCAACATGACCGATAGCAGATGGTTCAGATACAAATCAGTCTGTTTTTCACTGCTCCTTACAAAAATTCGAGGCGTCTTTGTAAAATTGTGCGGCTTGTAAAAAACTCGGTTTTTCGGCATAGAAATGCAAAATGAATCTTTGATAATGTAATAAAAATGTCTGAATAACATTTGTTATTCATATTAATGTATACAACTATCATTAAATTGGCAAAAGTTCATACTTAATTTGAAATGCGCCTTTTGTACTTATTGGAACAGTTGTAAAAAATATTCTGTGAAACATATTCGAAAAACGGGTTATAATTTGACTTTATATTATGCAATTACACAACAACTTTGAAACTGGATTATTACTTCCACGTCCAGTGGAAGTATAGTAACGCAAAAAAAATTATTATTTTTTTGTTGAAATAGGCTTAAAATATCATGAAACGTCGAGATTTTAAATTTGAGCAAAAATAAATTTCCTATCTGTCGGCCTGTCTGTAACTTTTTTGTGCGCACGTTTACTCTGGAACCGTTAATGATATTGACTTGAAATTTGGTACACTTATGTATTGTAATGAGATCTGGAACTAGATTATATTTTGATCTAATTCCGTTGAAGGGTTCGGGGGTAAATGGGGTAAATAAGGGTAAATAGGCAAAACAAGCAAGCAAGAGTCCATAAAATTGCAATTTAGGGTATGTACGAAAAGTTAAGGTCTTTTTTTGCATCAGTCGCCCCCACACTATCACCCCCAATACCAGCACACTATTATGAAAGGGAGTAAAAAAAATTAAAATATACAATATACAAAAACGGAACGTTTAAAATTTTTTTTAGCGTTAGCGTCTACCACCCCCATTGTTACCCCTACCCTATTATTAAAAGAGGTAAAGAAAATTAAAACGTGATTTAGTGTGTATACAAGAACGAAACGTCAAAAAAACTTTTTTGTGCGTTAGCTACCCCATCTACCACCCCCATTGCCACCCCCACCCTATTATGAAAGGGAGTAAAAATTAAATTAGGATTTGAATCAAGGGCCTCTAAAATTTATTTTGGCATTAGTTACCCCCTCTATCACCCTCATTTCCACCCCACCCTATTGTTTAAGGGAATAAAAAATTAAATTGGGATTTAGTGTGTATACGAGAAACAAGGACATCTATTTTTTTTAAAATTTGCCACCCCCTTTACCACCTCCACTCTATTATTAAAGGGAATAAAATATTACATTGGGATTTAGTGTGCATAAGACTTGGATACAAAATCTGTATGTGGAAGTAGTGATTCCTTGGGCAGCGGTTTTTTTCTAATGATGGTACCAGGAGTTAAGAAGTGAACACCTTTTAATTTTTGTTTTTTTTTTGTCCTGCAACTTATTACCGCAACGAAATCCTGAATTTTTCTCAAAGGCTGTAATCATTGAGACTTGCTTCACTTTCAAAATTTCACTGCCAATTACTTCCTCGTCCAGTGGAAGTATAGTAACGCAAAAAAATAAATTTTTTTTTGCTCTTGAAATGTTGAGATTTTAAATTTGAGGGAAAAAAATTTCCTGTCTGTCTGTCGGTCGGTCTGTCTATAACTTTTTTTACGCGCGTTTACTCTAGAACCGTTCATGATATTGACTTGAAATTTGATACACTCATGTATTATAACGAGATCTGGAACTAGATTATATTTTGATTTAATTCCGTTGAAGGGTGGTGATTGGGGTAAATAAGGGTAAATACGTAAAGCGAGCAGGTAAGAGTCCATAAAATTCCAATTTAGGGCATATACGAAAAGTTAAGGTCTCAATATTTTTCTTGGCATCAGCCACCCACACTATTATGAAAGGGAGTAAAAAAAATTAAAATGTGATTTAGTGTGTATACAAGAACGACACGTCTTAAAAAAATTATTTGACGTTAGCTGCCCCCTCTACTACTCCCATTGCCACCCCCCACCCTATTATTAAAGGGAATAAGAAATTAAATTGGCATTTAGTGTGTATACGAGAACCAAGGGACTTTAACAGTTTTTTGGCATTAGTCACCTCCTCTACCACTCCCATTGCCACCCCCACCTTATTATTAAAGGGAGTAAAAAATTAAGTTTGGATTTAGTGTGTGTACGAGAACCAAGGGCCTCTAAAATTTATTTTGGCATTAGTTACCCCCTTTACCACTCCATTGCCACCCCCACCCTATTGTTTAAAGGAATAGAAAATTAAATTGGGATTTAGTCTGTATACGAGAACCAAGGGCTTCTAAATTTTTTGGATACAAAATCTGGATGTGGAAGTAGTGATTCCTTGGGCAGCGACTTTTTTCTTTAAGTCCATCGTAATATTAAAGCTTTAAAATGAAAATCCTGGTCGACTTATATTTTATTAAGCTTCCCATATTTTTATTTTATATTACACCCTAGCATTACGTATTTTAGAGTAGTCCCACGCTTTATTATTATATTTTATTTGCAGCAAATAAAATTACTAAATTATATAGAACAAGCAAGGCAAAGCACAAGCAGTTTCATTTAATGGAGATTATAGTTGACACTTTTTCAACTGTGCCTAAGCCATAAGACCTGAGCTAATATAATCATATAAGCTTAATAAATTTTTCCTCTATTTTATACTGCAATATGTGCAACAACTTTATTTATTTCTAGACTTATTGTAAAATGTTGTGTTTATAGGATAGAGCTGAAAATAGTGCATGAGATAGAAGAATTACGGTTGATGTTAGTATAAATTTAAATACTATGACGTGTATAGGTAATTATGTATTTCAATTGATAAATAATGCACTAAATTTACCCTCTGACTATTAAATCAAAAATACGTAGTATACATTTCTGTTTTGCATTAGTGTGGTCCATATGTAGCGAACAAATTCATTTTCTGCGTTATTAATAGTATTTATGCAAAATCCTGAGACAGGTCAATTTTTGATTTTAAAATTACACTTTTTGGTGCAAAATTTTCACCCCCCACTTCAACTCCCTTCCCGGAACACTTGAAACCCCTATTTTTTAAATCAGAAAGGGGGTGCTTGTTATACCTCATTTCAAAGTATATTCATTCTCTATTCAGCAATATCAACTTTTTTAGATTTAGTTCACTAGTTATTACGTAAATTGGTTTTAAAATTTCACAACACGAGAAATAAGTAAATCCAAATACTATAAAATAACTCTTTATTAGAAAAAACCATTTAGCAAAAACATAAAACTATTTTAAAAATTTTCAATATTGCCCGGTATATTAACATATACTTTCGATTTTAATTGTCCTCATAAGAAGTAATCTAGTGGCGTTGTCAGAAAAACGGGCAGGCCACTCTATTGCATGGCGCCTACCTTGCTGGAATCAAATATTCCGATATATTTCATTTGGATATAATCTTGTTAATGGTGGAACTAAAAACGTACGTAAAAAATATAAATACCGTTCACCACTTAATGAACCCAAATATTACAACGTGATCTTTATCAAAGATGTTTACCAGTTGAAGTGCACATGTGGTAAGAGCTACATCGGACAAACAGGACGGAGTATCCAGTGTTCTGCACCAGAGAAATACCAGATTTGGATACACGAATAGGTCGGCGATAGCAGAACATGTCCATAATAACGAGAACCATAAAATCGACTACGAGGACGTCAATATATTAGACAGGAATACGCGCTATTATCCGCGAATCATTAGGGAATCACTGGAAATTATGAATAACGTGAACAATTTAGGTATCGACTTAGTAACACGTGGAGACTGGTATTGCCAAGTACCAGCATCGTGGTACACGATCAACCAAACACGACGAATGAGCAGCGAAGCGAACCAAGCACGACCAATGACCAGTGAAGCCAAGCGGCGCCTAGGTATATAACGAGGAGTGTAACAACAAATTCAGTCTTTAGAATCCCTCTGAAGAAGCTGACAGGATGATCAGCGAAACATCAAGTCAAGTTCGACGACCACGGCAAGACCCGGAAGAAACTACTTCATTAGTGATCTTTACATCTTGTTTCGTTTTTATTTTAATATTATTTTGTTTGAATAATTAGAACAGTGACAATTGTTGACTGATAGGTGTAAATGTCTAAGTAAATTATGAGTATAAATTACTTTATTGAATTTTAAAATAAATTTATGTTGACATTTTAGGTTACATTCAAATAAAACAATTCCGTACTTTACGGTTGTGGTCAGTGAGGCATCAAAATTTGTACAATTTAAAGTAGGCTTTCATTTGCGTCAACCTGGCGTCAACGTTGCATGCCGATAAGCACAGGCCCTATTACAACGCTAAAATATCACAAAAAGCGTATTTGAAAGCTGCCTCATATTTACTGTCCACAACTGTACATATATAAATATGTAATTATATGCAATTAACGTATATTGTATTTATTTATTTTCATTATATATTTTTTTACAATTATTATGAAATTATGTTAAAATAATTTTTATATACATAAAAATATATTTATACACACAGTTGTGAAAAGTGTTATTCTCAGAACATTATCGGCAAGTACAGTTGATTTAAAAAAAAAACTGATACACTTTCTTTTAGCTATGTAAATCATTCGTTCTTTGATTGATATTAATAATCTTACAAATGTCACTTTGACGTTAATCAGTGGCGTCATTATTAAAAATGGTTTGACATCTAACAGATATTCAAAAATTTCGAACTGTTTCTAAAATTGAAGATGGTTGGTCCATAAGAAGATTTGCTGCTGAATGCGATGTGAGTAAAACCACGATAATGAGTGTTAAAAAACAATGGGAAACTAACCAAGCGGTATCCCGTAAAGTTGGTTCCGGTAGGCCCAGAAAGAGCAATAATCAAGAAGATGAAAATCTTATAAATTACCTAAGAGAAAAGCCTTTTCAGACTGCAGTAAATGCAATTTCAGAGATAAATTTCCCTGCTTGGGTACCTACTGCTTGCAGAAGAATAAAACTAGGAAGCGAATTGAAGAGTTGTTCAGCGGCTAAAAAATACAAACTTTCAGAAGAAAAGAAGCAGGGTAGGATTATTTTTGCACTGAACTATATAATCAATGATGAAAACTCCTGGGGAAAAGTTGTATTTTCTGACGAAAAGGTTTTTAAATCCTGTAACGGTGGACATGTTCGCGTACATAGGCCTGCTTCCACTAGATACGACGAAAAATATACTTTCGATCCACAAATATCAGGAAGGTTTCTAGTCAACGTCTGGGCTTGGATGGGCCTAAATGAGTTAGGTGTGTGTTGGAACAGTGGTGGTCATCTCAATTCCATTAAATATATTGAAATATTAGACAATATTATGTTGCCGTCAGTAATAGAGGTGTTTCCAGAAAATAATTTTATTTTCCAACAAGACAACTGCTCCATACATACGGCCCATCGTGTCAGGCAATGGTTTCTTAATAAAAACATAGAGTTGATACCGTGGCCATCTAAAAGCCCGGATTTAAATCCAATTGAAATTGTTTGGGGACTAATGGTGAAACATATAAGAAATGAGATAACCATCTAAATAATGCCCAAGAATTGGAAGGGATAATTGAAGACGCGTGGGAGAACTTGTCGCAAGAAGTTGACCTTGCAAGAAATCTGATTTTGTCCATGCCTGCAAGACTTCAGGCGGTTTTAGACGCTAATGTAGCAATGACAAAATATTAATTAATTCTGTATTACATAGTTGAAGTTCATTTATTTTATTTTTTTATTGTATTTTTATGTTCAGTCTGCATTGTTTACATTTTTTTAATCTCAAGTGGTATTTTTGTATTCTTATTTTAAAAATAGAATTATCATTATTCAGTTAGTATTTTAATTACAACCATTAGTAGAATTATCCGTAACAAATATTATTTTTTTAAACAATAATATGACAGGCTTGCAAATGTTTTGAAAAAGTTATTTTCTAATTATTTTTTAAGATTCCATTTGAATAAAATTAAAAAGAAAGATTTAATAAGTTTAAAAACACTAAGAAAACCGGTCTCCTCCAAAAAACCCAGGTCCGGGGTAAATCACCTCTTCTCCACCCCCCTCTCGACATGCCTGGCCAGCCCTATTTACAGACATATGCACACAACTAAACTATTAAGATTTTCGATTACAAGAGTTGTACCAGTTTTTTTTTTAATCAACTGTACTGTTATCTATATTTTTCATATTGTCCCCGATCGAAATTTTAAAATGTGAATATCTATATTTTAAAATGTAAATAACTGTTACTAATATTAATAACAGTTATTTACGATTTTTAATAATTTTTAACAATTTGTCGCAAAGCACATTAACACGAGGGATACGAAAATTGTTTAATTGAAAACATTACAAAAATAACTGAAATTAATTGATAAAAATTGTAAATAGCTGGAGAAAACTGCAAACTTCAGATATTAATATTTATTTTAATTAGTAATTGATATACGAGAATACAGTAATTATCTGAGAAGAAATTATAATTTTATGGTAAAAAAACTTATTAATGAACTATATTATATGTTCAATCGAACGACATTTATTTAAAATTAATTTTTTATGAAGTATTGTATCAAAAGTCGGCCATATTGAATCAGCCATTTTGATTTTATAATTTTCAAGATCATGTTCTTTTTCAGTGACCTCAAAACCACCCTTAATATTAATTTATGCGAAATTTATTTGAAATTCTTATGTCTTATGTCTTAGTTATGTCATTTTTAAGAAATATTTTGCATAAAGTCGGCCATATTGGATCAGCCATTTTGAATTTTTATCATTCAGCATTATATTCTTTTTCAGTGACTTCAAAAACCCCTAGAATATCAATTTGAATATAATTATTTTGAAATTCATTATGTTATTACATTTTTACATAAAAAACGTTTTTCTTTTGTTTAAATAATTAATAAACATTTACCGGGCAAATATAACAGTATAACTTTTTATTTTAAACTATTTCAAGTGTCTATCAAAAAGTTTCACGGAAATCCAAGCTTCCAGTAATTATTCCGAAACGTAGCGCATTTCTGAGCTAATTTGACTCCACTACAAGATTTATAATTCATGCACCAGATGTACTTTAAAAGGACGATACTTCTCTTTCTTCAAAACTGACAACATTCGGTCGGCTTGCGCGAATTTTCCTCGAAGCCTAGTAAAATGTTTAATTGTTTTTCCTCATCAACTTGGCTTTTCCTTCCCGATTAAGGAAGATTTCGGACATTTCCATTTTCCCGAAGTTTTTGTTCTGCTCTGCTAACTGTGGACTGTGTAGTCGAGAGATTGTGATACTTATCAGCAAGCAATTAACGATATTTTGGTTTTCAACAAATAGCGCCTTGAAACGTTTGCGAAAATCAACGCGTGTTCCAAAATCTTGAGGCGGAAGTTTTTTGTACGACTTGAATTTTGTAGGGATGGAAATGTATGCCTTTCAGAATGCGACGATAACTACGATTCGAAATATAGAATGCTAATGCTTGTCATTTTGCAGGTCGTTTAGGACTTCGTAGCACAGCTGCTCTTACCCTTTCAGCATTTTAAAGTATGTGTACAGAACAAATTCTTCCTTTTGATTTCTCTCTGGCACATGAAGAAATACTGTGACACTTGTGTACCCGCTTTTTGATCGTTATTCGACTAGAAACTGGGTCTCGTGGATTTAAATGAAAGTGACGACGAAATAAACGCTGGGCGATTACAACAGAATAGTTAATTTTTAAATAAGCTTCAATCGCAAAAGAACGTTGAATATTTGACCAACCCTCCATATTCACATCTACACTGACATTTCTCGCAAACCTTTGACAACTGTCTTAAATTTCCATTTATCGCGAAAGCATGGAGACATGATTTAAATTTATATCTTATTATAAATATTATGACACGAAATAACTTTGAAAATGGATACTTCATTCTACCGGTCGCGTTATTATCGTAACTGTTTGGGTGATCGACCTCCATTAAATCCCCAAATGAAGGTGAATAATTAATTTGGTTTTATTGCGGTCCTGGTCCCCAATAACACCCTACAAATAATTGCAGAAGACGCTACATTGGAAAACATTATCACTGATTTTATAGTATTTTTACGAGATCCTTGATAATAAAAACAAACATTAAGGATATACCTAACATCATGAGCAATTATTATTTTTTTTAATTACTAAGATATCGTCGCTATGTCTACAAACGTCTAATGTTCATTTAACTAAATTCCCTATCTATAAAAATATAAAAATCAACAATGATTATGTAAATTTATCCTAAATATGTAAGTAAAGCGATAAAATCATGCTCTGAAACGAAATTGAAAACTACGCACTTTTATTTAACGAGTATTGTTTAATTATTAAAACCTATTGGTATTATCAATATCAAAGTAACTCGCACTACACCCATGTATTTATGATTATTTATCATATCAAATAAGCTGGCGAGCGGTATTACAAAATAATGACAAAGTAATACCGCCAGGTACATTGTCACGTCAGCCGAGGTCCCGATGTGATTTAGTGACAAGTAAAACGTGCCGACTGTTGTTGCTTTACTTTGATTATTGAGGGTTCCTTGTATACCTAAACTTTATGATTATTCTGTCTAAGAAAACAAGGGGTTTTTACACAAAAATATTACAAAAATTAGACTGAACTACAAGTATAAAAACTGTTCTGTCATTTGTTTTCATATTATTTTATATGTTTATATAAACATCACGTTCACTTCTATGAAGCAGAGGGCTCCGCCTGGGTGGAAACAATTCCAATTGATGTGCTCTTTCTTTACAAAACTGTATTTTAACGATACTAAGTAATATGTATACTTA
This sequence comes from Leptura quadrifasciata, assembly GCA_963675555.1. Lineage (NCBI taxonomy): Eukaryota > Metazoa > Arthropoda > Insecta > Coleoptera > Cerambycidae > Leptura > Leptura quadrifasciata. The sequence continues at coordinate 26,899,966 of OY776673.1, forward strand.
ATTATAAAATTCTAATCAGATTTTTCATGCAAGTTTCTTACCAAACATATTTATTCCTCAGTGAATATGTTTTGTCACCGGCTTTTTGCTCGAGCTGGCGATAAGCGACGGCATTAATTGCTGTCAACATTTATTTTTTATTCTTTCATAATTAATTATTAATACACGTGATGAAATGTAGACTTTCACTATTTTCTGCGCCGTAGTGGCGCATTATGGAAAGAACGTGTGTTTTTCGAAAGTGAGAGTCAGTACCAAGTCGTAGGACTGGTAAAGCCAGCATTAAAGTATAACCCGTGTGTGTTATACTTCGTATTCTTCCATTATTAATTATTCATACGTGTGATGAAATGTAGACTTTCACTATTTCTTGCATCGTAGTGGCGCATTGAGGAAAAACGTATGTTTTTCGAAAGTGAGAGTCAGTACCAAGTCGTAGGACTGGTAGAGCTAGCATTACTATGCGTCTTAGTGGCGCATTATGGAAAAACGTGTGTTTTCCGAAAGTGAGAGTCAGTGCCAAGTCGTAGGACTGACTAGAGCCAGCATTATTTTCATTGGAGTGCGTTAAACTTCGAAACTTCAACTAAAAAGCTTTATTAATTGTTATTAATAAAATGTACCTACTTGAAGAAGCGGATGCTTTCTTAATTTGTTTCTTCAGCTTCCTAGTTTATTTTCCAGCTGTAAAGTTGCTTTCTTTTCATTTCGCCTGCCCTTTCTCGCATTTGTAAACACACACACACTTACACTTCACACACACACTTGTTGCTTCGAACGCACAAAGAAATGAAGTGGTTCACAAGGGACGAGCGGATTGTAGGTGGAGACATATATACAGTGGGCCAGAAATCGTTTACTTTGAACTTGTGCTTCGATACCAAAGATATGAAAACTACATGTGTTATATGTAATCATTGAGGAGGAGATTGTGAAATATAATACTATAAAAATTGCCGTGCATACATGAAATAGAATAACAGTAAACTGCACAATAGTTTAAAATCAGACCATGATATGAAAATATTGTGGTGTGAAGTTTTTCGTTAGCGCAATAGTGTGCATTGCTCCTCATTTGTTTTATATTTTTATATTATTGTAAATAACACTTAGTATTGCCATGACGTGATTTTATTCCTGAGTTCAATAGTACATAGTGGCAAGAAAAATGTCATTGAAACCGTCGGATGCTCAAAATCGCAAAAGAAAAATGATAGCTCTGAGAGAGTCTACAAAAAGTTTGTAAAAACTTCAACAGAAAAACACGTAAATTTCACAGAAAGTGAAGTGTCCGAGGAAGATGATAATCTCATAATAGTGTGTAAAAACGAAAATGAGGACGTTGCATGTGCTACAAATTATGAAATAAAAACTGCTACTATGAACAGTTCTGAGAATATAACCGAAGAAGACGGGAAAGAAGAAAATACCGAAAATGCAACGTTGTTATATGGATATTCGGATATTGGAAATTGGCCAAGATACATAACAGCTTGAATTAGAGACGAAATTGTCAATCATGGTCCAGAAAAAATTGAAGGTCCTAATTGGAGGTTTCTCAGACACGCTCTTTTTCATTGTGTTTTACCTAACGAAGAAAAATTGTTTATTGTTTTTTCTGCCGACTTTTTGATAATAAGCCGGCCTCAAACTTGCTACTGAAGAAGGTCTAAATAACTGGCACAATATTGGTGATTACTTAAAATCTCATGAAACATCTGGCAATCACTTTTCTTCATATAATAAATGGCGTGAGGCAGAAAGAAATTTAACAACTAAGACTGGTATTGACAAGGACATGATTGAACAAATAGAAAAACAGATGGACTATTGGAAAAATATTTTGGAACGCTTAATGTCAAATGTTGGTTATTTAGCAGAAAATAATTTGGCTTTTAGAAGTTCCGTAGATCGTTTGTACTCTCCCCATAATGAAAGTTTTTTAGGATTAGTTCAAGTATTGGGCAAATATGATCCTGTTATGAAAGAACATTTAAGGAAAACTGAGACAAAAGAAATTCATAATCATTACTTGGGAAAAACCATCAAAAACGAATTAATAAATATTCTGGGCAGTAATATTAAATCAAACATAATTTTAAAATGTAAAAATAGTAAGTATTTTCAATTATTTTGGACTGTACCTCAGATAAAAGCCGTATCGAACAAATGTCATTTACGTTACGATTTGTTGATATCAGCGGGGAGAGTATACAAATAAAGGAACATTGCAATGCGATTCAAGAAACTACTGGCGAAAACCTATATATGACCCTATTGAAATAATTGTAAGACAATTGTAAGCTTGGTATGAAAAACTGTCGCGGGCAAGGGTATGATAATGGTGCGAATATGGTGGGAAATAGAGAAGACGTTCAAGCTAGACTTTTAAAAGATTATCCAAGAGCATCTTTTAATCCATGTGGGTGCAGTTCACTCAACTTAGTAATCGCAGATGCTGCAAAATCTTCAGCAAAAAGTACCACGCTGTTTGGAGTTTTGCAAAAGTTATTTGTAGCTTCTATTAAATGTTGGGGCATATATAAGAAAAATGTTGAGGGTTTGACTCTTAAGCAAATTTGTGAAACAAGATGGGAGAGTAGAATTGACAGTTTAAAAACTGTTAGTTATCAATTCCCCATATTTGCAACGCACTTACCTTTTTGCAAGAGACATCGGATGATCCGAAGGAATCATCAGAAGCAATGTCTTTGGAAACACACATTTGTGATGGATTTTTAATAACTTTAATGGCGTGGTATGATGCTCTTTTTCAAGTTAATTTGGTGAGTAAGAGTATGCAAAAAGAAGATATGGATATACCATCAGCCGTTTCCTATTTAGAAAAATGCAAGGAATTCCATACTCGTTACCGAGAGTCGGGATATGCTGAAGCGGTTTTAGAAGCTCGAGAAGTTTGTGAAGAATTGAAAATCGAAACCCAATTTAAAGAGTTACGGCCTAGAAAAAAGAAAATAAATTTTCAGTATGAACGCGAAGATGAAATACCTCTAGCTCCTGAACATCGCTATAAAACAACAGTGTTTTATCCTTTGCTGGATACAGCTATTAATTGCATTATCGAACGATTTACGCACCTTCAGATTCATAGTGATAAATGGTCATTTCTGTATAATATGCAAAACATTTCTAATAACCGTGCTAATTTACAAGAATAGTATAATAACCTAAGTGGAATTTTAAAAGTGGGAGATGAAAATGATATAGACGGCAAACAGCTTTGTGATGAATTGCTCAATTTAAAATCTTTATTAATAGACCCTAATTGTAAATCTACATAGCAAGTTTTAAACTATTTACATAAAAAGAACTTCTATGAATCTATGCCGAATGTCTGGATAAGTTTGCGCATCCTGCTATCAATTCCAGTGACAGTGGCAAGTGGCGAACGCAGTTTCAGTAAGTTAAAATTAATCAAAACTTACCTCAGATCTTTAATGGCTTAAGATGGGATCTCTAGCAATTATTGCTATAGAAAATTAACTTTTACAGTCAATGGACGTTGGCGAAGCCATTAAGCACTTTGCATTACAAAAAGCCCGACAAGGGAAATTCCTATAAATACCTATGTAAGTTTTTTTTGTAAATTATTTTTATTGACATTACAAAATTTTTCATAGTTTTCTGATAAATAAATTGGGGAGTGGTGAGGGTGGGAAAAGGAGCGCAAATATTAATACTAGCCTGGGGCGCAAAATTTCATTGGGCTGACACTGTATTGTCAGAGGCGGTAATAATGTCGTCCATTATATTTAAAAGAGCCATGGTACAACTATATCCTGGGCTGAAACGAGATTGAACGATAGGCAACAACTTATTTAACGTCAAATATTTTCCTAACTGCAGCTCCATGATTTTTTCGATAATTTTAGATATTGTTGGCAGGATACTTATTTCACGTAGATCTTTATATTCAGAAGGATTAGATTTCTTAGTCAGGATTGTTATAACCGCACTCCTCCATAAAGCAGAAAAAATATTATTAAACAGACAAAAATTGATTATATGTGATGAAGATAATAAAAAAAATAATAATACACTTTATTTTCATTAGACTCGTATCACAAGTTGTCAGGTTAATCAAATAAAATCACATATTAGCAGTGAAATATATGAAACAAGTACATAATATATAAAACAAGACAAGTAGGTATAATATATACAAACATACAATATGACATAAAAAGTTAGTAAGAGATTAATTAAGTTAATTGAAATCAGCATCAAAATATTCGGTCACAGAGTAGAAACTAGATTTTAATAATAAATTCTTAACCGCAGCCTTGAATTCTAGATTATCAAGGTTTTTATATTCGCAGGGAGCTTATTAAACAGCTTTATACCCATGACAGTGGGACCATTGGCAACCAGAGACAATCTGTGCTGGGGAATACTAATGTTGAAATTAGACCATACCGGGAGCATCCATTACGTTCCTGAATGAAGTTTTCAGGATTTGATTTAATAAAAATTACTTAATAAAATATATACAGCGAGGGTACTGTTAAGATGTTTAATTGTTTAAATAATTCCCTACAGGAGATAGTGATAGGCTTAAACAATATCAAGCGGATAATCTTTTTCTGGGTTTTCATTAACTTTGAAGCAATTACCCCAACATAAAATTCCATAGTTAATAGACGAACGTATATGAGCGAAATAATATGTCTTTAAAGTATTCAAGTTAACTATATTTCTCAGTTGCCAAATCACAAAAGTGTGAGTAGCTATTTTTTTTAACAAAAAATCAATTTGAGTGCTCCACGTTAAATGGGCATCGAGATGGAGTCCCAAAAATTTAACAGTTATTTTGCTGGATGATCTTATTATCATTTTTACGAAAATAATTTGATTGATTTCTTTAGTGGAAAAACACAGCATTTCAGTTTTAGAATGATTTAATAATAACCCATCCCAGAACAAAATGTTTCCATATTTTGTACAGCAACATTTCCATGAGAACTGAGTTCCGTCATACCCGGAGCAGAAACAGCAGCAGATGTGTCATCAGCAAATAAAGACACAAACGATCCGTCAAAACAGTCAACAATCAAAAACAGCAATGGCCCCAGAACACTCCCTTGGGGGATGCCCATGGTGACCTGGCTAATGTTGGATTTATAAACAATAGAATTGTTTCTTATAGCAACCTCTTGTGTCCTATCCACTAGATATGTTTTCACCCAGTTTAAAGCGTTATCTTTTACCCCATATCTATCAAGCTTCAGTAACAGCAGATTTAAATTGACTGTATCAAATGCGCGTTTTAAATCAAAAAATGTGCAGGCGGTATTATTTTTTAAGTCAATACATTTAATACATAATTGTACAGTGGGTAGAACAGTCTTATTTTCTGAAGCCAAATTGCCTCCCAGTTAGTATGCTTTCAACCTCCAAGTAAACTGAGAGTTTACCATGAAAAGTTTTTTCATACATTTTAGAAAATGCAGATAGCAGGGCTATCCCTCTATAATTTGAAATTTGACTTCCGTCGTCTTTTTTGTGGACAGGTATAATCACAGCATTTTTTAGTGTAGTAAGAAAAATATACCCTCTTAAAATGAGAGATGTATTAATACGGTGAGAGGTTGAGTTATATAATCAACAACCTTTGCCAATAATGAGCTAGGAATTCCATCAGCGCCAGCAGAATGAGGAAATGGATAATATTATTTTGTGGATTTCCTCACAGGTGATAGGTGATAAATTAAAAGTGGAGTCAATAGAAATAATATTGTTTAAGGAATTTTTAACCAACATATTTTTTGTGAGGGTTTCTACAGAATTAATAAAATACTGATTAAAAGCATCTGCCGCTGCCTGAAAATCAGAAAATTCACAACCATCAGTGTCATAAAGCACTTGTGGATCCTGCGGCAAGAAATGTATCAAGAACGCTTATAAAATGTTTCGGACTTCTAAAGGCCCACGGAACTCCGCTCGAGCGTCTGGACTAATGTGAAAAAATTATATTTTACTCACTGCTAAATCAATTTGCAAAGTTACACTATTGTCGTGGATTCCAAATATGAAAACTTGCATATTATTGGAAGGTAATGACATTCAAATCTGCTGTATAAGTCATTAACCAGCTCTTGTAATTAAAACTGTTTCTTCATAATGGGCAAAGCACGAAACCATTCAACTGCATAAAACCGATTAAAAGAATTTCACTGAAGGAATGAATGAGGTTTATTACTTGAATATTTTCTATTGAAACCGATTTTTATTTCTATAAGGAATCTCGTAAATCGATAACGCTAAGTGTAATACAGTGATTTTATTTTAGTTTCATTATTAAACATTACTCAACACATTTTCGATAATGTACCTGCAGCACAATGGTTTTATTTCTCTTTTATTGTTGAATATTATTCAATATATTTGACCATTTTCTTGTATATCAAAAAATAATAAAATCGATAAACAATTCAACTTCGGTCATTAAATCTTGTGTAACTAAAAATAAACTTACTGTATACTTTGAGTTGATCGAGTGGGGGAATTGTCGTTGTCTTCTGGGATTGATTGTTTTTGCCGTTTCTTGCCGTAGCCATCAACCTTTGCCTCTTTATTGGGGGAACTAATCGAGCTGGGCCTACCGGAAACGCTGTCGAAGCATAATAGCTGTAAATAAAAAATCACCGGTTAGAAACGACACCGAAAAGATATCATATTCAGCAAGTTAAAACATGTAGATAGGTGTTCATTATATATGATCTTTTCTCTATCAAGTAGTTATTTAACCTCTATCGAACATTTATTACACATTTATTAATGAATTACTAGAATATTTTGTATCGGTAATTTATCTTTAGCTTTATGAATAAATAAAAATGTTTATTTTCCAGTAAGATTGTTTACACAGTATAGGGATGTTTTTGTACTCTTTGTAAAACCTTTAAAATATATATGTATAGTATACTTACAATGGTACAAAGTTTAAAATATATATATAAATAATTGTAAAACATTGTAAAAAACTGTAACTTAAGCTATATAATAAAATCATTTACAATATTTCTCAACAAGATAGACATTAATTTTTCTTTTAAATTTGTTAATACGTAATACTATAACCCTAAGTCTTTCGGATAGATGATTAGAAAAATTAGTTTCAACATATGAACACTGACTGCACTTGATTTATGCTGTTCAGGCCTAATCATGTTACCATGGCCTATATTATTTAGTTTTTTAAATATAAATTCAGTGCGTGCTTGAGCTAATAAAGCGCATAAAAATTTAGTTACGGTGGTGAGTCTGAAGAATGGACCATTAATAACTCTTCCATTTATATAGTGGATTTTCCTTTTGGCTGTAAACTCGATACATACGGTTTTCTCAATATTTAATATCAAGTCATCGGTGTGACACTTAATTGAAACCGTATAAAAACTAAAATCCGGCAAAAACAGTCGGCATTTCTTTATTGTACATGGGCGGAGGTAAATAGAAATGCTTGTCATAAGAAAATTATAAGATTTTCCTGCGTTATTATATTATCATCTGTTTCAAATGATCTCCAGAAAGCCATGGTAAATTAGTAAATAATTAAAATATTTTACCTTTTATATAGTAATAAATATTTATAAATATGAACAATAACTAACTAAACTCCTACGTTTGATATTATAATAGGTATTTATGAACTGCACTGGCACATTGACAGCACACCTCATCGATTTCTGAGAAACGATTTGCGAGTTTTTTATGCTAGTAGGCCTGTCCGTTTTATTATCTTTAAACCAATTACCAATTACCAATTAAAAAACATTTATTCAAAATTTAAAATGTATATACAGTTCATTTTGTCTTAAGATAACTCATTATTTTGTTTATTGCATTTCACAATACATTATTTTGCTGCGGCGTGACTTAATGCCGGGGGCATCGACCCGCCACAGTTGCAGGATATTCTTGCGTGAGACCAAAGACAAATTTAATTTTCGGGGGAAATAATAGCCGTTCACAGAAGTATTCGGCCAGTATTACTTCAAAGACTTCATTACCAACGTAATTTCAATTAATTCAACTGCAAACATTTATGTTATCTGTGTACACTGTTTAAGATTTTTGTAGGAAAACTATCTAAAAAACCTACTAGTGCAGTCGTAGATGGTTCATTCAGGCTGATTACATTGCCAGTCTCGGACTCGCCTGCACAGTTTCAACTACCGTTCGAATCTCGATACCATTGCTAAATATATAGGACAAAATATCAAGTTCAATGAGCACGGTCCCGTGCTTTAACACTGACCAGTTTCAATTGTGCTCGTATAAAGTATATACTTGTTGACAATTCACTTATTAATTATATTATTATTAGCACTTAAATGAAACGGCAAACCATTAACATATGATAAAAATATAAGAGGCCCCAGCATTGAGGTATAACGAAAGCAAATTCATAAATATCTGATTTATGTTCATTGATTTTTATACACATATTTTGTGGTTCTAGATATGACTTAATTAATGATAAAACCAAGTGCATAGGGTTTATATAAGATGAAGTCTAAGTAAGGCTTTGAAGAGCATGGGGCAAATAAAGAAATATGCATGCAACATATTTTTTATTGTCAAGGTTTTTTTATATATAACTACACAATAAAATTTAAGTTAAATAGATTTCGCGTTTGGCATCAAGTAAAATATGAAAATATTAATCAACGTATATAAATAAAATATTATGCTTTATAATGTTTCAGAATGAAAGCAATACTCATTCGTGTACCTTCATCCTTTTTTAATAATGAAATATTTTAATTTGCGGTAGAAAAGAACAATTCCTTTGTAAAGATAGGAAATGTTTGGTCAAACTACACTTCATTTGTATCAAATAATAACATCACTATTAGAAAAATTTGTGTCTGTTGATAGAACAATCGATTATTGTACTAAAAATTTCTGTATTATTATTAATTTATAAATATGCAATCATTGAAGTATTAGTATTGAAGTACCTAAAGTAAATTTCCCTTGCATGCAATTACATTAATATGTGTATAAACTTTTTGGATAGGCTTGACACATTCATATTACCTAAAATATCATTACCGTCTAGAAATATTCTATTGTTAATAGTAATGATTGTTTGTCAAGTACTTGCACAAATATGGATTCCTTCAATGAAAACGAAGTCATTGGGGCTGTATATAAATTAAGAAATAAACTGACAGTTGGTCACGATGAACTCCCTAGAGTGTTGATTAGGGATTATTCTCAAATTTTTGTTACTTTTTTTAGTAATATTCCCTATCAAAATATACTTAATATAACTTTCCTAGGCAACTTTCCTAGACAACAGATCTATCCTATCTATCCTCAGATCTATCAAAGAATAAACACTTTAATAGATTTAAAAAACAAGGATTTTGAGGATAAAAAATTTTCGTATGTGCAATTTTTAGACTTGAGCAAAGCTTTCGACTACATGTACCATAACAGCTTAATAAGTAACTTATCCTTCTATAAATTTTCGATAAGTAGGAATAATCTAGTAAAATCATATCTTGAGGATAGGTCCCAATATGTACAGTACCTAAAGAAGAAATCAGATATAATCGAGACATACATTTGCGTGTCCCAAGAGTCAGTTTTGGATCCAATACTGTTCCTTATTTACATAAATGACCTACCTAACTACATCTGATCCTAATTTCATTTTACTCGCCTATGATACTACAATGATTTACAAACACCATGACATTAACCCCGTACTATCTAATGTTCTTGAAAATGAACCGGAAATTCATAACTGGTTTCTAAGTAATAAATTAGTCTTTTTTTAACATTTATTTAACGTCGGCCTATTTCCGCTACTGAGGCCTAACACCGACACCTGTAGACGAGCTACCCCCATACAGAAATTTTGCCGAACCTCTTCCCTTAAGAAGAGTAGGGATCTTTTACTTGCCTAACATTTAATAGACAAGGGACCGACGGCTTTACATCCCTCCAAAGAATGGTACATCTCCTATACAACCCTCGCCTAAGGTTGTATAGTTTCCGCGCATACACTGATATACAAGTCGTTGGAAGATGTATGAGGCGAGGACGTGGTCTTCGTTGGGACGGTCACCCATCCAACTATTAACTGCGCCTGTCAATCAGTCCTAAATAGGGAAAAGACACAATCTGTGGTTTTTAGTCTAAGGCAACATACTGTCGATATGAATAAGCCTGACAAACGTAAAGTTCTTAGGAGTCTACTTAGACCACAATTTGTCCTTTGACAGTCATGTAGTTGTATGTTTGTAAAAAAGTGTCCAACAACATCTTTTTAGTACGCAGTCTGATAAATTTGTATCACAGTCGACTTTATTAACAGCCCATCACAGTCTTATTCGTTCAGCTCTTCATATGCAATTTTGGTTCAAACTATGCACGTTTTCTCTATGCTAGAAAAGCGGTTAGAGCTATAGCAGGCTTAGGGTTTAGAGACGAATGTAAGGATGCTTTTAAGAAACTTTCGATATTAACATTACCTTGCACCCACCTACACTACCTCTTATTTATTAAATAAAATCAGGATAAATATGTAAAACGTGAACTGTTACTTTCCTATTCAACGAGGAATAATATGAGAATCAACCGTAATTTTCTGCGTTTGCCGTAGACAAGAAATGGCGCCATGGGCGGATCTAGAATGAAGTCAAAGGGGGGCTCCACAGATTATAGAAAGAAAAACAATAGGCGCCGCAGGCCAAAATTTTATATTTTTCAAGGTCAAACGCCTAAAATGAAAAGTTAGAAATCACCTTAGTGCGAAGTTAAATTGAAAGAAACAGGACTGTTCCAAATAAAATTTAATTATTTCAGAAAATTTAGTAAGTGATTAAAAAACATTTTTTTATCCATTAAAATATGTTACCTAATTAAAGGACTTTAACACAATCGTTTTCGATCACGCAATTAATCGACGAAACGAAACTCACTGCAACCAGCAACTTCTTATCCAGCGCATCTAATTTTCTTCTTCCTAGCTCCAATGGCCTCTTGCCCCAAAGGCACTCAGACAATCTGCTTTTCTAATCGCCAACTTTGCGTGAGAGACAGACAAAGTAAAATGAGAGCACTATATATTCGCTAAAATTAACGCCTGAAGACATTAGGGAAATTAGCCCCAGGAAAATCATAAGCTTTGTAAAAAATCTTGGAATCCTGGGCAACAACTAGGTGTATGGTAAATCACAAAAGATCTTTTAGGTCGAAGTGAGTAAGGCTACTCAGAGCCAAGCAAGCCCTGAAACAATCTACAATACATTCGCTGAAGACTGGGATCAGGAAAGCGGTTTTGTCACTTTTACTGTATATCTCTCTTTGTCACCGTTTCCTCTTTATTTTGATAGTAGGCATTGCTTTAGTATTCTCATAATAAAGAGGATACGGTGATAAACTCATTAATGGTCTCATCATATTATTAACATCTCTTCCTGGAATATCTTAGTATTATTATTGTCGTTATTATTGAGCCATGGGGAGGGCTATAGTCCCTATAGCCCCCCACCCCATAGATCCGCCCTAGAATGGCACAGATTACTATGCCATAAGTTTTTTAACATACTGCCGGAGAGTATTCAAAAACTACAATATAATCGTTTTAAAAGTGTAGTAAAAAAATATCTACTCGAAAACGCCTTTTATGATCTTAATGAATATTTATTATCTGACTTGTCTTGAAGGTATAACTATTTGACATCGTTCTTTAACTGTCTTTACATATTTACCATTCTTTTATATTTTATCTTCTTACGGACTTGTGTAAAAACTCCAATGTATAAGGCACCAATAGGGGCGAGCGTAGGTGCGTCTTTACTATGTACATACTTCGGTATGCGATGTAAAGCAACGACAGGCGCAGTTAGTACTTGGATGGGTGACCATTCCAACGGAAACCGCGTTCTCGCCTCACACATCTTCCAGCGGCTTGTATATCAGTGTATGCGCGGAAGCTATACTACCTTAGGCGAGGGTTGTATAGGAGATATACCATCCTTCGGAGGGGATGTAAAGCCGTCGGTCCCTTGTCTATTAAATGTTAGGCAAGTAAAAGATCCCTACTCTTCTTAAGGGAAGAAGTTCGGCAAAATTCCTGGTTGGGGGTAGCTCGTCTACAGGCGTCGGTGTTAGGCCTCAGTAGCGGAAATAGGCCGACGTTAAATAAATGTATAAAAAAAGGCACCAATAAATATCCAAATCATATTCCAAATTTTATCAATAACCACATTAATTCATCAATAAGGCATTTAGCTGCTGTTTCATTCAGTTTCACACTCACTTTAATAAATTATCAATTTGACCACTAATATTTACTCTTTAATTTATTATTTGTACAATTTCTTGATACTTACATTGCATTTTATTTTTAATATGTATATACTGTTGCCCTGTTGAGTAATGCAATTTAATTTAGGATGTGGCTATTTATACATACTGTCCAGGCAATTCACGCCGCACATGCGCGATGACGTTCAAACATATTGATATAGTAAGAATTATAAGGTTAACCATCAGCAGTCTGTGGTGTAATACTTAGTGTTCCCGATTCTCACACGTTGTATTTTTGTTTTCGCGTTTTTTGTTCCTTCGTTTCTGTTTGTACATTTTTGTCTGTAAATTCATTCTTCCTTCATTAATCTTGTAACAGTTTCCAAATTTTTTATACAAAACCAATTCAAAATTTAGAATCACAGTTTAGGCCAGCCTTGCGCAGCCCGTCGCTGGAGTGATTCGCGGATGGCACGGCGTACAAGTTACGGTGCCAGCGACAGCAACAAAATTTTAAAAAATAGTGAAAGTGCGCGAACGGCGAAAGCCAGTGATCGTTTTAACCCCTTGTTATGTTAAGCTTTACTTTTTAAGCATTTTTGTACAAAATTACCTTTTTAATTTACTTTTGTAAAAGGAGTTAGGTTTTATTTTTATATACATTTTTACTCACGCCGAACCAACCCCGCCTCGGCCCGACCTTGCGATGCACCACCGCGTCAACGTGGTGGTCGCAGGATCGGTCCCGGGACGGGTGCTGGGGAGGCAGTTCACTGTTCAAATTAAATTTTAATAAAGTTCTTTTGGATTGGATTGGATTGGATTCTCACACGTGAGGTCGACGGTTCGAATCCGCTTGCTACAGTTTTTTTTTTACCACATTTTGTTAACTAAAATACGTAATACGAATATTTCTTTAGGTTAGTTCGTTGGGTTAAATATGTTAATATTTTTTGATGTAGTATAGTTGTTTATGATAGATAATGTCCCTTGCCCTCGACGGCTATACTGTATGTATAAATAGCCAATTTCTTATACATACTGTATGTATAAATAGCCAATTGCGTATACATACTGTATGTATAAATAGCCAATTGCGTATACATACAGTATGTATAAATAGCCACATCCTTTAATTTAACTATTAGAATCATTGGAACATTAGATGTCTACATAGATGCTGTAATCTATTACATGATGGCTGACTATTAATATTTAACTCCTAAATACCATAAAATACTCTACAGAGCACGACCATGTTTAACAGATATATTCCAGTCTGCAGTCATTATAGTGCTTGTTAAAGCGAAACATGTTGTAAAACAACTTTATTTTTTTATTCAACTGTCAGCGGCAACACAATGTATCTGATGGATATCTCGTTTTTAAAATTACTTTTCGAGTGCATCATATTGGTTAACTATAATATAATAATGTGAATTACATGAGTTAGTTACTGGTGGTCAAATTAGTTCATTGGCAACATGTGGTACAATCTGTCCTGATTTAAATACAGGGCGGGGTATGAAAAAGGATCTTCTCTTAAAAAATAATTAATTAAGCAACGGTAACGACTTTAAAAAATAATATTTGGATTGTCTACTGTCAAGTAAACCTGAAATAACTTTAGTGGGAATTATATACAGGTCGGTCATCGAAAAGAAATAAATGAGAGATGCCAAGAAAAATGTATGAGTTCAAGTGAGCTTCTAGAGGGCAGAATATTAAAGCATAATATTTCAGTCACAAACTCCTGTATAAAGTCCTTATTTTAATATAGGGAACGGAACCAGACTGCACCCAACGGCTACTCTTCGGGCTATGTGCCCCGCCGAGCGCCGAATTACGAGTTACAAGCCTGGCACGTTAAGCGTAATAATTACAAATGCTTCGATTTCAACAAACACCAACCGAAAGACTGATCCTACTTAAAGGAGCTCTCGTGCCAGTCGTCCCACACCACTTGCAGACTGCAGTTTCGAGCTGTTGGCTCTCGTTAGTGCAAGATAGGCATGTGACGAGCGGCACGAGGATCCTTCGACTATTTGGTACATTTCGATATCATTAGGGTAGCGACATGCAAAACAGTCAACAGGCGCCATCTAACGGTCCAGTGTCTGTTACAATCGAAAAATAAATAGCCTGACTGGGCTTAGCATGGTTTCAAATGTGCTTTTAGATGGCAGAATGTAAAAACATAATATTTCAGTCACAAACTCCTCTATACAGTCCTTATTTTAATATAAGGAACGTAACCAGACTGTAATCAGCAGCTACTCTCCGAGCTATGTGCCCCGCCGAGCGCTGGATTTCGAGTTATAAGCCTGGCGCGTTAAGAGTTGTTCGGAGTGTATTAGTCATCCATGCTTCCAATTTTAATTGTAAATGACTTCACGTCAATAAAATGACGCAGCCTAATGTACGGTGTGCTTGGAAAGAGAGAGATAGAGATGTAATAGAATATGACATTGGACAAATTTATTATACCTAATCTTTAAATTTCTCGGTACACTTGAGGACATTAGGGCTAATTTTATTTTAGTTCTACAAAAGGGAAAATGTTTATTTTAATAATACCTATATGGGATGATAATGATTATTTTTGCAAATCGAAAATAAAATAATTTTTTTTTTATATATATATACTTTTTTTCTCTCATCATCCCACATTGTAACATGTTTTTAATGTCTTTTAGTGAAAGCCGTTTTTTAAAATAATGATTTATATGAAAGTAAATTGAACCGTCTTTCCGGCTTATATCCGGAGCGCTCTTAAGTGTAATAATTACATATTACCAACAGAACGCTAATGCGTCGATTGTAACATTGCCTGCTGACTATTTTGCATGTCTCTATTCTATAATAGGCGTATTCTTTCTGAATCAATATGTCTTTCATTGCCTGCCTCTCAGAATGTCTTTGATTGAGTCATATTTCTGAGAGACAGGGGTATCCAGTTGCATATTTTTTTGCTTTCGTATATTACTGATTGCTTCGTTAAAGTTGATTTGGGGATGGGTAGAGGCAGGGTTAAATTTAGCACTTGCCTCGTGTTATGCTCAGGCAGAGGATCGATATGTAGTGTGTTTAGTATTTTCTTATGTATTAGGCATACTGTTTCTAAAATAAAGATGCATGTAAGCGTTAATATTTTGTGAGCGATAAAAAGAGGTTTACAACGATTCCCTCGGATTGTATTACATAAGTATCTTAGTGCCCTTTTTTGTAACACAAACACAGTTTTCAGAGAATGTTTACTACATATTTCCCAGAAAGGGATTCCGTACCTTATATGGGATTTAATCAGGGAAAAGTAAGCCGTTTTGCAGCCCTGAACTCTAATTCATTTGAAGTTATTCTCACTGCATAACAACCAGATGCTAATTTTTTATTTAAATTAGAGACAAGTACAATAATGTACATCAAATTTTAGCTTCTCATCAATATATAACTCAAGAAATTTTGTATGGGGTTGATTCTCAATAGGGTGGCTATCCAAGAAAAGATCAGCATAGTTAAATTTGAAAGTAAGTATATTCGTTTTGTTTATATTGAATACAAGCGAATTAGAATCACACCATTTTCATTTACTTTACATATATATCTGACTTTATAATATCTTGTAGACTGTTAGCATTTTTACTATGCCACAGAATGGTAAAAGCGTAAATGTGCCTTGAATATTAATAGTGGCTAAGTCGTTTACGTATAACAAAAATAAAATGGGCCCTAGTATAGACCCATGAGGTACACCACAGTTAATATCTTCCACAGTCGATATCTCGCCGAGGATGCTTACAACTCGAGTATGCTGAGACAGGTACGATTTAATCCAATTAATAATTCACCCCTAAAACCGTAACACAAAAGTGTTTGAAGCAGTATTTCATGATTTACGCTGTCAAACGCTTTCGAAAAATCGCAAAATAGTGCACCGACATCATGTGTGTTTTAGGAATTTTGAAATCCGAACTGATTTTTATTTAATGTGTTATGTTCATCTAAAAATTTTGCCATTTTCTATTTTACAAGTTTTTCAATAATTTTTGACAACGTGGACAGTAATGACATAGGTCGGAAATTTGATAGATAATCTACTTCCCCACCCTTATATAGAGGGATGACAATTGCTTTTTTTAGGTCTGACGGAAATAATAATAATAATAATACGTTTACTTTCAACATATTTACACCCAACAGAAAATAATGAACAAAATATATAAAAATAACAATAATGAGATAGAAATTTACAAAATTACATTAATTTACATTACATTACATAATACATACATGCATACATACAAAATACATGCATAATACATACATACATTATATTACATAATTATATCAATTTATTATTTATTAATTATAAAAAAGACTGTAGATGTTATAGATTAGATTGTTATAATTAGACTTAATCGGTTAAATGAATCTTTGTAGATATGAATAATGTGGTTTACAGTATCATAGTTGAGGTCGCACATATGAGCGACTTCATGACATATCTTGCACATGTTGAATATTGGAGACTTAACCTGAATGTTAGTTCTGCTGGTATTGACATAAAATGCATTGTGCAGACGAGCGTTCTGCCTTGGTACATGAAAGTTAATTCTATTTACTAAGTGAATACAATCTAATTGGCTACGCAGTATTTTATATAACAATTGCAGTGCTGTGCAATTTCTTCTAAGATCAAGCGAGTCAAAATTGAATGAATATAGTAGTGTATTGTGATCAAAGCCCCTAACAGGATAGGACTCATTGGATATGAAATATATATATATTTAAGAAATCGTTTTTGTATGGACTCAACTTGCATTTTAAAGTTTTGATAAACAGGTGACCAGATGACAGACGCATATTCAAGTTTGCCTCGTATAAATGATATGTATATTAATTTCAGAGTGTTGATATCCGTAAAGCTGCCCCAGTTCCTTATACAATACCCGAGTACTTTAGAAGCCAAAGTAACAATTGTGCTTATATGAGTAGAAAAATTGAGCTTGGAACCGAATGTTACTCCAAGATCCTTAAAATCGGTCAAGAACGGTACCATTAATCGTATATACAAATAAAACTGGCCTTTTGTTATTGTAGAAGAACATTATCTTACATTTAGATGTATTTAGTTTTAAGTAGGTATTCTCGCACCATTCGTTAATTGAGTCTAACGCCATTTGTAAGTCAGAACAGTCGTTTGGCTTGCTTACTTCAGAGTAGATTTTCAAATCGTCCGCGAAAAATAAATGTGTAGAACTCATAGTGAGGGATAAATCATTAATAAATACTAAGAATAAAAGTGGCCCTAGGTTGGATCCTTGAGGGACTCCAGATGTTGAAAAAAGCTGCGAGAATACACCCGTTGCAAAGGATTCAATAATTGCTGTCCCTAATACAGTCAAGATGCATCTGATAGGATTTCAAATACCCATACGGACATATCATCGATACCAGATGAAACTTTATTTTTTATTCCTTTTATGATTTCTTTTAGTTGGCTTACAGTAATCGTAGTTAATGTAAAATTCCCTATTATATAAAAATTGTTAAGACAATCGATAGGTTTTGTTATGGTATGATATTTTCAGTTAATTTTGCAGCAATAGAACAATAATAGTTATTAAAATCGTTCGGAGTTACGTTCGGTTGTACGGAGACCAGCTGATTTCTTTCGCCTCTAAGATCATTGGCAATGGCCCAGCAGTCTTTCATTTTATTTTTCGCTTTTTGTAATATATTATCATAGTAAGTTTCTTTTTCACGTTTGATAACATTTTTATATATATCACGGTACCTATTAAAATAGTTTATAAAGAAGTTATGGACATGTATTTTCTAATATAATGCAATAAGCGCAAGTTTGCGGCGGACGTTTTAATACCTCGTGGGATTCAAGGCTTCTTATTTTTTATTTTAATTTTTTGTAATTTAAATGCTTTGCGGAAAGTTTCAGTTAGTAATTTATGAAAGTTATCAAGCGTATTTCTATTGATCAGGTCACTGGCATCTACTGGACTATGTTATCGTACGTAGGAAGCATCTCAAGGACGTCCAAATTACAAAGGCGCGTATTGATAGCGAATGTTGGACCGATCATCGTCCTGTTGTCTCTAAAATGAAAATTGTTATGAGACCCAAACACCGAAGAACTCAAGTAAAACGTAGACTCCGTCTCTGTATTAGTAAATTGCGTGACCAACAAACCGTCGAACAGCTAAAGCAAAAAGTTCAAGAGAATTTGAGTGCACTAGAAGAAACCAATTCTGTAGATGTCGCTGCTACCTGGACACAAATTAAAGACAGTTTAAAAAGTGCGAGTGAGGAAATTCTTGGCACTGCAGCAAGTAAAAAACAGGAGGACTGGTTCAATGATAATGAAGCTTTTATACAAGAACTTCTTGACCGCAAACATACTGCCTTCCAAAACGCTATCAACCACCCCAACGACTCATCAAAAGCAGAAGCTTTTACCCAATCTAAGTATGAAACGCAACGCGAAATCAGAAGAATAAAGAACGAGTGGTGGGCAAGCAAGGCCAGAGAAATTCAAAGGTACGCCGATTCACACGACTACAGGAATTTCTTTCAAGGAGTAAAAGCAGTGTACGGCCCCAGTCGGAAAAATATGTGCCCTATTAAAGATTTAAATGGAAATCTCCTCAAAGAAGACCAGGAAATAAGAGCCCGATGGAAAGAACACTACTCTAACATTCTTAACCAGCAAAGTCAAGCCGATCACGATATTATAAATCTGATCCCTCAATATGACACCTTCGAAGACTTAGATAAACCACTAACAACGGAAGAGATCTTAACCGCCATTGGGCAGCTAAAAAATAACAAATCTCCCGGCGCCCACTCACTCCCAGCTGAGATCTTTAAAGCTGTGTCGTCAGAGCTCATACCCTACCTCAAAAAACTGTTTGATGTCGTGTGGGAAAGTGGTCAAGCTCCGCAGGAGTTTCGTGATACACTTTTAATCAACCTCTTCAAAAACAAAGGGAGCGCTGCGGACTGTGGAAATTACAGGGGTATAGCTCTCCTGGCTGTTGGAGGGAAGATACTCACTAAAGCGATGGCAAATAGGCTAACACCTGTTATGGAAATGTTACTTCCTGAAACACAGAGTGGCTTTAGACCAAACCGAGGCACATCGGATTTAATCTTCACACTTAAACAGCTTCAAGAAAAAGCACTCGAACATCAAGGAGAGGTTCACATGGCCTTCATTGATTTGACCAAGGCGTTTGACTCGGTGGACAGGGAAGTGCTCTGGAAAATTATGCTCCGCTTAGGTATCCCTAGATAATTTGTGGAAGTATGTCGCAGTCTACATACAAACAACAACGCCCAGGTTATGTATAATAATGAGGCAACCGAACCTTTCCAAACCCTCACTGGAGTTAGGCAGGGATGTGTCCTGGCACCCCTACTCTTTAATTTGTTTACCACTGCTCTAACAATTATTGTTGACAACAAACTGACAGTCAGAGGAATAGGTCTCAGATACCGTTTTGATGGAGGTCTCTTTAACACAGGGCGCTTTAGAGCTTTCACGAAGACACGCACACGATTCATTTGTGATCTCCAGTATGCGGATGACTGTGCACTTTTAGCCTCTACGCCGGAAGAGCTTCAAGAACTTTTAGATGTGTATGCCCAGAGCTATGATTCCTTGGGACTTAAAATCAACATTGGAAAGACTAAGATTATGTCAACTCCTCATCAAGTGAACCAAATAGACATTACACTTAACGGAAATTCTCTTGAAGTGGTGGATCAGTTCAATTACTTAAGCAACGTTGTTAATAACAAAGCAAACATGGACAGCGAGATTCGCAATAGAATTAACGCTGCATCTAGAGCACTCTGGGGACTTAGAGAGAGAGTATTTGACAACCACGACCTTGCTTTGTCAACGAAAATGGCTGTCTACAGAGCAGTTGTCATTCCAACACTGCTATATGGATGTGAAAGCTGGGTCACTTACCGTCGTCATGTGAAAGAATTAGAACGTTTTCAGCAGAGACACCTCAGAAGTATGATGAAAATCCGTTGGTTCCATCACATATCAAACGTGGAAGTACTCAGGAGAGCAAATAGCCTTCCAATTGAGGTGCTTATTTCAAGAGCACGCCTAAGATGGGCAGGTCACGTTCATCGTATGCATGATAACCGCCTTCCTAAATGTACACTTTATGGTGAATTGCTAAGCGGTAGAAGAAGGCGTGGCGGTCAACGAAAGAGGTTCAAAGACGGTCTCCATGAAAATCTAAAATCCTGCGGTATTGCAGACGAGCAATGGGAACAACTTGCAGCGGACAGAACCGAATGGCGAGGGGTTGTGGCCAGCTATCAAGGAAATGTTGCTGCAAGAAGGCCGAATCCAAGACCTAACCAGGTCTATGTTTGTCCTGACTGCGGTCGACATGTGCTCTCTCGAATTGGCCTCTATAGCCATAGTCGTGTGCACCGTAGATGAATGGGAATTACAATAGACTACGCCTTTTACTTGTTTTTTATTGTACACAATTTATCGACTGCAACATTTTTATACTCGGACTCGAGTAGCGGCTAATAATAATAATTGTTTAGTAAGTCTTCCGAGTTTGTATTTTGGCAATACTCGAAAAACCTATCATAATTCCTTTCACTATAAATTCTACTTAGTCTCATGGTCAGACTATGGTGAGGGAACAACAAAGCAAAAATGTTTTCTTCAATGTTGTCATTGATTAGTCCTATCCATATGCTAGTGTGACCAGAAAGATCAACAACATACATAAATAGTTATGTATTTTTTGTTTTCATATGTATTTTGTTTCAAATTGAAATTTATCGCTGAATACCATTTGATATAATTTTTTATTCCAATATCTACGTACATTAGCCCACTGTAACCTCCGAACCAATTACTAAGAGCTATTTATTCATTTGGCATACAAAAACGACTCGTAAGGAATCCAAAACTCCATTCATCAATATACGTTTGGTACTGTAGCTGAGAATTAACAAAAATGCAAAATGAGCCCTTAGCTTGCGTCCAAAATTAAATCATATATTTGTTGGTCAAATTATTTTCACGTATTCCATGCGTACCAGTTTCTTTGCCAAGCAGTATATGCGACTCCGACAACAGACGATGTCAATGATAATTCTTTGCAAGGAGTTGCTCATTAAAAATAATTATGATACACAAGACCTTTACGTAATAAACTTTAAAAGTTAAAACAAGTACAATAGGAGAATGTCATAATAAATACCTCCAATTAATTTCGTACCTTTAGGAAATAAGAATAATGAAACGAGTTCATTTTTGTAGTACGAAGTCTTTATTATAACAACGGTCTCGCATTAACGACAAAGAATAGAACGGTGAAAATATTGTAGACTAATTTGAAGTGAGTTGTGTTTCTAATTCAAATAGGCAAGACGAAATAAAATTCCGGGTAAACAATGAGATATTTCTCATATATTTAGTACTTTTTGGGTTAAATGGTAATAAAACTAGACATATCACATATCGTCGTATTCGAAATAATGTTTAGGATGAGCTATACACGTTCTATTTAAAAAATGATGTTTTTATCAAAAATCAAACACTTAAAAATTTAATAGTCACATAGATAGATAGATAACAGAGGAGCTTGTTTTTCGGCCTTTACCACCGCGACCATTTCAGGTCTATCGTGGTGCTCCTAAAATACTTTCATTAGAGCACCTCATCAAGCTTTGTTCTTTGTACCAGACCCCAAAGGGACCTATTGTGTAGCTGTCCACCTTTAGTTTTTCTCCTTCGAGTACTTGAAATCTTAGTCTCGCTAAGTAAGCTTTCACAGTGGCGTAATACGTAAACTCGGGTTTTCTCTACCTCATGATAGAACCTGCATATTGCGTCCTATGTCAGACCCATTAGACTCATGTGCCTATTTAGCCGGTAGTGCCCAGTTAGAAAGCATACTATTATTCTGATGGCCTTCCTATTTTGGCTTAGTAGGTCTTCCGTGAATTTGCCCGATCCTTCTTTAACTAATTCTTTGGCCTGTGTCTGCCTTGGGAGTTGGTTCCTCCACCATTCCAGAGATTACCCATTCCTTAATGGCTGCTCGTACGCATGTCTTTGCCACTCCGAGAAGAGCGCAGGTCCTCCCATTGGGGCTTTGAATGCTCCTTCTTTGGCCAGTTTATTTGCTTTTTCATTTCCTCTAAGTACCTCGTAGCCTAGTACCCATGCTAAGGTGACTCTGTTCTAACTTCCCAGTTCTATAAAGGCCGTTAAGCAGAATTGATTTGCATAGAACTGATTACTTTTATTGCCGCTTGGCTATCAGAGAGAACGGCAATCGACTGGTTGACAATGCCATATCCTAGGAAATAGAAGACTTCTCTGGACAGTTTTCAGAGGAGTTCGTCAACCGGGATTGCCCACAGTAGTGAAGAAAGCACTCCTCCTTGGAGACAGCCTTTGTTAAAATCCTACTGTCTAGGCTGGCTTTTATTCAGTCTAGGCTGGCTTTTATTCACTGGTAGATCGCTGTTGGGACTCTCTGTTTGATAATGCCCTAGTTACTGGGTGCGTTGTCGAGTTATTAAATGCTCCTTCTATGTCTAGAAATGTTAATACTGCTATTTCCTTGTGGTCTCACTTAACACTTAATATTAGCTTACTATCAAGAATTATTATTTGGTTGACAAAATGAAATAGAAATTGCCCATTAGAAAATAAGTCTAAAGATGACTTCTTTAGCTATACATTTTTAGTATGCTAGTGTAAATATACAGGTTGGATAGTGGCTCACGGCAGGTTGTCTGGAGAATTTAATGAACGCGTGCCCACGCTGTCTGCTCATAAGCGACCTTAACTATAGACATCGTAACTAGAACTGCCATCTTAACAACACGAACGGCAACACTCTGTTCGACTATGTGAGTAGTCGAAATGTCATCCTGCAATATCCGGATGATCCCACGCATTTTCCGGATAATGGCACAACACCCACAACCTTTGACATAGTGGTCAATAAGGGCATGAGGAACTCTACAGCCCCCGTGGCTCTGGTGGAACTTGCGTCCGACCACAATCCCATTGTTCCGACCGACTCGACGAGGCGGCCATTCGAGACATACACAAAAAGAACAGACTGAGACGGCTTTGGCAGCGAAATCACGATTTCAACGCTAAGGCCGAGATGATCAGATTGCAAAAGCAAATCAACACTGTTAAGAACCAGAAATGGGGGAACAAACTGGCAGCGCTGAATCTTCAGGACAACTCGCTGTGGAAGCTGGCGAGGTCACTGAAAAATACGCGGGAGGTTATAGCCGCCCTGACACGTGCGATCGGACAGACGTCGTTGACAGACGCTCAAAATGCGAGCGACTTAGCTGACCATTTCCAGACCATACATAACGCCAATATGCCGAATAATCCCGAAAACGACATAGACGAACTAATTGGTCATGACATACAATTGACGCAACGAGAATTTCTAAAAGTCATGACCAAGCCCTCGGAAGTAGCAGAAATTGTCAAAAACTTACGAAACAATAAAGCTGCTCAAATATCTCCCGAGGAAAGGTATTGTGCAGTTGACGTATATCGTTAACGGCTACAGCACTGACCCAGTCAGTCGAAATGCGCCGTGGTCATTCCCATCCCGAAGCCGAAATAGAATGCGAAGTTCGCCGGCAGTTACAGGCCCATCTCGTTGCTGTCGGCGATCTCCAAGTTGGTGGAGAAGTACATCCTGATCAGGTTCGATACTATTCAGGAGGAGCTCCACATCGATAATGAGTCCCCGTTCGGCTTCAGGAAGGGCAGGAGCACGGTGCAACAGGTCGTTAGGATAGTTAACGACGTCAGAGTGCAATACAACCTCAGAAAGAACACCATGCTGCTTCGACACAGTCTGGATTCCGGGACTACTCTACAAGCTTCATGACTACAACTTCCCGGCTCACCTCATAAAACTTATTCACTCGTTTCTGACGGGCAGAACCCCGAAAGTTCGAATGAATAACAAACTCTCAACACTGCGGGACATTCGTGCGGGAGTCCCGCAAGGATCATACCTGTCACCGAAATTGTACAACTTATACGTCTCCGACTTTCTAGAGTTTCCGAATACGAAACTGGCCAAGTACGCCGATGACACAGCCATGTACGCGCATTCGCACAAGCAGCGAACATGCTGCTGAAGGCTCGTGCCACGGCTTATTACGACCGGTAGAAGATTCGGGTGAACGCTGAGAATGCGTTGCCTTACTGAAAATAAAATTATCACTCCTATTTAGATCCGGGGAAACAAAACTACTTGGGGGTCAGACTGGACCAACGACTGACGATCACACACATATCAGTGAGACAATACGTACGGTCTACTCCCTGTCCACGAGTCTATATCCGTTCATGGTCAGGGGTAAGAATAAAAAACTGTTGTACACGATGTTGGTCAGGCCGTCCATCACATACGCGACGTCAGTGTGGTGCAGCATACCGGCCACGACAATGAAAAAGCTAAAAGTGCTTGTGCACAAATTCATGCGCCTCATATCAAATTCAGGAAGATACACCTTCCTCAGAGACCTATACGCACGCTGCAACAACATAACCCCGATAGCGGACTATGTCCAGCATATCTCTCAAAACTTCTACTAGTTCAAGCTGGGCGATAGTCCACTAACAAGACACATAACGCAAATTATGCAGCACAATGCCCCATTTCAGATCAAACACCCCTTAACTTACCAGACGTTACCGATTTTCCGACAGCCACTATAGCCAAGTTTCAACAACTATATCTTTCTCTAATCCTATCCACCTTTCCCTAGTATTTCATACCTTTTAATTATCTTTAAATCTTTCCTGTCCCCCTCTTCCTTTCTGTTTGTGTATTTCTGTTGCGTTTGTTAGTTTTTCTTCGTTTCTTTTTGTACATTTTTGTTTCAAAATTCACTTCACATCATTAACCTTTTAAAAAATTGCAAACTTTTAATCAAAATTTCCAGCCCTGCGCAGCCCTGCATTGGAGTTGTTGGTGCCTGCGTCCAGATACCAAATGTAATAAGTGTTTTTTGTGCGCCAGTGTTTTTAAAAATTAGTGTAGTTTATATGTTTTGTTGAGCTTCTTCTCAAGCATTTTTGTTAATTCTTATTACCTATTTTTATTTTATATTTAAAAAGGAGTGTAAGTTTAGTTTTGTTGAATTGTTGTTTTCGCCGACCCAGGTCTGTTCCGCCCGATCCTGCAATCCGTCACCGCGTTAATGCGGTGGTTGCACGATCGGTTTCGGAGCAGGTCCTGGTGAGGCAACTATTGTATCATTTATTATTAATATGCAATGGTACACAATGCTTAATAACTTTCGATTGAATAATAATCCAAAACAGATAATCGTCATTTTTTAAAAGTAGAATTGATATCTAACAATCTGGAAGGCTTTGGCCAAATCAGTAAATGCATAATATCAGTTTGTTATTGTATTGAAATTATTAGTGAGTTAACTTAAAGCATCATCTGTAGATATATTGCCTAAACCTAAGCTAACTACTGGTTCTTCTTCTAGTTATTTTTTGCAATTGGATGTATTACTTTCTAGTTTATCACCTCTATTTGTGGTATTTAAGTATTCCGATTTCGAATGCTTTATGTATGTTATACCCAAGAAAATATATTATTTTCTTGTATTACACCATCATTTGTTATAATTTAAACGAAATAATTATGTAAACAAGTGATTCTGTTATTATTTCTTTAATGTCCTTAAGAATCTCTCATATTAGCTTATCATTTTTTGGTGTCTTTGCCATTTTTAATTTCATAATAGCACCTTTGATTTCAACCTTAGTGGAGACCAGATATATTGAACACCTATAATATTTTATGATTAGCTTGATAGCTAATCTTGTCCTGAATCCCTCAATCCTGAAGTCTCAAGTTGACTGAATTCGTTGAATTATGATTTTATTTTATTTTAAATATATGGTACTTTGTAATCTCCGAATGTTACCAACATGGTTGGCGAATCGCATGTCGAATAGAATAATCGAATACAACGTTCAAGTCTCTTGATGTTTTCAGAAACTACGCCAGTGGAAAGACAGTTTTCTTGAGGAAACTATTGGACAATAACATATTATTTATATATGTTTTAATTCAATCAAAATAATGTAGTTGCGCGTGCTCTTGAAATTTTTTTTTGTAAAATGCAGCTTTAACAAAGTCCATCAAATCCACTTAATCAGAATTTAAGTTCCGTACCGAAACATATTTATCTTATAAAAGAAACATCGATGAAATCTGCACAACGTGTCGATGTAATGAGGTAAGCACACAATTTAAGTTTCCAAACTTCATATCAAGAAATGCTTGGATAATCCTCTCGCCTCAGAGAAAATTATTTTCTAAGTAACACTTTTGGATACCAAGTTGTTTCATAAACTATGCGGTTTTATGTCGAGTGTTTGAGTTGGTGTTGATGTGCTACACAATCTGTACAACAAATAGGTAAGCCAGCAAATCACATTTCTTGATCGATATCGTTTATTCAACGAGCATATTGTTAGGTAAGGAGTATTCATATTTGAGGAGAAAGCTATAAAACAGCTTTAGTAGGTTACATATTGATACAAATTATTTTTCCAAATTCTAAATTGATATACTTTGCAATAATATTAAACAAATATTGAGAACGATACCTGACACAGAATTATTAAAAACAAACAATAAATACGAACTTCTACTCAATAGGTAACTTGCTAAATAAGCATGTAGTAAAATTATAAATACGAATTTTATTAACGCGGGCGACCGACAGTCAAATTCTTAAGACAGTCCTATTCTTAAGTATTAAGAAGTGCGACTCCTTATCCTAACGCATCTCCCCACATCAATGATATTGGTAAGAGCCCCCCATTTATTGTTATTGTTGTTGTGCCTGTTTGTACTGTGACACTGTTTGTTGCTATTTTGTTAATAAACTATATTTGTTTTAAATTCGTCTTCTACTTTGACTACCCAATCTCCCTCTCTCACAAGCCACGTGGTCGTCAGTTACGGCTTCCCGAAAGGGGGGTCGTGACAATATAATGATGGCTATTATTCACGAGGGTGAACTTTACGACACATGCCGCAGGCCAACAAAAAGTATCTATGTGCCAAATTTGGTTAAATCGTTAGAACCGTTCCAGAAGAGAAATATGTATTTTTTTATAATAATAATAATAATAATAATTTTATTCGTCACAATGATACATCGTAGTGCTTGGACAAGCCATAATTACACAAATAAAGGAAAAGTGGACATAAACAAAATATAAATAGAATACATGTACATAAATAAATATAAATACAAACATACACATAATAAATATAAGTACACTTATAATAAAACATAATTCCAAAACAACAATAATAGTACATACAAATAACAAATTAGCCTGGATTTTCATACATAAAATCGTATATACTGTTGTTATCATTGGATAAGAGGTGTCTTTTAAGTTTAAGTAACGCAAAAAAAAATATTTTTTTTTGTTGAAATATGCTTAAAATGTCATGAACACGTCGAGATTTTAAATTTGAAAGAAAAGAATTCGTGTCTGTCGGTCTGTAATTTCTTTTTGTGCGCACGTTTACTCTGGAGCCGTTTATGATATTGACTTGAAATTTGGTACCCCTATGTATTATAACGAGATATGGAACTAGATTATATTTTGATCTAATTCTGTTGGGGGGTCGGGGGGTAAATGGGGTAAATAAGGGTAAATAGGCAAAGCAATTAAGTTAGAGTCCATAATATTGCAATTTAGGGCATGTACGAAAAGTCCAGAGCTTAAAAAATTTTTTGGCATCAGTTACCTGCTACGTTTTCGTTTTAGATAAACTATGTTGGATCGTAAGGGTTACAAGATATTACAGAAAAGAAACTCACTTGGGCTGCTGTGCGTAGCAGATCGCAGACACTACCTAGCCCGGATAAACGATGTAACGTGCCCACGATAAAATTTCACTAGCTCAGACTATCTCAGGACGTTAAGCCCAAGTTAACATAAACTATTATAAATTATTAGTTTACTTACTTACACAAATCACTGAGGGTTCCATACGTAGTGGTCGCAGACGAAATAATGACACCTTCTTTAAACATGAAATGCACTATATTTCAGAATTTACAAATATTTATTGGTTCTCTAGCATGAAACCTGGCGATGTTCGAAAGGTGTGGTTATTTTACCGATTAATAAGTTACAGCATAAATAAAGATGCCTCGTGTAGCTACACTGGATTTGCAACGTGACGATGAATTAAAATAAATCTGGCCACAACGGGTCTGATTAGAGAACCTCCTTAAGTACTAGTAAATGTGTAAAATATTTAAATATATACAAGTTAAAATACAAAAATAAGTATGAATGTATATAACCACGCAGAACCACTGAAGGTGGTCCCCGGTGAAGAAAACAGCACACTTATCTAGGGTGGTACGATACCCAGACTTCGACGATGCAGAAACTGCAGCCCTACGGTGGTGTTTTCGGAAAGAAAGGAATTGACCAGACGATGGGGTTGATCACAGCCTCTCCATCCCTGGAACTTTCTACCTTTGTGTGTGTGTGTGTGTGTGTGGGCGTTCTAGCCCTGTCCGTGGAATTTCTTGCTGTGTGTGGAAGCCCCGTCCGTGGAACCCTAAAGATATACCGATTTAATTTGCACGGTTGGAAATGCATGTGAAGCGTGCCTAATGAGAGCAATTTAAATCTGACATTACCCACAAAAGAAATATAATTTACCTCTTACTGAGGGAAAACAATACACCAAAACTCCTAGAGAAGGCTACAGCTGAAGAAATGGGATTGAGTCCGTCTTACAAACCAGCGAGATATGTCCAAAGGAAAGCCTATAAATTTGTGAAGCACGTGAATAGAGACCGGTAAGATGGCGAAAATGAGGTTAACTCACCTACACTTAAATCTTTCAGTAGTTAAAATTCGCCCCCAACAACAAAATATTCCGCTCAACAGAACAACAACAAATAGAGGAAATTTTATTGGTGTTGATAATTCCAAAATCCACAAGGATGCCTTGAATAACACAAGTTTTCAGGAATCAACAACCATGTAAAATGCCATCAAAACATCTCTCCCTCTTTTGATAACAGATGGAAGTCACGTGACCGCTCTTGGAGACCCCGCTGGGAGACGCGCGACCACCCACTAGCGACTGTTAACTATATACGGCCCGCAAAACACACATGTGCAATACAGGTCCCATATACAACTGGGCCTTAACACCCCCCCTCACTAGCACCCGCAATACCTTCCCCACACCATTATGAAGGGGAGTAAAAAAAATTAAAATGTGATTATGTTGTATACAAGAACAAAACGTCTCAAAAAATTTTTTTGGCGTTAGCTATCCCTCTACCACCCCCGCCCTATTATTAAAGGAAATACAAAATTAAATTGGGATTTAATTTATATACGAGAACCAAGGGACTCTAAAATTTTTTTTGCATTAACCACCACCTCTACTACCCCCATTGCCACTCCCGTCCTATTGTTAAAGGGAGTAAAAAATTAAATTGGGATTTGGTGTGTATAAGAGAATCAAGGGCCTTTAAAATTTTTCGGCATTAGCCACCCCCTCTGCCACCCCTATTGCCATCTCCACCCTATTATTAAAGGGAGTAAACATTAAATTGGGGTTTAGTGTGTGTACGAGTAATTTTAAATTGAGAAACTGGTAACTGTTTCACATTATTTGGGAGAGAGTTATACAAACCAATACCAAAGTTGTTTTGTTGTGTGGAGGTGTTTCTTTTAGTGGAAAAGAGTAACGCGCTTGTCTTATTTGAGTTTAAGCATAGCTTGTTTGCATTAATCCAGTCAGAGGCTTTATTAATGATATAATTTGCAGAATCGTCAACCTTGCTGTCAGCAGCTTTTAGATGTTTCGCAAAAGTAGTATCATCAGCAAAGAGAACGATAAACGCCGAAATGCACTGGGTAAATCATTTATATATATTAAAAATAGCAATGGACCTAACACGCACCCCTGTGGAACGCCATGTTTCATCGGCAGCATGTTACTAAGTTTGCCACTACGAAATACGCACTGGTGACATTAGATCAAACACTAAACGATGACATTTTAGCTTATCGAGTAATATCTGTCTGCAAACACAATCAAAAGCCTTGTGCATATCGAGGAAGGGCGCTAAAGTTGAATTGCCGTTCTCAAAGCCCTCACTTATAAAGTTAATAAGTTCCAATATCGCTACTGACGTACTTCTACTTTTCCTAAAACTGAATTGTCTCTGTGGTATAATTTTTGCTTTATTTAATTCACTGAAAAATATACCTGTTACGAATATAAGGTCAGTGGAGCGGACATTATATTTTCCTTATACACATCTTCTGAATGATTATAGAGGTCTGTGGCCTTAGGGTTTTTTACAGACTTCAGTACATCTTGAACCTCCCCCTCTAGAACAGGATAAAGAAAGAGATATCGGTTACTCGGATTAAAGCTGTTTTCTAAATATTCCGTATGGGTTGACTTTGAAGTGAGTATTTGGTTTAATAATTTGTCGGCTATATGGGTAAATATTTTTTTTTAAATTTGTAGAAAATAAAGAGTCGGAATTTCTCCTACTAATGATTTTGTCCGTATTTTTGTTAATAATATTCCAAATTGTTTTTTGCTTATTGGTTGAAACTAGTATGTGCGTATTTACTCCATATTTTTTAAATTGCGTAATAAGTTCGTGTTCATTATTTTTTTTGTTTGAGTTCTGGTAATATGTCTTCATTGCTTGACGATAACTTGTTAATATACAGATGATCAATTTCATGTTTTTTATATACAATCTTTTAACTTTATCTTCCACAGCCTCCGTCCCAGAACTTTATTGGTGTTTCTACTCCCGCTTTTCACCCCGTTGATTCAGGAGGTTGAAATCCTGATCCATTTTCTTTTTTTAAATTCCTCTTTTCATTGCTAATTATTTTTTTTGTTTAAATGATTAAGTCCTTTTATTTAAATAATTAAGCATTCCTGTTAATAGTTTTAATTATTACTTGAACCCGAATCCTCTGGGTAATAGGCGGATGTTCCTATTCACTGACCCAATATAAAATTCATCTCGGTACTTAAGAAGTGTACTTATATTTTCAAAATGTAATAACTCAAAACCAAAAACCCATTCGAACAAACGAAGCAAGACGTATTCCTTTATTTTTGCTCTAATTTCGCAAAAGAAACGACCTCCCAGTTGTGAGGAGTGTAAGGTCCCCTTGTAAGAATTTTATAAAGTGAAGAATCTGTATAAAATACCCTGTAGTAAACATTTCCAAAAGTAGGTTCAATAATTGCAACACGAATTTTCACTAACCACTGATTTATTAATCACTAAATTAAAATAATTAGTCTTTATAATAACACACTAATTGTAACCTTTATTTACTATATACTCATTACTATAGTTCAAAACTTTTTACTGTTATTTATCCTATCTGATCACTTAACTCTATTGGAACTGTACCAAACTGACTCCGTGCGTTGCATCCGCTTCTTATATATCCGTGGCACTTATTTTTGATTCGTCCGTTTCCCTCCAGACTATTCCAGACTGTCATTTGAGACATTTCTACTCCTTCCAGTGTATTCTATGAGGCAGCGCCACACTGGGCCGACTGGTGAACTATTGTTATATTGTTAGCCAATTAGGCAGGCTAATAGAAAACAGACTAAAAGTCTGTCTTCTACTAGGGTAAACCTATCTCCGCAAGAGGGCGTGGGCGTACACATAACAATACAGTACCCTATAATTACGTTGGCAGTATTTTATTCCACCGAATTTCTTTATAAGCGATTTAGCGCTGAATAACCCGAATAACACCCGAAACTACAAAACTTGTAATAAAACCACGTATATATTATTTCAGACTAGACGCCAACAACCTCAAATAAAACTCAAAATGAAAGACTTTCAGCTACAAAAATCTTCAAATATTAAATTACTGGGTATTGTGATTGATGAAAAATTAAATTGGAAGGATCACATCAGTGTAGTGAGTAATAAATTAAATTCAGCAATTAGAAATTTAAGAAATATTCTCTCTCAAGCTCAGTTGCTCAATGTATACTATAGTCTTGCCTATAGTCACCTTAAATACCTTGTGATTCTCTGGGGTTCTACTACTGTATCAGATAGAATTTTTATCCAACAGAAAAGGATTATTAGGGAGAAAATTAATCTTCTCCCTCGGTCCTTTAGATTCATGTAGGCCAACTTTCACAGAAAATAATATCCTGACATCAGCATCCATACTAATTTTAGAGGCTGCTACTTTCGTATCTGGCAACAATAGTAAATTTGAAAGTAACATTCATTCTCACAACACCAGATCGGTAAATGATATCCATACAAACCACTATTCACTAAAACTTTTCACGAAGAGTCCTTAACTATACTTGTGCCACCATCTACAATAAATTATCACAAAGAATAAAAATCCAAAATAATGTCAACTTTAAAGGAAATTTAAGAAAATTTCTTATAACTAACTGTTTTATAGCCTACGAGAATTCTTCGACTTCAACGATTAGACAGATCTCTTACAATCATGATCTATTTAAAATTTTGTATCAAAACTATTTTTAACTATTCTTAAGCTTTATATGAGTTTATTGACTCTTTTTTCAATTCTTAAACTTCTTTTATCACGAAAGTGTATCATTCTTGTAAATTTTAAACGTGTTGTTTTTGTGCGCTATATTATATTTACTGAATTTTATTATTACATACTGTATACTTCTGTTTAGTTTATAAGTAACCATATTTTATGTACTGTTTTTGACCTGTCCTATCCATTATTGGCAAATTGGATCTATCTAAAGCTTCAAACGCCTACAAATCCTATCCCGTACTCCTGTATTATGCCTCATGTGACTCTCGCCGCTTACAACAACCGTGACTTAAGTCCAATCCAGTGTAGATGTAGCCTCCCCGGCGGTGTGTTTTCCCAGACTGGCAGTAACGCTTATTGTATGCTGATGAATCAAATCAATCAAATTATTTAATTTGAGCTTTTGTAAAACACAATCTTATTTGTTAAAAGTGAATAGGTTTTCTTATAAAACTTTATCAAATGCGCTTTTAAATACATTATATAATGCAAGCTCATCACTTGGAAAATACGGAAACAATTTACAAAACTTAGAACATCAATATAAACTTTTTACATTATCCTATAATAATAAAACTTTAATGAGCTGGTGCAATATTCACTCTAAAGAAAAGTTTGTACTTAGATCAATTTTTAACACAAATAAAAAGTCGTTTACATAACTAAAGTTTATTCGGCACAAGGAGAAAGCTTAAACAACTTAAACCGAGGAAACAAAACTTCAAAACAAATCAAATACTGGAAATGTGCCAGAAAATTCTGCCTTTGCTGAAATTACAAATAGCCATTAAAATGGGCACCGCTTGAAGAGCTCAAACGCAAGGATTGAGTATCTGACACTTTGAAATAAGTATACAGGCATATAACATATTTATTGCGTCACACTTTGCACCGTTAGAGATGATTAATGTTTAAATTAAGACGGTATCCATGGTAATCTATAATATGATAATATTCTAACATCTGACTTTCTTACTCACTAAGATCTTAAATCAATCGTATTCTAAAAATGTCTTCTTAAGATCGTTTATTTTAGACAATAAATATGTTTTGTTCACTTTATCAAATGTATCCCATCAATTTTGAGCATACATATGGAATAGTTTATTGTAACATTTTATATTTAGAAAATTATGTGATCTTAATCGAACATCTTTAAGTAACTGAGTAATAGAATATGTAGTATTATTTCTTTTAAGAATACCATACCATACACAAGACAATGATATATGTCTGATTATAATTAAAGAACGGAGAACTTCCACTGCAGTATACATTTTTGATTCGTTATTTTCATGTGATCGGGAGCTTTTGTCATAATTATAATAATAATAATCGTTTATTTGTCCAATAGTACATAACCAATTACATGACAAAGTAATAAAGTAAAATTGCTTATAAGTAAATCGATATCCATATTTATAACTATATTATTATCTAACAGATACCGTAAGAAGCCATTGAGCTATAATATGAATATTCAGTTAGGTCTGGCTTACCAATACAGGGTTAACTCTTCTACAGGACAAATGTCAAATGAATGTCAAATAAAACAATAGGTGGACCTTAATAGAATATAAAACAAGCTGAGTAATAAGGAATTACCACCTATCGATGGAAGATCTAAGTAGTAGTATTCCTGAATGATGCATACAGGGCTTTAAGTGAAGAATAGAGGGCCCAGGTTAGATACTTGTGGAACTCCTGAGGTAGTCGCGCATTGACTTGATTTAAAACAGTTATATGTAACGTACTGGAGACGATCTGTCAAGTATGAGTGAAAGAAATTGAGTAGTGGCGCAGAAAACCGCGTTCTTCTAGTTTGATTAATAAGATTTTTGATCAATATGATCAAAGGCATTCAAGAAATCGGTATAACATATCACATCTACTTGCCCATTTTGATCAATAACTTTAGACAGTAGGTGTGTGAAACATATTAAATTTGTATTCGTAGAGCGTTTTTCCATAAAGCCATGCTGATCAAATGATATAACATTTTTAGCGACTGGGTAAATACGATTATATAAAGATGTCTCAAAAGCTTTTGCGAAGTTACACAGCAAGATGATAGGCCGATAATTCGTTACTTCAGAGTTATCACCGTTTTTCAGAATGGGACAGACTCTAACAGTTTTCCAGGTATCGGAAAAAACACCTTGCCTCAGAGATACGTTAAAGAGAATTGTTGTTAATGGTTGCGTTAAAACATCTGCACAGTCTTTAACAAAAAAGCTGGGAATACCGCCCGGACCACAGGTCATTATATTTTTTAAACTCTTCATTGAAGGTACTACTTCATCCTTAATTTGGCGTATTACATTTAAACTACGTTTAAACTTATGCATACATGTGAAATTCACTTTCATTACAACTCTCGTCGAGAATAATGCTTAGACTCAGTTGAAAGAACTTTAATGGCTCTAATTACATTCCACCGCAAAATTACAGATTATGAAAACATTTCTCGTAAAGTATTATTATGCGTAACCTTCCTTACAGATAAAAGTTTCTATTAATAGAAAGAAGCCTGTTTAATTAGCTACCTAATAGAATTGTGACTCGGCAGTCGTCCTATAGATGGCGCTACAAGTTTAATAACTACAGAGGTATTGTTTCGTTTATCGATTTCTACAAAGCAATGTTTTTATACTAGAATCATAAAAGATCTGGAATAACAGTCAAGAAGTATAAAAGAAGCAGAGAGGTGCATTCAAAGCCGTCCAATATTGTATAGTAAAGTGAACAGATCAGAAAAGGAACAAGTGAATATAAATCAGTGAATAGTGTTACTCGTGTTGCAATTATTGAACCACGCTTGGGGTGTTTACTAATTGCTAGGGAGCCGGTGGTAGAAATTCTTATATGGTTTTATTGTGTGAGTGAAATTGAACAGTGTAAAAGCGTCATAATAAAAAGCCTGAAAAACCATTTCAGTAAGTATGGCGATGCTGAGTTTACAGTTATTAACAGTAAATTAAAAATACAATAAGAAGACATGTTCTTATATAATTTTATTATGTCAGCCACTTGTTTTAAATATTGTAATGTTTTTTACAATTATATTCTTGTATTTTAAATATTTCTGTAGCAACTCAAAATATTGGAGTAAATATATCCGCCAGTAAATAATTTTCAAACAGATTTTTGAACTTCCAAATGCCGCGTACTGTCTGGAGCAGAAAAAAATTGGACAACTTTTTTTTCTAATGTAAATCTGTCTCTATTTGAATATGTAATGAGTAGCCGAAATAAAACAGATGTCACTTTTAATTTAATTTTAATTTTAATGCTGTAGTTATTGCTATAGTAAATGATGGATGGTTAATGAGACAAATTGCACTGCGTTATAACATTAACAAAAATTTGGTGTGTACCATTTTAAGAAAGTGGAGAATAAACGGTACGATTAGTAGAAATCCTGGATCAAAGGACAAAGGATATCCTACTTAACAAGGAACTAACTATTAAAGGATATCATACTTAACAAAAAACTAACTATTAATATTTCGTTATTGCACCATTTCTATTTATAACTTCTCTAAGTCTGTTTGGCATAGAATTAAATAACCTTATACAATGATCATTAGTAATAATATTTTACTATTATTATTATTTACTATTTCCAGTAATTCTTCGGCATTCCGTGGTCTCACATTTCATTTTTGGATATTTCTTACGAGTAGTCCCCATACTTCTTTCACAGGGTTAAGATCTGGACAATGACTGGGCCAGTTAAGAACATTGATGTTGTTATCTTGAAACCAGTTAGTTACGGTATGAGCCGTATGAACGGAACAATTGTCTTGTTGAAATATGAACTCATTATTAGGAAATAATTGTGACGCAGAAGGGAGCATCATAATGTTGTCTAAAATCCTAATATACGTTTCACTATTAAATCGTTCCTCAATACGCCACAAAACACTACGACCACGATATCCAAGCCCACATATTAACGGAAAATCTACCACTTTTATCATTGTTAGATATATATTTCTCATCGAATCGAGTATTCGGAGGGCGGTAAACACGAATACGACCGCTGTGTGTTGACTGGAAAGTCTTTTCGTCTGTAAAGATTACATTGTTCCAAATATTTACATCATGCGCTAAAAATTCAATCGTAAATCTTACTCGAGCTTCTTTATGTTCAGCTTTAAGTAAGTATTTCTGTGCTGCTGCATGACAGCGTAGCTCCGATTCTCTTACTCGCCGGCGACCAGTACTACTCGATCTAGGAAAATTCTTTCTTTAGCAGCCTGAATAACTGAGTAAAATGGATTTTCTACTCAAGCATTTACCAATTGCAAGTCTTGTTGTTGTCCTTCGTGACCTGATCCAGGATTTCTACTAATCGTACCGTTTATTCTCCACTTTCTTAAAATGTTACACACCGATTTTTTGTCAATATTATAACGCAATGCAATTTGTTTCATTGACGATCCATCTTCTGCTTTAGCAATAACTCCAGATTTTTATTAGTGTCAATGTCATTGTGATACTCACCAATGATCTTTTGTCAAAATGCAGACATTTTTGCAACTGTAGTAATGACATTGACATTTGAGTTCAGACGCTTCGTGTTTGATATTACTATAAAGAAACTCAGTAGCAACCAAGCCCGGTAACTGCTCTAATCGGTTATATCAATACCTTCATCCCATATTATTGTAAACACGTAACTGTATGTAATTACAAGTATATTGAAACGATCTATATGAGCTTCTGTTTTTTAAATACTGGAACAAATACTCAAAAAATAATAATTTTCAAAAAAGTTAAAGCTAATTAAACATTGATAAAGAGTTTCGTGAAATGATGTGTAATTTATAGAAATAAATAAAACCTAAAGAAATTGCTCAATACAAACGATCAGGTTCAGGTTTCTCTTTCAGTTCTGACTGATATAGGAATACCAAGTTTTGAATAATAAAAGTAAAATCTGTGTTATAAACACTGGTCCTGATGCATATGTATATAGCGAAAATATTATTACTCATTGGTTTTGCAATATATTTCATCATTAATTCATTGTTGGCAGGGAAAACAAATTATTATGTATACATTATTGATTGTGGTGAGATCGTGGTTAATGAAAAATCGATTTGCAGTCCAGTTACGAACTACACCGGCCAATTTTTTACCTCTATAACAGCACAAGTAAAATTTGTAATAATATTTTTAAACTTCTGGCAGATTGTATTGCAACGGAGCAGTATTTATATAACTACAGACTTTTCTTATGAAAACTTTGAGTGTTTTAATTTTTGCTTAATAATCAATTTATTCTTTTAGAACTGGACGGAGCCAAATTAAATATTTATGTTCACTTATGAAACCGTTACACATGATATGTAGGCTACTGTGATAGGTACTTTAATAGGGAGACATGAGGAAACCTGTCTAATTCGCTAACTATCATGGTTTAAAGTGTCTTTGGCGGAAATAGCAGGCAACCATTAAATGCATAAGAGGCTAAAAACATGAGATATCAAAGTCCAGGGAATTCTTTTTGCTAAATATCATTTTAAATATTTCAAGTTGAAATGTATGTGATTCGTACTAATAAAGGATTTACTTAAAGTGCTACAAATTGTTTTAGAATAGTCAAAGAAATATTTACTTCTATATACTACGTAAAAAATATTAAAATCATTATAATTATTAAACTCGAGAAATTTTACATTCAATATAGAAGATCAACCATTGCGTATTTGTCAATACTTCGTTTTCAATTTAATTTTCCTCAGTTTAATACATCCTCACCACACATAGGCACCACCATTACTCACATGCTTTCAGACACTTATAAAGGGTTACATTTACCTTTAAGAGATTATTATTGAGAACATGACCACACCATCAGCGATAGTGGTTTTATTTGTCACTCTATTGAACGTTGAATGTTAAATTAGTCATTTTAAGGGGCGATAGTAACTTTTAGATATATATAGGCTAAAATTTCTTTAAAAACTAAATAAACCAATATCCGCTACGACTGCGGCTGGCCTTAGTTTATCTCTTCTGATCTCTTGTCTTATCTGCGGCAGATAGAAATGGTTGTCTGTATGTGTATTGATTGAAGGATGAACTAGCCTTAGTCAGGGCTCCAGAGACAATTTTCAGTTAGTAGTATGTGTCTTTTGGACATACTTTAAGATTAGATCTGCGTTATGTAAAGTTCATCTCCGTGGACTGCAAAGTGACTTGAGTTTGCATCTATCGCCTATATCAATTTTTAACCCCTTTTCGGTGATAAACGATATAATGGTCGAGCATTTGAGAAATCTTGAGTAATACAAGGAAGATATTTTATTTGCTTGCCGATCATTATTTCCAATTATCTCCTGACCGATAACCGCGTAGGTTAAGGCGTGAGGTGGCAATCGCATTAATCACACGGGTATCACGCTACCGGGTTCGAATTCCGGTTCCTGCACTGGCACTGTCGGAGGAGATGGTTGTATGTTCGCGTTTTTTCAATGTGTAACCCCTTTCCGGACAAGCCTTTGCCTTCTGGAATTGTAGGTTGTCTAATTTCTGTGGTGTTTATTATTAAAAATCCTCCAATAAAAGAAGTTTAAAGCTAATTTTAACTTCTAAATTCTTTACGATGGTTACATTATGCAATCTCAAGTTATTAATGCGGCAAGTAAAAAACATAGAGAAACATTTATTAACATTAAGAAAGGTATCTTTATCTACACACTAAGCACAAATTACGTGGCGATCTCTTTGAATCTGTGTAGTCATCCAGAAAACAGATATTACTAAATATTTTTAGGTCATCATCAGCATGCAGTAAACATTTACACTTGATACACAGCAATCTTACTGGTAAACAAATTATATAGTGAGTAAGGGTCCAGTATGGAAACCCTGGGGCACTCCACAACCGTTAACAAGATTTTGCTGGGATCTTTTAATAATATACTATAATTTAATATTAACTCCGACATTAAATTTCTATATAAGATGACTTAAAGAAACGTATATTTTTCAATGAATGCATTAAATAATTTTAGAATTGCAAATAGGAAACACACTACTATAGAGCAGTAACTATAGAGTTACCGATAAGAGATTTGCTGCCGGATTTGTAAATCAAATTTACGTATAAGATTTTCCAACATAATGGGAAGATGCCTGTTCTTAAGAACGAGTAGTAAAAAGAGCTATATATAAGAAAATTTTGTACAGAATGGTGGAATTTTACCAGAGCCAGGCACCCAATTTAAGGGACTGTAACACGGTTAGGAGGCACTTTAGGAAAAAAAAATATTGGGAAAATGTTCATCTCTGGGACACTCCAATCTACAGTTGAATTTAATGTACTTTCTTTTGAATCACCCTGTATATTATGCAAATCGACAATAGTCGACTATTCAATGATGTGGTGGACTGTAAACTGAGAAAAAGTAGCTAGCAAATAAATTCGATATATCCTCACGACGCTCAGCCTAAAATTATTGAATATTAAGGAACATGGTTGGAAAAAATAGCACAACTTTTGTTGCGTCCCTAATTGCTCTAAATTTCTTTTTTTTTATTATTTTTTTATTTGTTTATCTTTACTTAATTTGAATTCACCGCATTATAAGTTAGAATTAAAATACACTTAATTATTTTTATTTTTTTTTGGTCGCCGTGTAACCTTTCGCGATTCCCAGAAAGAGATTTTTGTTATCATACTGCACCGCTGCTTGAAGCCATTATTATTCGTCAAACCACAGTGTTGAAAACGCCGTCGATTATTCTTTTACTTCTACCTGCTTTAATTGTTCTATTCATCCGTTAGTAATTATTAACTTATATCATTTGTCTGTTCCATGACCTATGGCATACTGATGAGAACTAATAAGTTCGAAACCGGTCTATGTCTGGTCAGGGGATTGACAAATGATATTGGCTATCATTCATTCATGATTTGTAAGGTGTAATTCAATGCAGGTCGGAGTATTTGCCCGCTGAGTAGTTGTTTCCTGCAAATCATATATTATAACAGTAAGTCCACCTATGACTGAAAGGTCGCCGCTCTCAGGTACTTGCAGAATCGCAAGTCGCTATACGTCCATGAAGACATCTATGGTGCATAGTAGCAATTGACCATATGAGGGGATTCACTTACCTCTCACCACTACTCAACTTTATTGTTGTCATGGAACAAATTAACATAAACTTGTATGTGGATAAAATAATATTTGCAGAATTTGTTGTTGTAAAACGTGAGACGTTCTTTCTTAACGAAAAGCTTCCACCTTTACTCAGTGAGTTGCTAATGCAAGCATAATTGTCATATTGACAACACCCTTCACAAATAGTAAATTTGAATTTCAACATTTTTCTCTGCATTAGAATGTTTGTGCGCGTCCATGTTTATATTTGTCATTTTACGTGCACTATTCGAATATAGTTCTACTCCGAAATTCAGCAGAAAGTTTTATATATTAGCCTAATTATGAAATTAATGTTGAGTATGCCCAAGAGTGCTACGTTTAATTACCAACTCGCATTGACATGGTCAACTTGTCAATTCAAGATATCCTCAGGTCCCGATAACACTCAGATCACCTTACCACCTCGGCTAATAATCCTCCTCTCAGGTTTTGGGTTCCCGAGTTCAACAAGTGAACTGGGCCTATTAATTGGACCTAGGTTAAGAAAAATAAGAAGTTATTAAAAGTTCCTGTCGATAGGTAAATTACCAAGTGGTTTATTATAACAGAAATAATAACAATTCGTTATCGAGTTCAAGGAATTTTATTTACATAGACATCAGGTATTATAAGTGAATCTAAATGTTCAAACTAACCTTTAGGAGGTGGAGTTACAACTGTACCAAACAAATTTTCAAATATACAACCGGTTATTCCGTTACTTTACAGAATAAAAAAAAAATAAATAAATACCCAATTGATAAATGAAATAGAACAGGTAATATCACTTACACCAGATGCAAATGCACTTAGTTTACATAAGGTCCTTAATAATCCCCATATTTACACTATAACTAGACCTATAGTCTAGGTTCATAAAATGTGTGGTTACACCATAAAGTTAAAACAACTTTGTTTCAAAACAAAGTAAACAATTAATTACTTACAAGTACTAATGTTTATCAACCAACTTGGGTTGTATTATATATAACCATCTAACAATGAAAATTTTAAAAAGTGAATTTTGAGCAAATAAAAAAAATAAAACTTGAATAACTTATCTTATTATTCCAAGGAGTAGTAAGGTAATATGCTTGTAACCTCCATGTGAATCCATAAAAAAAAAATGTACCAGAACCCCTGCAGCTAATCCAAATAAAATTTTAACCCGAACCTCGAACTCCTAACTCCATCTATACGAAATCTTGCTGACTCCTATACATCGGTCTCTCCACGTTCCTCATTGATGATGTAACCAGTTCTAATTTCGCAGACTACCCC
The DNA here is from genome assembly GCA_963675555.1 of Leptura quadrifasciata. Lineage (NCBI taxonomy): Eukaryota > Metazoa > Arthropoda > Insecta > Coleoptera > Cerambycidae > Leptura > Leptura quadrifasciata. The sequence continues at coordinate 26,942,395 of OY776673.1, forward strand.
AAACAAAACCAGCATAACCGACATAATCCGGCATCGACCCAACATAGACCCAACATAGACCGCCTAAAAGTTACAATAACCATTAATCTCTAAACGACATCAAGCACATGTTAACTCACCCTTTCCATGTAGGGCATTTTCAATATGAGTACTCCAAATCCAGCAAAAGCTGACGATATTTCAAATATCCTATTTACGGCGAAGAACCAATCCCAAAAATTACAAATTATATGATGATGATACACCATTCCCAAGATTAATTTGGATTAAAAATTATTTTTCTGCCAGCACAACATATAGAAAATGGAGGCACGTCTATATTGCTCCAACAGCCACAACGAAAGAGAGAGAAGGAAGTTCGAAGTTACCAACGAATGCAACATGTGGCTTTTCAAACCAAGCGCAAGCGCTGCCAGCAGACCGGTATAACGTCTGTTCAATTCGTAGCCTGAAAGTTATTAGGGTCTGTTCGATTAACAAATAATAATGCCAACTAACAAATTATTCAACCTACAATGAACTATTCAAATACGACTTGTTTAATGTGATAAAGGAAAAGTTAAAGATTGAATTTTAAAAATACTACAAGTGAATTTATAGAAACAACTTTAATTTAAATATCAAATTAACTGATCAGAACAGAACTGAACCAATGGTCTCACAACCAATAACTAATTGAATATACTTAGCAAGCAATGACAACAGAAACTTAACCTTCACTAGAAATTGAACATTACAAAGAATAAACCGTAATAATTGTATACTACTGAATACTACAGTAAGTACTCGAAGTAATACGTTAATTATCCCGACATTTACAGTGCTACGATTGTGGTTATGTGGTAGTTGCTAACATTTTTCAATGTTCCAGGTACTCTAGACAAGACAACGAAACTGCAAGAACTAGATGACATATACCCCATTATATAACCGACACAAACCTAATTCAATATTAGGCATGTATAATGTACAGGTAGGATACTCTTTGTTTATGATATACAAAACTAATGTTCGCTTAATCTTTTCAGAGCCAAACATGCCAGTCAAAGCTATACCTTGTATAAACTAGAAGCTATTAGTAAACTAGGGTACGACTTCTCAGTAGTTGAATGTTTAATAGTTAAACTCTGTCAAGACAAATACAGCGTAAAGAAAAATACACAAGGTTTTCTATTAATAATGGAAAATGGATACGAAATACAAATAATAAAACAAACAGTGCAAGCTACATTTAATGTGTGAATTAGAGTGACAATTATATCCTTTTATTTTTAGTGTTGACTACTGTTGAATTTGATTATTAAAATTTAAAATTACAAGGAATGTTAACGACTAAATTTATTCGGCTAAATAAAAATGATCAACTAAAATGCTATTGATAAGTGACTTTCTTTTTATCTGGTAAAACCAATGCGAAATTTCATACTTATATTTGCCATGACAAAATCAAACGTAACAAGAGATACATAGCAATAAAAAAGTAATCAGAAAAATAGGTGGATTCTGTAGAAAGTTAAAATAGCGAGTTTTAAATACCTTGTAGCAGCCGCTCTCAAACAGTATCGGTTAAAAGCTAATATATCTGTCTGAGTTGTCACTGCTAATTCTTTAAATCATTTTGTTTGCTGAAATTTAACAGTGTATGAATATAATACGAACAAATATAATAGACTAGGAATAGAAATCCAAATTCGAGCTGCGAGAAGCATTTTGTATAACAATTTGGCAACCGGGGTTTTTGACTCCGGTTGCTCCGGCACTGGCACTGTCAGAGGAAATGGTTGTATGTCTACGTTCTTTCAACGTGTAACTCCCTTCCGTAGAAGCCTTGGACTTCTGGAATTGGGGGTTGTCTAATTTCTGTGGTGTTTATTATTTATATGGCTCACCGGAAGTCCATAATTAAAGATGGTGGTCAATATGGTGGATATTTTTAAAATGTTGCAAATATGTACTTATAGAGGGATTCCGGAGCATATCGGGTGTTTTCGACACCCCTGAATCTAAATATGACAATATCACAGTCAAAAAACCCACTGCGAATCAATAATTCATGATTGTGGTCAGTATAAAACGTTTAAATGCTATAAAATGAAAGTATTTTTTCACCTACGACGTGAGCGCTTTCCAGTTATCCTTCTTTATTTAGTAAGCCTAGAAAAAGTATTACGTTACTAAATGTTTGTAGATCTGAGCATAAACTAATAGACTGTATAGAGTGCCAGGCCGCCGGCTCAGCGGTGGGACCAGGACCTGCCTGCAAGTGTAAACTTGCATTGGTGAAAAGTCAGGGGTGATGTCATAAAGTTCTTAAATCCGTGACAGCAAAAGTGATCGGAAAATTTGTGTTCCATTCTTCAGTATTGCTTAGCAATGGAAGTAGTGTTATTGGTTTGGACAGACGCTGATATTTGCAATCTGTACAAGTGCGTGACGTTCCACACAATGAAATGCTCAGAAGTTTGGCTAATGTCTAGGACGGCAAAGGACAGAAAATTCCAGTCCTTGCAATCGCAGAAACACTGTCCCCAATGCAGAGAGAAAATATTTTAGCTTTCCATACAATCATCCCTTTGGACACCACATTCAAATTTTCCCCCCAGGCTATATGAGTAAGATTAAATTTGGCTTTAACGGTGTCGAAACCCCCCCGATCCGCCCTGGATTTTACTTACATGTTCATATTCGCCATATTACAAACATATCCGTGATATTAGTCACCATAGAAGTGTGACTAGGAAATTATTATATTTAGTTTTAGCATTGTCGACAATCCCCTGATACGCCCTTGTATTCTTTCTATACGTTCATATTAAGAATATTTCAAAAATAGCCACCATCTTGGACGCCATCTTAAATAACGACCTTCCAGTTCATTTTTCGATCTGGTAATATGGATTTTCGGATTCATCTGGGTCAAAAACCTCTAAAAGCACCGCTTGCCAAATTGTTATATAAAATGCTTCTCGCAAGCTTAAAAACGCTTTTACTCAAAAATGTTCCTAGCCTATAAAGGGAAGCACCACATTTGCATTATGTTCTTTTGACAAAAAACAAATATATGAAATCAATCAATAAATATTAACACGTATTGAGAAACTGTATCACTGTTTGTTTATGCGGCAAAATTTGGATGGCAAATATTATTAGGACAGCAGAATAAAAATCAAATTGTAATTTATGGTTACTGTATTCACAGTTGGCTGTTAAGTAACGACACGAGAGAGGAATATGAGCCGGAAAATCTCGGCTAATGTATAGAATGAAAAAAGAGAGACAAGAAGTGTCAGCATCCAGTGTGTGTATTGTTAGTGGCAACTGGTGTTGACACGATGATAAAACCAGCTCGTAAGATTTGTGCTACGTCATTAATGGCTGGCCTCAGATAAACGGCGTGTCCGTTGCACTAACCATATATCGATTTTGGATTTGTATTAGGTTAGGGACTCTGTTGCGTATTTCATAGGCGGTTGCTTTTCAAATAAAAGCCAATTTAGTCTCAGCTAAGACATGTAGTGTATTAAATCTGTATTAAAGCTGATGTTTCTCAGTAGACTCCCATATCGAAATGAGACTTTTATGTTGTCGTTAAGATATAAAATATAACTTATGTATTTACTGAATGGGGCTGTATTTTATATGTATCTTTGCAGTTAGAACAGGTACCTCTGGGATTCAAAATCCGGGTTATTTTAGGACGGATGAAAGCTATACCATTCAAACGGTAATATCGCATGTGTTAGATTTAACTTATATATTACCGTTTTGTAACTTTGCTGAATTATTAACGATTAAATACGAAAAAGGCCAAATAATACCAATGTAAAAGGACTGACTTCCGATATACTCAGAAACGGTCCCAATTTCCTCATTTTAAATAACGTACTGTATATAGTGTATATTTAACATGTTGACTTACATTCCGGTCCATAAGTTTAAGAACTGTATTTACAATGGTGTAGCGGTCCATAAGACCGAAAGCCAGCATTTTCTCGACACTTTCTCGGTCTATTTAACCGAGTCGAAATAATCATTCTAAAACATAAGTGTGATTTTACGTTTATAGAGCCACACGTATCTATTCTATGTGCCCCGCCGAGCGCTGAATTACAAGTTGCAAGCCTGGCGCGTTAAGTGTAATAATTGCATATTACCATCAAAACGCTAATGCTTCCATTGCAACAATATGGTAATATGCAATTATTACACTTAACGCGCCAGGCTTGTAACTTGTAATTCAGCGCTCGGCGGGGCACATAGCCCGGAGAGTAGCTGTTGGTTGCAGTCTGGTTAGGTTCCTTATAGTAAAATAAGGATTTATAGAGGAGTTTGCGACTAAAAATATTATGTTTAATATTCCGCCCTCTAAAAGCACATTTGAACTATCTCTTTATTTATTTATATATTTATTTCTGGCCAGCCTTTGGCTTTGAATTTGGGGGTTGTGTGCTATATGTGATGTGAATTTTTATTGTAAATGGGAGTTTTTACATCAATTGTGTCAATTATATCACTGACGGGGTCGTATTTTACTTTTTAGGAAAAGATATTAGCAAATAATTTAATTTTTTTTTCTGAGCCTAAATTCATATTTATAAACCTTTCTAAACTCGCAGTTGACCATTGTAACAGGACAGAAATATATTTTCGTGGGAAAAGATCACTGGGTGCCAATAACGATCAATTTGATTAATATTACCATTTGCAAACTCCACTCTTGCCTCTTGATTGAGACTAACCTGGCCCAAGTTTAGTGCATAACTTTTTCATATTTCATTCGATGTATTTTACATTGAAAGCAACACACCTAACAGACCTCTACTCATTTTCAACACCTAACTTAATTTAATATACATCATTATTTCTGTACGTCGGTGGTACCTACCAAACAGTAATCTATATATATTTTAATATTTTGCTTCATAATAAAACATAACCTATAAATTACATCTTGTATGTCACATTGTTAAAACATATAGTCTATCCCACATCAGTTGTCGCAGCATTAAAGTGTTTGTATTTGAGAATCAGGTAGTTTTATTTTATTGCCACGCCAGGGAAAGCGACATCAACTACTAATTCGTTCTGTAAGTATAGGGTACACAAACGCCCAGAGATTACTGAGCTAGATTACTTTTCTTTTCGTCGTGAGCTCTACGTCACAAGCCCGGGCTAGCCGTGCCACGACTATGCTACACACTGTGCCCTCATTATAGTTATAATTGTACCATTCTAGTATCATACATTAGGGGTAAGAAGCCCTGTAGCAGTTGAACTACATGGATTTTGGAATCATCAAAATCTACTTTGTCTTCGCTCTCTATAGGATAGTTATTCAAGATTTCATAACTTAAACCTAGATCAAGAGTAGAAACAGGAGGACATGAAGCATGAAGTGCGACGTACTAGAATCATCGTAGAATTACAGCATTTTATTTTGTTCTCGTATTTTTGAAGCATAAAATTTTTAAATGTAAGACGTTTGTGGGATGTTTGTGTTTGCGTGATATACCATTAAAACAAAGGTCAATTCCGCATAATGCTCGACGTCTAGTTACTTTAAATATAAAACGTTTTAAGCGCCCTACTTTTATTTCGATTTTTTCCTGTTCTAGAAAATGTCACAGCCAAAAAGAATAGTGCTTGACCAAGAAAAAGTTTTCCAACGAGTGAAGTAAGAGGGTCGCGGTAATGTTGATTGTAGGGGAACTGAAGTTTATTCGAAGAATGCAAAAAACGAGCACATAAGAATATTAATTTTTTTTATCTGTTACCAAGAAGTGAGTACTTTCATCCCCTTTCTTTCCTCCGTTGAAACATTCTATTCCTGGGACCCATTTTTTGTGTTTCCTAATAGCGCAGTAAAAAAAACATTTTAATTTGCACAGTCTAGACACAACAAGATTATGATCTTATCCTGTTTTAGGTATCGCCCGGAATATATTCCTATATTTTGGACCTCGAAAACCTTGTGCTACTTTTTTTTATAAACAATTAAAGTTTTTTTACGGCGCTTTTCGAGCTTAAAAGGTGAATAACTCCGCTTTTACAAGTTGGATCGGGGCAAATTAAAAACCAGTCTCTTTGTAACAAAAGTTCCAATAAATCGCCGTTTGTTTCAAGTCTTTGAAGTACGTACATAATCTACAAAACTGAAAAAACGAGAAAAATATAGTATTTCTTTCATTTTAGTGCCCAAGACTGTCAACTAGACCAATTTGCATCAAACTTTCAGAAAATATACTTTTTGATGTTAGTAATAAAAAGATTCTGAAAAGTTGGTGTCAAAGTATTGAACCCATTGGCCAAAATTGCATTTGTTATCTAAAATTTGAAAAGCCCGCCATTTTATGCCATTAAATCCAAAATGAAAAATTATTTTTTCAAAATGTAGATTTCGACGCCAGCTTTCGAATGCAATTAAAAAAAATTTTTAAATGTAGTTTTGGTTACTTTTTTACATTTTTTTATAACTCAAATAACAATTGCATTTTTTGGCCATTTTGAAAAAAAATTTTTTTTTATCGGATCTGGTAGAGAATTTTGGGACCATTAATTTTAAAAAAAGAAAGCTCATACATTGATATACAAGCCGCTGGAAGATGTGTTAGGCGAGGACGCGGTCTTCGTTGAAACGGTCACCCATCCAACTACTAACCGCGCCATACGTTGTTTTACATCGCATATCAAAGTATGTACATAGTAAAGACGCACTCATGCTCGCCCCCAAAAAAATTATAAGTTTTATAGAAACTTATTTGCAAGCATCATATATGTTGTTAATTGAGTTAAAAAGCGATTTTTTGATTTTTTCATAAAGTTTAGTTGCAAAATGCAATAACTTCCTTGTTTCTTAAAATTCGGAGAACTGTTTTTAAAGAAATATGTTATTTTTCCCTAACAATACGATGAGAAATTTTAGTTTTTTGTTTTTTTATTCATTTAAAATTTGTTATTATTTTTTTAAATTTTTTCATAGAGCTTATAAGAAGAAAATCGTAAAGTTAAAGAAGACGATATAGATGAATCAGAACAGATTCAAGCTGTACCGATGTATCAGAATCGGAACCCGAAAGCTAGTGCGAAAGCTCTCAAGATAATGTACCCGATCTTCCTGTTCAAATTCGTGATGAAGAAGAAAATTGTGATAAAATTTTATTTCAAACACATTCAGAGAGTGAAACTGAATTGTACACGCTACCAAGCAAGAAATATAAAATACATTAATTACGATTTTGTACACTTATAAGAATAAAAATGTTTCTTTTTAAATAATAAAATGTTTTTACCATATTATTAATCCTCGCCTTTAATACTTTTTCTAACAAGTATTTATATTACAATATTTACTATTTTCTTTTTTTTTAAATTTTTTTATACAGGTTTATACGTTAGTAATCGTTGGTACATATGTACATATGAATTTGGAAATAAAAAATACTCATTTTCATTATTAACAAAAAACTAAGTTGATGATTGCATTGCGAGGGAAAAAATAACATATTTAAAAAAAGTCCTCTGAATGTTAAAAAACAAGTTATTGCATTGTGCAACTAAGCTCTATGAAAAAATTTAAAAAATAGTAACAAGTTTTAAATTAAAGAAACAACAAAAACTAAGTTTCTCATCGTATTGCTAGGGAAAAACAACGTATTAAATAAAGTCCTCCGAATTTTAACAAACAAGTTATTGCATTTTGCAACTAAACTTTATGAAAAATCACTTTTTAGCTCAATTCACAATACTTACATTATAATGCTTGTAAATAAGTTTCCATAAAACTTAAATTTTTTTTGAATTTATCACGAAATGAATAGGTTTCAAAATGATACAGACCAAATTTTAGCTCAAAATATGCATTTGTTAATTAACAATTGGCCCAAAATGCAAAAGTTAAATATCTGGAGTTCACGTTAACAAAAATGAACTTTCTTTTTTAAAAATTAAAGGTCCCGAAATTCTCTACCAGATCTGATAAAAAATTTAAATTTTGTTTTCAAAATGGCCGAAAAAATGCAATTATTGTTATTTGAGTTATAAAAAAATGTAAAAAGGAACTAAAATTAAATTAAAAAGCTTCTTTTTAATTGTATTCGAAAGCTGTCATAGAAGAAATCCAGAGTGGGATCTCCAATTCTTAACCCAAAAGAAGAACCCTAATGAGGATGAAAATACATATTGTAAATAATGCCTAACATTGTTCATGCTACAGGTAGCAACTGGGTTCGTTACCTTCTTCTAAGGGTCCTAATGATTCTGTTGAAACTTCTATATACAAATAACCAAGGACACCGACTCACAAAACGGATAGTAGATGCCAGGACATACGTGTTAAAATCCAGAATTAAAATCAATTTACATAGAACAGCAGTGACTGCGGTGAGCAATTTCAAGTACCTAAAAGAAAAATAATTGTGGCGTTAGGGCTGATTAATGAATGCGTAGTGGTGGGCATGCCCCTTACCTAGGCCATAAAATCCCACGAGGGTAAATTTCTCTCCATGTATAAACATCAAAATTCACCAAAAGCAACACACAATGGTGGAGAATAACTTCTGAAAGGCTATGTACATAAATCCCTTGCAGACAATCAAAAAGATTGAAGCTTAAAGTACAGCCAAAATGATTCCAGGCACTTTTACTGGTGGTCAGCCGAAAAAAGAAAGATAAGGGCCGCACCCAGGAGAAAAAACAAATAGCTTTCGCCGACGCCATGATCACATCAGAAACCGAATATGACAGAACACTACAGAAACAGTGTTCTCATAGCATAGCAAATAATAACTAAACCATTGCTGGACAATCCAAAAGGTATTTAACAATATCTCCGGTGTCAATAAAATAATTACAGATATAAATAAACAAACTTGAAAGGATGACTGATGAAATAATTATTAACAATTACACAGAAATTCAGGCACGTCCCTGGATAGCCGTAGATACTACAGAATTTCATTCTGAATGTTGGTAAGGTGAACAGAAACTGAAAAGTCCCTAAGTGGACTAGGCAAAAAAACAAATTCATTTTGTAAATTACAAGGTTATAGTGACATAACCCCGAAACTACTCTGCACGAAATAAACTTGTAACAGTGAGTAAAGTAGTATAATGTTATGCAAAATAGCATTGTAAGCTTCAATGCATGTATTTTTTTATAAAACCATTTTAATAGACGCAATTTGCAATTTTCATTATAAATACCCGCCATTTTGGCTCCGTCATTATATATTTTGAAATTGAAACTTTTGATTCGTAAATCGTCAACCATAAAAAACCCTAACTTCATAATAAATATCACGTCAGACAACTGGTTGTACAGTAACGCAAAAAAAATTTAATTTTAATTTTAAAATTGAAAAAAAATCCTGTCTGACTGTCTGTAACTTTTTGTGTACTCTGGGACCGTTTATGATATTGACTTGAAATTAGGTACACTTATGTACTGTAATGAGATCTGGAACTAAATTATATTTTGATCTAATTCCGTTGAAGGGTTCGGGGTAAATAAGGGTAAATAGGCAAAGCAAGCAGGTAAGAGTCCATAAAATTGCAATTTAGGACATGTACGAAAAGTCAAGGTCGCAAAAAAATTTTTTGGCATCAGCCTCCGCCCCCCCCCCCCACTATCAACCCCAATAACACCCCCACACTATTATGAAAAGGAGTCAAAAAATTAAAATGTGATTTAGTATGTATACAAGAACGAAACGTCTCAAACAAATTTTTTGGCATTAACCATGCCCTCTCTATCACCTTGCCACCCCCACCCTATTATTAAAGGGAGTAAAAAAATAAATAGGAATTTAGTGTATGTACGAGAACCGAAAGCATCCAAAATTTATTATGGCATTAGTTACCCCCTCTACAACCCCATTTTATCACCCACACCCTATTGTATAAGAGAATAAAAAATTAAATTGGAATTTATTGTGTATACGAGAACCAAGGGCTTCTAAATATTTATTTTACATTAGCCATCTCCTCTAGCACCCCCACTCTATTATTAAAGGGAATCAAATATTACATTGGGATTTAGTATGTATAAGACTTGGGTACAAAATCTGGATGTGGAAGTAGTGATTTTATATTTGTTTATTTAAATTGGAAAATTAATTTGTTTATTAACAATTTTCTTGTTCATGTACTTCATGTAACATCTAATTCTAAACATTTTTTTACTCTTACCATTTTCCATAAAAATCAGTTCGAAAACGTCTTTTTTAGGTATTTGCTGTTACAAAATAAGGCACTTTTTACGATTGGATAAAGGAAGGGTTAAGTGATTTAGTATATACAAATATTTTTCCTATGCAAAATCGCATTCAGAACACTTTTTTACTCTAAGCATTTTTCACTAAAATCAATAAAAACGGCGTAAATCGCGTTCTTATACGAATTTACTAAAAAACGGAAGGGTTAATTGATTGTAGTTCCAAAATTTGTATTCTGATCCAAATGGCATTCTAATTATTTCTTTTCCTTTTGTGTATGGGGTCAAAATCAATACTAATGGAGATATTCATGTTTTGAAAATGTAATTTTTTGACTACCATGATCACCTACGAGGACAGAACGAAAGGGTTAAGAACTAATATTTTTAAAATTATGTATTCTTATGAAAAAAAGTATTCTAAACATTTTTTTAATCATTATATTTTTCTTAAAAACTAATAGAAACAGCGTAAATATCTTTTATTCTAAAAAACGTTAATGAGGACTCATTTAACCCTTCCATAAAATTGACCAAAAATTAAATAAAATATTGAAAATTCCCTGACATGTTCAACAATAATACAGAAATCATGTATTAACTCTACGAACCTAAAAAATGATTTTAACTCCTTTGGCCGATAAAATTTCTTTTTCAAAACGGAATTGTACGCTTCTCCGCCCTTTAAACACGATTTAAACTATTTTTTAAGGGTGTATATCCATTATTACTAATAATTTGATAAAAATATACACTATTAGTTATATTTCCATATTTTCTCCCACCAGTTTGTAGTAAAAATTTAGGAAAAACCGTATTTTTTGGTAGGTCACTCTATGTTCACCCCCTGTAAAGGGTTGAAACGATTAGGGTTAATTTTTTTGGTTATTTCAACTTTGTTAGTCCAATATTATCAAACCATAATAAAAAACTTAGTAAAAAATAGTTTTTATCGCAAGTTTTGCAAAAAAATGGCCAGGCGTAGGTTTTCCACGGGTGAAAAGTGAAAGGGTTAAATAATGTGGTTACCAAAATGGTTTATTCTTATGCAAAATAGCATTCTAAACACTTTTTTACTCTACATATTTTTCAATAAAATCAATAGAAACGGCGCAAATCAGAAATTCATTTTTAAAGTCCGCCATTTTAAATTTTTCAATTTTCACGTCGGATTTGTAATCAGCGACTCCAAAAACCCCCATGATATGAATTTTAGCCAATTTCGGTGAAAACTTTGCGAGATATTGAATTGGAGATGTAAAATGGGGGCTGCAACACCTCCGGGGTGAGTGCGTTAATTTTCTGAGGTATACATTTCATATATTGCCGAAACACATCACAATGCAAAAGGTTTTAAGTCCTTACATTGTAAAGATTAAGACTGAAATGCGTTCATTCTACTATGTGTGTTAATCAGACTTTAGAAAGATTCGAGGGAAAAACTAAAAAAATGCTTTTAGCGGGAGTTAAGTATGTGTGAATGTAATGTAGTCTCTGATTTCATTCCTTCATTTTAATTGTTGTCTCGTCACTTTCGCGCAAAAAGAATTAGTTAAACTTCATTTAATGCTCTTGAAATGTAAAATTTTATTATTTCCGATGAATTTAAGATTTGAATGTAAAAAACACAACGCCTTATAAATGGCCCATTAAAATCTATAGCTGCAAACAGAAATAGTGTTACATTAAATGTTCCAAGCTATTACTCGCGAATAATTACGAAAGTAATCTTGTATAGCAATAAAATAAAGTGAAATCGAGTGAAAAATAATTATCTTGCAAGTAATTTTCTTCCTTTGAAATTCACATGCTGAAAATAATTGCATAAAAAGGGGTACAATGCATCTCGAATATCACCTAACGTATAATGCAGTTTGCAAAGCAGACTGCGAACAAATACAGAGGAATGTTATTTTGTATCCCAGGTGACCACATCCTAGAGAATGTGACAGTCAATTTTCTCAGACGTGACAACGGAGTGAATCTCAAACGGCTGGATATTGTCGATGAAACGATACGAGAACAACGCCTTTGATATATTCACCGAGGATATTGTTTTTTGTCTTGTATGGTTGGAAGTCGAAGGGGAATGTTCTTTACTGGTTGACAGACACAAGAAACCAATAAAACTAATATTAAATCCATGCTGACAATGTGATATACTGCGTGGATCGACTTTTTCAAATAATTTCAAAATGAATTTTAGACTAAGGCAAGAATTCAATAAAAATGGCTTAGGGTCGTGAATAATTCTCATAAATTCTCTGCACAGGTATAACGATTTATTCATATCATCCATAGTTATTCGCGTTATTATTAGGTTTAAAATATATAAAGTTTTCAGTATTATATTTATCTAAAAATTAAATTGTTGCGATTTATATTATTCCCGTTTGGTGTTATGTGTGAATAATATTAAATATTCATAAGTTTTGATTAAAATTTGCATGCATATATTGGATTTATGTTTATTATTGCATCGTTTTTTAATGCATCAAATCAAATCCCCTTTATGATACAGATACACACAATTTATAACTGCAGCCAATAAAATAAGAACAGTTGAGTATTAAATGGTGTAAATTAATGTGCAACATAAAATTAACACATAATTATTGCGTAAATCAATTTATGCTTGGTTCAAATAAATTAATATAACATGTTAACCTTTAAATCTCTCTCTGCATGATGAATTATTCTATATTTTCTTGTATCCGTTAATAAAATCGGTGTAAGTGCCAGGGGCTGTGTGACAAATATATCTATTTATGCCCGTGAGATAAGACCGCCTTATCTTACTGACTTTCAATGAGATAAGAAGCTGTTTACTGCACTAATAGTTTTTATCTCACTTATTTTTATAAATAATAAATTCTAAATAAATAAACGCCACAGAAATTAGACAACCCCCAGATCCAGAAGCCAGAAGTTTGTGCGGAAGTAGGTTGTATATTGGAAAACGCGGACATACAACCATATCCTTCGACAGTGCCAGTACCAAAGTCGGGGCTCGAACCCGGTAGGTTAGGTTAGGTTGAAATGCGAGTGGGTCTATAGCAAACCCTCCACCGCGACCAGTCGGTCTATCGTGGCTCACATCTAATTTATACTTCACCCAATAGGTTCAGCTTTTTAATAAAGTTGGTAACCTTGTTGGGTGATAGATTGTTCAGGTCCTCAAGCAAAAGCTGTCCTTTGCCAAATAATGAGAACCGGGTTATTTCTGCAGTGGGGCAAGTGCACAGGACATGCTTTGCCATTTCATCTTTGTCTAGACGGCACTCGGCATTTTCCACCAGTTCAAGTCTGTGTAGGCAATGATTTAATTTGCAGCGTATAGGCCGATTAGAGCCCTTAGGCGTAACCTATTCAACTCTAGTAGTTTTTTAGCCCCTGATTTCAAAGGATATGTAATGAATTCCTTCAAATGAGCTAATCCTGGTAGTTTCTGCCAGTGGTGGAGAGTCTTACCCTCGGTCCAGTTTAATATTTTGGCAGTGCTTGAAGATATGCCAAGAACTCCTATAAATGCTGATGCCCTCTCTAGTTAGGCAATCAGCAATTTCATTGCCCTCCAGCCCAGAGTCGCCAGGCGCCCATACCAGAGTCAGCTTGTTGTTCCTACCCAATTGGATTAGAGCTGTTTGGTAGTTCCATACTGTTTTAGAATTACAGCGAAAGAATTCAAGAGTTTTAAGGGCTGCTTGGCTATCTGAAAATATCTTTATTGATCTGTATCTAGAGTGCGTTAGTTTCAGCCTCCGTACATACAGTTCAATGGCATATATTTCGACCTGAAAAATTGTCACGATATCACTCAGGCTCAAGGTTATTCTTACTTTTGGGTAGCGATTATAAACTCCAGCTCTTGTTTCTTCAGAAGTTTTAGAACCATCTATGTACCAACAAGTGTCTGCTTTCTGTAGATCGGTTTTATTCTGATCCTACTCATCTCTTTCAGGAAATAGGATGTTAAAAAGCAGCTCATGATTGGTTCCAGGTAGGCATCACATCAGAAGGCATACCTAGGATGCTGTGACTGTTTAGGTCATCAATCAATCCATTGCGATCCATGATGATAGCCTGCGGCATATTGATTGCCGATTGTTAGAGTCTGTTGCCCACCTAGCTTCTCTCTCCAAGTAAATATGGAGAGGTGGTAAGTCTAGGAGGATTTCCAGAGCAGCCGACGGTGTGCTTATAGCACCAGTTATTGCCAGGCACGATTGTCTCTGTAAGCCAAAGTGTTTGGCTTTGGCCGACTGCTATAGCCCTTTCGGCCACCAAACTATGGAACTATCGCTATCATTCGTCTAATGACCGTAACACAGTATATTTATTGGGGACCCATACCCCAGGATTTTCCACAAATTCTACGACATGTCCACAGGGACAGCTTTGCTTTGTGGATTACCTTTTCCAGATGGAAATTGAGTGATCTATCTAGCGTGATACATAGATATTTTACCTCCCCCGAAAATGTAACGGTTTCACCTAGGGTCTGTTTCTGAAACGTGAAATAAAGTTATCTATTAATAAATGTCATAGTAACAATTGTTGCCACAATTGTAACTATGGCAGTAAACGAATAATTAACTCTATTTAACGTTTCAGAAACTGGCCACTAGTAGGGAAATCGGTTCTAAGTTATCCAGCTTCCTGTTCCTGGTGAAGAGTACTATTACAGTTTTGCGGAGGTTGACAGACATCTGTTCCCTCTCACACTAGATATGCACTGTATCTAGTACCTCTTGAAGGGTATGAGAGAGTACCTCTTCAGAATTTCCTTTAACCATGATGACTAGGTACTCTGCGTATGTCTGAATCTCGGCTTACCACAAAGACAAAATGTCCAGCAGGTCATCCACAAGTAGTGACCACAGAAGGGAGGGAGAGGACCCCATCTTGTGGGTACCCTCTCGCGGCCCTGAAGCTGACCGTTTCCTCCTGTAAGGTTGTCGTTATAATTCTGTTTTCCAGCATAGCTCGGATCCAGTCAGTTATGGTTGGCTCGATTCCCCTAGCAGCTGCCGTTGTATATAAGGAGTCGGACAGTGCGTTATTGAATGCTCCTTCAATGTCGAGAAGAGCAGTCACTGCAATCTCCTTTTCCTAAATGGATTGAGTGATTTTCCCAACCAGGTTCTGGTTACTAAGTGCTAGTCCTGTTGATTTGCCTGGCTGGCAAGCATACTGATGAGCATTAAGGGGATGAGTGCTCAGAATATTTCTCCTGATGTATCCATCGTGCGCTTTTTCCAGGCCTTTCGACAGAACTGATGTCATGCTAATGGGTTTTAGCGATTTAGGGTCCGGTTCTGTACGACCCATTTTTCGTATATATACCACTTTAACCGCAGGCGCCGCCCAGCTAGATGGTATATAATTCCATACCAGACTAGCTCCGTAAAGTCTGATGAGGAATGGTAGTCATATCTCCAGTCCGTTTTGAAACAGCGGTAACCCGATACGCGTTCAATTAATCGCGATTGCCACCTCGCGCCTTTACCAACTCGGCTATCGGCTAGACCAGCAACAAAAATGCGACAGGGTTTATTGAAATTTCATCGTAAGAGCAAGTTGTACGCTTCACTCCCATATATTTTATTTCAGCGTTGCCGTGAAGATACTTCCTTTTTATTTTCGGTAGAAAATATATATATACTACTCTGCAACTGTATTAGATCGCCAGCCGCCATGAAGACCTACAGTTAATAAACCTGCTTCTTAGTACGCCAATAGTGATGAAGATGATTGTTCAAAACAGTTCCCAATATAATTTTCGGGATGTTTCAAAATAAAGCGATTTGTTTTGAAAAGTATCCGAACGACTTGATTCCAACAGATCGTCTAGAACATTTTCTCAATGCTTTGATGTCAAACAACTTCCACTATATTGATTCCTGTTGTTACGTATTCTCTGTATACCCTGGAAAAGAATCTTCTTCACTCTTAACATTGCTCAGAAGTAATTGTGCAAGTTCCTTTCTTCTACACGTTCCAGATAGTCTGATGATAACGCAATATTTTTATTTTATAACCCTCTGAGCTTTATAACGCAATTAAATTCATATACTTACCGATGTCCACATTTTTCTTTACAGAAAGCGTAATACTTATCACGAAATAATAAGATGAAAGTTTACAAGCCTTAGATAAGTTGCAGAAATATGTTAAGTGTACAAATTTGGAGAAAAACAAACTGTTATTTATAGTAACAGCGTTGGATGTCTGTCTATCACAAACAAAAAACAAAAAAATATGGTTGAATCTAACGTATTATAGAGTAATGTAAGGATGTCCTATGCCATACTGTGCGCTGCCCCAATATGGTCGGAAGACCTGAACATGCAAGTACTAAGCAGAAACTGGTTAAGTTGCAGAGACGTTTGGCAATCAGGGTATGCAGTGCTTATAGAAGCCATCTCCTATGAAGACATAGAAGTGATTGCTGGCATACCCCCAGCTGAACGGAGGGGGAAATTACCATGGGAAAGACTGTAAGGCAGCCAGAAGTAACCTTATGCAAAAATGGCAGGAAAACTGGGAATCACTCGGTAAGGGCCAGTGGACAGGGCGTGTAATATAGGATGTGCAAAAATGAATTGGAAGAAAGCATGGTGAGGTTGGTTACCATCGAACACAGGCGCTATCTGAGCATGGGTGCTTTCGCGACTACTTATAGGGTATCAAGAAGGCATCAGAGAATGAGTGCGTCTATTGCGGAAAGTGGGAGGATGCTGAGCATACTATCTTCATATGCAATAATAGATGGAGGGAAGTAGATGCCACGAAAAGCTGGGAGCCAATAAATGCAGATAAAATGGTGAAGAAAATGCTGGAATCGCCCGAGAATTGGCAGGTAATTGTGGGAAAAACTATCGCAGACAAGGAAAGGGAAGAAAGAGAGCTAACCTGAGTGAAACAAATCAAGTGCCTTTGTTGGAGGGAGAATAGTAGAAACCACCCAGTACTACCACCAAATTCAAACATTATAATTTTTGACGATGATTATTATTCTTCTGATAGTGATGATGTCAGTAATAGTGAAAGTAATTAAAAGTTTACATAATTTTATTTTTAATACATCATTCTTGAAACGCGCGTCGAATAAAGTATTCGAATGTATAATGTTTTGTGTTTGTGAAAATGCTTTATTGCTAGTGTTGCTCTATGATAATTGTTTCAATTACAATATTTATAGTTTAAAACACAAATGGCGAAATGCGCATCAAGTAGATAAACAAATGTAGTGTTCAAATGTTTTAGTGTTTATAAAAGCTGTTTATCTGCTTTAAAATTATTGTTAATTTATTATTTAGTATCTAAGAATTTTCCTTTATTATGTTTTATCTTAGAAATTTCTTATTTCTTTAATATGTATTTTCTCAACCAGATTTTTTTTATTAGAGTTAAAAGAAAGACAATTAATTTTCGTTATTTCTAATGAAGATTTCATATTTATTTTTGTTATTGCATGAAATATTTTATTTTACTAATATCCTACTAATATTATCATCCTATCATTTCCTGCCAAGAAATGCACATACGGTTCTTGCTGTACTGTAATAATATTAGTTTTCGAACAATATTACTTTTCGATTTTTTTTTTCTAATAATTAATATTCTTATTGACTGAAATGGGCAATTCATTTTTTGTTATCAGTTTCATTTGTACCCATTTGTAATCAGAATTACACTAACCAATGAAGTTAGTAAATTAATACTTGTTGCAATCGCAGCATTAGCGTTTTGATGGTAATATGCAATTATTACACTTAACGCGCCAGGCTTGTAACTTGTAATTAAGCGCTCGGGGGGGCACATAGCCCGGAGAGTAGCTGTTGGTTGCAGTCTGGTTACGTTCCTTATAGTAAAATAAGGATTTTATAGAGGAGTTTGCGATTAAAAATATTATGTTACAATGAAAGGTAATTCTAAGAAAACCTGGGATCTAATAAATGAAATATCAAATTACACAACAAAAAAATTAATAAAAACACAACACCTATAGAAAATAGAAATGGTAATACAATATCGGATACTAAGGAAACATTTAATGTTATAAATGACTTCTTTGCAAACATAGGGCCTGAAATGCTACAAAAAAATATTAAAAAATGTGATAAACTACCTGATAATTTCCTAAATCACATATCTAGAGCTCCCACATTGTTTTTAGAACTCGCAACAGATACTGAAATAATTAATACAACCTCAAGACTTAAAAATAAATGTTCGTCCGGTCCAGGTGGAATAAAAACATAAATATACATAAACACATTATTAAACCGCAAATTCATATTAATAATTTAACGTTTATAAACAGTAACCTGCCCGCACAATGGAAAGAATCACTTATTACACCCGTACATAAATCAGGCGATCTAGAACAGCTAACAAATTCTACGAGACTTGAATTTCGTAATAGTTTGCAAAACTAGATTTTCGACACACTTACGGAAAAAAGTAAAATTTTACTTTAAATTAAAATTTAAGTCCTTTTTCATTTTACTTCCAAAAATATCTTCCGATGGTATTCTTACGTGGAGCACGCGGTTCATGTAAAATATTTCCACAGATTTCGTTACAGTCACGTAAAATTTTTTTTGCGATGAAATGTTTTGCTGTTTTATGCGTGATGGTTTTAGATGGGGTTTGGTGTGTTCTTTAACATTAACACATACTGTACTAACGCGACCGACACCGACGCTTCATTTCTGGAAAATAAATATCTTATCCTGAATCCAAAAATGTAATAACATACACGGTGTTCCATTTGAAAATCAAAAGTTAGGGTCATTTCTGGCGAAACCAGAAGTGGTATCAAATTACTTCATATGTAAAAAATGCAGTTTTCTGAACGGCTCTAGATCCTCTAGTTTCTTTAAAAAAGTTATAAGGGCGAGAAACAACTTTGTGTTATCCTGTATATAGATACACTTTGACTTTTAGCAATAAACATAATCTTTCACTAGAAGAATATATATCCAATAATACGATAAGACAGAGATGAGACAAACTGAAAAATCTTGGCGATACTTTTGACACTTACCTCACATTTAATGATCATATCTTTTGGAACTAAAATAACGCTTGAATTGAACATATTCTTGTTCTATGCTATGCACATTTCGCAACTCATGTTGAGTGAATCTCCGACACACATCGATCGAATAATAACTCTATTGAGATTTGAATGTGACTGTACTAGCATTTCCTCCGACCATAAATTATGCGAAAATGATTAATGCCTATGAATTCTTATAAGGTATTGATTATCCACAACTCCTTCGGGGAGTGTAAGGATGTGAAAAACCGCGTGCAGACATCGGAATGTCATTTACTCGGCTTTCCGACAGCTTCTCTTTGTTAACTTGTCGACCGCAAGATATTTTCATCCCTTCGGAAAATGTCTCTAACCTTTCGTCTTTTTCTTCACCGCCGTTTCAACGTGGTTTAGATAGAGACAAAATATGCAACAATGCAAGTACTTCGACGGCGGTTTTGTGGCCTTTCTGCGTTATGGAAGGAATTTAACGCCATCTACTGAAAAATTCAACACCGCATTTCAATGATTGATGTTCACTTAGGACCTTTAGGGACCTATAACCTATCTACCTGTTTGATTTTTTTATGCACAGGGCGCGTTATAACTGACACTTTTTTGGGAACGTACTAAAAAATAAACCGATATTAATATGACAAGTTTAATAAAACAGTCCATTAACGCTCTTTTCATGTTGAAAGAGTTGACTAATGTTTAATGCATTTCGTAGCAATATACGTAGGCTCTAAATGAACGTGTGCAGACCGACGTAATTTTAAATGTTGTGATTAATCTTAGTGATTCTACTATTTAGGACTTATACTATACTGTAATTTAAAATTTGAAAAGCATGTAACGTCTAGTAAATTTTAACTTGGCTGGTCAAAAGGTCACCTAATATATATTGGATGGGTCAGAAATAATAATAATAATAATAATAATAAATAACTTTATTAAACAAAATATAATGCAAAATAACAATTTCAATTTCCCATTTTGAGAAATAATTATTAAAGTAATTATGTAGCGCAAAAGTTCAAAAGGCGCAAGTTCAGTTGCAATTAACTGTTCTTCCACTTTGGCCTCGGGTACATTAAAGTAAGAATACTTAACTGTAAGTAGAGAATGAAGCAATGAATAATGAACAAAATGTTATGGTTCTTACAAAAATATTACTTATACAAGTAATTTGGGGATACATAATACAATATATTATTAGAAACACAAGCAAACACAGAAACATCTTAATACGGCTTTTCTTGCATTTTGAATAACCTATTTAAAATAAAAATACGAAACTTTTTTACTGACAGAGGATTTATGTTGAGGAATAGTTAATACATCTTTACGCCTGATATTTATATTGTGAATACCTATCTGTTCTGTATTTTATTTTATTATGCAGATGTGCCGGGGTATGGCTAATTGAGATTTTATAATATAGGACGTTTGCATGTAATTTTCTACGATTGGCTATTTTCAGCCAATGTGCATTAGACAAGGTATGTGAAATTCTGTCGTATTTACGTATACCATATATAAATCTTAGGCACGAATTTTGTAATACTTGTTCTCTTCTAGTATCTCTTGAAGTAAGGTATGCTCCATAAACATAATCACAGTAATTGCACTGAGAAAGTACAAGAGAATCACACAAAATTATTTTAGATTTTTTGTTTAAGGTATGTCTATTAGGATACATCATTCTCAGTTTATCATACGATTTTCTTAGTATGTAAGAAACATGATCCGTAAATCCGGTCCGGTTATCAATAAGCACACCCAGATTTTTTGCTCTGGATGCCACATCTTCTCTCCTTCTACCCGAATTACCATATCCTTTTCAGAGAGATCACCAAATAATATAACAGAAGATTTTGTGGAGTTAATTTTGAGATTATGTTGTTTGGAAAGATTTACTAAGGCTTTTAAATCATTATTGATATTTTGACATTCAACTGCAATGTTATTGCGGTCAAAAAAGTGATACAATTGTCTGTCGTCTGCATACATATGGTAACTACAGGTGTTAAGAGTAGTGGGAAAGTTGCAGGTATAAATTGTGAATAATAGTGATCCCAAGATTGACCCTTGAGCAACCCCTCTGACGGCATTATAACTTTCCGAAGTTTCCTCAGATAACACAACTTTTGTGTTCTATTATCCAAGTAATTTTTTAACACCGTTATAGCACTTTGACTTAAACCTATAAAGTGGAGTATTGCTAGTAATATGTCATGGTTGATCATGTCAAATGCTTTGGTGTAATCAAGTAGTACTTAGGGCTGCAACTTTTTTTTTGTCTAGTTGTTTAATAATGTCATCCGTTATATTTAGAAGTGCCGTTCCACAACTATGTTCAGGACGAAAACCTGACTGATTTTGAGGTAACAAATCAAACTTAATTAAATGGTTACGTAATTGCCCTTCAATTATCCTTTCTATCACCTTACGCAGGTAAGACGGTGATTGGACGGAGGTCTTTTATCTCCTTAGGGGAAACACTGAGTGCTTAAAACAAAAGTTTATTATGTGCGTTATGTAAGGCAACAAAAATGGACAAGAAAGTTGAATCATTACCAGAGGTTCTCAAACAGTTCATGCATGATAAACTGTGATGCAGCCACCAAATAATTGTAAACATATTAAAGGTGTTACGATAAAATGTTTTAATTTTCCGCCCTCTAAGAGCACATTTGAACTACCTTTCATTGTATTCAGTTTTTCTTTGTAGTTTTGATTTTTTGTTTGTTTAATAAGTCTGTTTAATCTCACCACACCAACATGGATTTGTGGATAGCCACTCCACCATAACAAATTTAGCATTACTTTCCCAATACGTAGCTTCTGTATTTGATAATCATGGACAGATTGGCGTTTTATATATCGACTTTGCCAAAGGTTTAGATCACATCGATCACGGAATAATTTTGATTAAGCTGAATGACTTTGGATTTGATGCATCTCATATACTGTGAACGATTCATCTTTTGGAGTCTGAAGGACTTTTAATATATTTCAAAAGTGAATGTTAACGTTCACAAAAATTAGGGTTCAAGATGACTGTTTCAGACGGAGAAAAATATGAAAATTTATACTTACTGTTCGTTTTTGCTTAACTGCTGTTCTAATGGTATCTATTAGACGTCGTAACACTATAAACCTAACACTGGATGTACCACACTTTCTTAAAATTATACCCGAAAGAGAATTTTGTTAGAAAACACAATTAAAAGACAATATAAAGTTCAAAAATATATATTGAATCTTCAAAAAATTTTATGTTTTTACAACAACTTTTAAGAAATATGATTAACAAACACTAGTCTGGCCCGTGTGCAACACATGGTGAGGAACGGAACGATTCATAATGTACCAACTACCATCCAAAATGCAGTTTTGTGAGCTAACGATTACACAAAAAGATTCAAGAAAAGTTCAATGTTTCTGAAATTTGGTGGGCTTTTGCTTGCCTGTCTCATACACGTATTTTTATTTCAATATCAATTTTGGTCGCTCCTCAGAGCTTGAAAATGCTTGAAGCGCTACTACTTCGAATTGTATTCTGCAATTACAATTTTATACGTTCAGGCAAGGCGGTCCCATGCACATATGAGTACATGGTAAAGATACTTTTCTGACACCGAATCACTGAGGAACCGGTTTAAGGCAAATCCCGTTAAAACTCAACATTTCCCCGTCAAAATCGACTGCTAGGAAATGATGGGGGTCCCATGTCGCTAAGGGCTATTTTCGCTAAAACTCACGATATACTTTGGATAGAAATTGGATTAACTTGTCCTCATATTTAATACCTCGTATCTGGTGTGAAGAAAGCCTAACCGTTACATTAAAAAACAGTATACAGAATTTACATATTAATTAAAGTCCACAAACTTAAGTCTGCGTGAATCGTAGTTATTATAACTATAATAAAAGACATTTCCTGCATATTTGATTTTCGTATTTGCAACGAAATTGTTAAATTTTCGAAACTATAGCAAAAATTCAATTTTGAAAACTATTATAAAAATTCGCTTCACGGGGCTTTTTTATGTAACTATTAGTGAATGTAGCTCCATGGAGTATAATTTTTACAACTATAATGAATGTCGCTCCGCGGAATGTTATCTTAGCAACTGTAATGAATGTCGCAGCACGGAAATATAATAAATGTCGCTCCGAGGGCCGTGAATTTAGCGACTAACAAAAAATTCGACATGTACCTTCCAATAAATTTTCTTTTTATGAACCGCCGTTGTGTAGCACTAGGAGAAATTAAAAATTTCGAATTTAAAATCTGAAAGGGAGATTTGGCGCGAATGACAATATTTTTGAAGGTAAATTTTCACTTTCTGCAGTCAATTTTGGCGGCAAATTTATACGTCTTGCGTCGTGTTTACCTTTAGGCGCTTCTTTAGTGATTCGGTGTCAAAATAGTATTATTACCATGTACTTCGTGCATAGAACCGTCTTCCCTGAACGTATGAATATATAAATAACATTATTATTCTGAATTGTCGCGATTCAAGCATTTTTAAGCTCTAGAATGAGGGCCCGAAATTATTATTGTGATATTTTGAATACGTATATATACAGGCAAGCCCACATAGTTGTAAATATTGAACTGTTACATCGAATCTTTTTGTGTCTATATTTTGCTAAAAACTAAAACATTGGATGGTAGTTGGGGAGATTGTTTGAGTCTTCCTATTCCTCACCATGTGTGGTATGGACCGCTGTTATTGTTAAACTTAACTTACCCATATCTTTGAAATTTGTATCTGTAACAACGTTTTTAGACAATATCAATATATTTCTTAAACTACAAATACAATCTTTTACTGTGTTTCAAATTTCTCTTTCAGGTTAATTAAGAAAGTATTTAAGAGTGTTAAGACAGTGCTACGACGTTCAATAGATACCATCTAGTGCCAGAAGTTAAGCAGAAGATATAAGTGAGTATAAATTTTGTATTTTTCGTCCGCATCAGTCGCATCGAACCCTTCAGATGAACACATTAGTATCCATTTTAACAAGAGTAGCAAAATGTCCCTCAGACACATTAGTATGGATCGTTCACATTAACACAGAAATTCTACGAAAGTGTAATTATTACGGGATATTTAAATTTGTTTTTATATGTACTTATTAAATTTACTTTTATTTTCTCTATTTAACTATAACTTACATTATTTTTTTTAACATTTATTTAACGTCGGTCTATTTCTGCTACTGAGACCTATCACTGACGCCTGTAGATGAGCTACCCCCAACCAGGAATTTTGCCCAACCTCTTCCCTTAAGAAGAGTAGGGATCTTTTATTTGCCTAACATTTAATAGATAAGGGACCGACGGCTTTACATCCTCTCCGAAGGATGGCATAGCTCCTACACAACCCTCGCCTAAGGTTGCATAGCTTCCGCGCATATACTGATATGCAAACCACTGGAAGATATGCGAGGCGAGGACACGGTCTTGTTTGAAACTGTCGCCCATCCAAGTACTAATCGCGCCTAACGTTGCTTTACATCGCATATCGAAGTATGAACATAGTAAAGACACATCCACGCTCGCCCCACTTACATTGTTAATGTCATTAGTTTCTTTACTTAAATTTTGTGCATTATTTTCCTTTAGAATATGGTGAGTTATAAGTGACCCATTAAATCAAATTGAATATGGATATGTATTTGGATAAACTGCCAAAGACGACAATCTTTTTTCTTATTCGTCAATCCATTTTTATTTTCTCTCTATACGAATTGTCGTTGGGGCACGTTAAAATTTCAGTTGTTTATTTTAGTAGTATTTTAAGTTGAAACTAGCTAAGTGGTTACCATTTATGGTACAATACATATATAAATTCACTCTAAAGGATTGCCATATTTGGTTTATAAGCAGATCTAATAAACTTAAAACATATCTGCAAAATAGATACCAGTATATTCAACACCGTGGTTGAATTTCTGCTGACGTCTGTTGCTCTGTGAACGATCCATATTTTCGCGTCTGAAGGACTTCTACTATATTTTCCAAAAATGAATATTAACGTTCACGAATAAGGGTTCAAAACGACTGTTTCAGACAGAGAATAATACAAAATCTATACTTACTGTTTCGTTTTTGCTTAACTGCTTCCCTGATGGTACCAATTGGACGCCGTAACACTATAAATCTAACACAGTAAATACTAACACTTTCTTAAAGTTAAGCCTGAAAAGGAATTTTTGAAAACACAAGAAAAAGACAATATAAAGTTCAAAAATATATACTAAATCTTTTAAAAAATTATGTTCTACAAAAACGTTCAAGAAAAATGTATTGACAAACTATAGTCTGGCCCATGTACAACACATAGTGAGGAACGGAATGACTCATGATGTACCAACTACTATCCAATGTTTAGTTTTTAGCTAACGATTACACAAATAGATTCAGTAAAAAGTTCAATTTTTATAATTTTTTGGTGGGCTTTTGCTTGACTGTCTATTGACATATTTTCAGTTCAATATCAATTTTGGTCGCCCCTCGGAGATTAAAAATGTTTGAATCGCAACGACTTTGAATTATATTCTGCAATTATAGATTCATACGTTCAGGCAAGGCGGCCCATGCACGTTCTGAGTACATGGTAACTATACTTTTTTGACACCGAATCACTGAGGAACCAATTTAGGGCAAATACTGTTGAAACCCATCATTTTCCCGCCAAAATCGACGGCTAGAAAATAATACGGCACCCTCGACGCTAAGGGCTATTTTCGCTAAAACTTTCGAAATACTTTGACTAGAGACTGGATTAACTTGTCCTCATATTTAACACAACGCTTGAGTTGCAGTTTTTAACAACGTGGATTCGTAAAAAGTTTTTTATTTTCAAAATTCTGTTTTCGTTATATTTTCTAAATTTTGTGGGCGGTGCGACATTACGTCCCCGTACCGCGACATTTACTATACTTTCTAAAATTACACTCCTTGATTAGTTTCTGATATTTTTGCAAAAATGTGATTGAATGTATAAAAATCTCTGTCAACGGCATTTTTACGTGAAGCACGCTTTTCATGCGAAATGACGGATTTTATTACAGTTTCGAAAAGTTCATTTAGGGTTTTGGCGTGTTCTTTAACAGTTTCACAGGGGTCTATACTGGGTCCGCTTCATTGCAACTTGTTTGTGGACGATATTATTATTATTATTATTAGCCGTTACTCGAGTCCGAGTATAAAAATGTTACAGTCGATAAATTGTGTACAATAAAAAATAAGTAACAGGTGTAGTTTATTGTAATTCCCATTCATCTACGGTGCACACGACTATGGCTATAGAGGCCAATTCGGGAGAGCACATGTCGACCGCAGTCAGGACAAACATAGACCTGGTTCGGTCTTGGATTCGGCCTTCTTGCAGCAACATTTCCTTGATAGCTGGCCACAACCCCTCGCCATTCGGTTCTGTCCGCTGCAAGTTGTTCCCATTGCTCGTCTGCAATACCGCAGGATTTTAGATTTTCATGGAGAGCGTCTTTGAACCTCTTTCGTTGACCGCCACGCCTTCTTCTACCGCTTAGCAATTCACCATAAAGTGTACATTTAGGAAGGCGGTTATCATGCATACGATGAACGTGACCTGCCCATCTTAGGCGTGCTCTTGAAATAAGCACCTCAATTGGAAGGCTGTTTGCTCTCCTGAGTACTTCCACGTTTGATATGTGATGGAACCAACGGATTTTCATCATACTTCTGAGGTGTCTTTGCTGAAAACGTTCTAATTCTTTCACATGACGACGGTAAGTGACCCAGCTTTCACATCCATATAGCAGTGTTGGAATGACAACTGCTCTGTAGACAGCCATTTTCGTTGACAAAGCAAGGTCGTGGTTGTCAAATACTCTCTCTCTAAGACCCCAGAGTGCTCTAGATGCAGCGTTAATTCTATTGCGAATCTCGCTGTCCATGTTTGCTTTGTCATTAACAACGTTGCCTAAGTAATTGAACTGATCCACCACTTCAAGAGAATTTCCGTTAAGTGTAATGTCTATTTGGTTCACTTGATGAGGAGTTGACATAATCTTAGTCTTTCCAATGTTGATTTTAAGTCCCAAGGAATCATAGCTCTGGGCATACACATCTAAAAGTTCTTGAAGCTCTTCCGGCGTAGAGGCTAAAAGTGCACAGTCATCCGCATACTGGAGATCACAAATGAATCGTGTGCGTGTCTTCGTGAAAGCTCTAAAGCGCCCTATGTTAAAGAGACCGCCATCAAAACGGTATCTGAGACCTATTCCTCTGACTGTCAGTTTGTTGTCAACAATAATTGTTAGAGCAGTGGTAAACAAATTGAAGAGTAGGGGTGCTAGGACACATCCCTGCCTAACTCCAGTGAGGGTTTGGAAAGGTTCGGTTGCCTCATTATTATACATAACCTGGGACGATAGCACATCTGATATTAACGTCAAAACGTTACTTAATACACAAAAGTGTAATGCTTTATCGTTTACTGGAAAGCATAGCGCATTTCCATATGATAACAATTTACAGGGCATCGTATTGTATAGGCCAGACTTTTATTTAATAAAACATATTGAGACAGTAGTAGCTGGACCTATTAAAATAATAGGATTTCTTACACGGAACTGCAAGAAGTTTGTAACACTCTCCGTACTCTATATGTAACATTTCTAAGATCTCGTCTTGAGTATCGGCAACCTGTGTAATTGACGGTTATTACCCGCAAATTGGGTTCCCCACGAAATAAGTAGCATTTCATTTTTAACTTTATTTTTGTAGAATTTGTGATCAGAAGATGTATGTGGTAGAAAAACCCATAAAGGAAGAAATGAATTCGATCACAATCTGTGCCAGTAAAAGCGTCACGTAATAAGTTAATTACATCGACAAAATAGGTTCCTATCCTAAATACTTTTTTCATAATAAAATGGGTTAATTGCATAATTCTTAATTATTAAATCGTGGTATTAAATTCTGCCAATAAAAGTTGTAATAATACCCCTCCTAAATGTCACACTAATGGCTAATTAAATACTTATCTTTTGATTGTTAAAAATTGTTATGAACAATGAATATTCAATTGGAGTTAACCAGGAAATGTAAGGACTTAATTAAACAAGTAGTAAAAATAAAAAGCTATAATATACTTTTAAGAACTTTATGAATTTTATGACTCAAGTTATGGCACAAAATGACATGAATCGGAGTCTTAAAATTTCATACAGTTATCGTTATTCTTGCCCCAGAAATTTTATTTAGGCCTTACTTATCCGGAACAGTTTTAATATGCGCATCAAGACTCGCGTTTCTATATGACAGGGTGAAATAGGTTTAAAGACCATAATTATGAATCATATGTACGTAAAATATATATTACAACATGCATGACTATAATTACTACATAATCGTGGCACCCAATCGCATACAAAATTAAAATTTCACTTAACAAATGGTTTTTTGCGATATTAGTAAAATTTACTGGAATATAACACGTTTTTTTTTTCAAGTCTTGGCACTGTTTCAAGTTAATAAGTGACTTGCAGCCATTTTATATTTACTCCTTTTTAGAGGTTGCCCTTGCATTTAATAACCACAGATTGATCAAAGAACAAGTTACTTTATAATAGTCCAGTTGTTACGGGTCACTTCCTCGTAACATGATTTTTATTAATTAAAATATCTTGAAATGTATTTTGGGTTGCCCACATATGATTAATGGAATTTACAATAGCTTATTAAGACGTAGTTCGCTTGGAATATTCAAACCTATTTATGTAGTACCCGAATTGATTAAAGGAGGGCAGCAAATTCCCTACGAAAAATTAATTGTGACAGCGATAGACGAACAAACGGACAGACAGGCTGACATAAAATGAAATCTCACTATAAGCATTCAATTTTTAATATTGACTAGAAAGGCTCACCAATCCGTGAACGTATACCGATTTAAATCATTGCATTGGTCTCATTGAGCTGAAAGTAGAAAGTATGTGCTTATTATAGAAGAACCGACATAATGTATTATAAAAACCTACAACGATTGGCTCTTACAAAGCACAGTAAGACCAAACGGCAAAAATAAGAAACAAATGACGTGTCTGCAATAAACAAAATTATGTGACCAAAATTATACATACAGCAATTATCTCTAGAAGGTTCAGTAATTTTTCAGGAAACTGTGAATAACATTTTCATAATGTTCTTTCATAATGTTCAACAATTTTATGAAAAGTTCAATAAACTGGTGATGAGTACACTGTTTCCATCTAGTTTATATATAATAGTTATTACTAGAATTACAGAGTGAAAATTGCTATTTTTGGCATCTTCATATATATAATCAAAATATATGTATATAAGTAAATATAGAATGCGTTCCAAGTTTCATGTAATATGTGTTTCGCAAACTAGTTTCTCGAGACCAATAAAATAAGTTGTTATTCTCACCTCTGGCCACCCTCTTTATTTTTGAGACAAATGAAAATACGACGGTCTTTGTACTGTTTTAGTCTAGCTGTTACGCAGGACTATAATTTTATTATATTTGCGATAAAAGTTGATGCTATTTGTAATAATATAATTATAATTCGTGAATTTTCTTAGAAAAACTAGTAACTAGTGAACAATACTTTTAAATATCTACTGGCCCACTATTTAAAAAATGTATATAAACTTACCATTTGACTATTTAACATTAATATTGTTCTTACATATTTCCGAATAATATTTTCAAGCAGTAATTAGCTAAAATGATCTTTTCTTAATCTGCTATATTCAATACAATTCAAATTTTTTGATTTTTAAAGAAAATATGTCAGATTTAAACTAGACAGCATAAGATTTAGCAGAAGCTAAGTTTGTATATTAAAATTTGATTAAAACTATTATTTGTAGTTTTTTCTTAATCCGGTCGTAGAACCTTACTGTACAACTCGAGTGGATTATAGTGTCGTGCTCAAACTTCTTTCTCATATCCACTCTTGTTGCACAAACTACTATTGTGGGTTTTCCATATTTATTACGCCCTGCAAAATATCTATAGAATCACTTTCCGAAACATATCTGGTCGATAGCCGCGTGGGTTAAGGCATGAGGTGGCAATCGCGATTAATCACACGGGTATCGCACCACCGGGTTCGAATCCTGACTCTAGCACTGGTCGGAGGAATTGTTTGTCCGCGTTTTTCAATGTGTAACCCCCTTCCGCACAAGCCCCTGGCTTCTGGAATTTGGAGTTGTCTAATTTCTCTGGTGTTTATTTATATTATTTATTTATATAAGTTGGTATTTCCCACCACAAATATTTTTATATCAATATTACTGGAATTCCGAACGAAAAATTTGCTTTGGCATCTTTCTGAAAGAGGCTTTAGAAAAACTTATCATAAGTATGCTCTTCACAACGTCATGGTTCGAATAATTTCACTAAAATGATGTCCCTATGTATAGAGTCCAAACCGGTCACGGTAGATGTGAAGCCGTATTATAAGATACCACTTTTGAGTGTCCTCAGATGACGTTCTCTGTTACCTGAAACGATTTTCTGAAAGCACGACCAGATACAAGCCAGTGGTTGCTTCAACATGATAGAAAACTGATAATTCATTGTTCTAATTCTAATCCTGATATGGTTTTATGTAAATACTTTTTATATTTATATTTTTTGTTTCTTTTGTCGCGATGAGTTAAATGAATTAATGTTTTTATTACTTCACAGAATAAAAATCTTTATTCATCATCCCAAGTCACACAATAGTGTGACTTATTAACTAGTCAATACATTTGGAAACAAATATACAATAAATAGGAATAAAATAAAAAATAATAATTGTAATAAAACCTTACTAGAATTGTAAATATTCGTCTAAAGAATAAAATACCTTACTAACTAGATATTTAAATAAAGCATTTTTAATAGAGTTAAAGTTGTTAAATCTGCCAATGAGACGGATGCACTTATTAAAATAATTGATTATTTGATAAGTATGGGAATTTTGGCCTACACTCAGTCTATAAAATGGGATCCGAAATTCAGTATATCTGCGTGTATGGTGATTATGAATATCATTATTTCTTAGAAACAAACCTTCTTGCTTTTTTATAATTAATACAATTAAAAATATATAAAGCGATGGTAGTGTAAAAATTAATAGAGCTATAAATGCCTCTTTGCAGTAAGTTAGTGTAGGCGGACCCGCCATACAACGAATAATTTTCTTTTGAGCTGCAAATACTTTAGAAGTGTGTGATGAACTTCCCCAGAAAATTGATCCGTAGGAAAAACCGGACTGAACTAAACCGAGGTATATTAATTTTAAATATTAAGTGAGATAGAGAACTTCAAGTATCGAATAATAAAACATGATTTACTTACAATAAATTTTCGGTGTAACTCTCCCATGTAATTTTATAATCCAAAGTTACTCCCAGAAATGTTTGTTGTCTCTTCTGTTTGAACAATTGACTGATGATTTGCCTAAATTGAAATACTTGAGTTATGACCAACGTTCTTTGGCAAGACATAAAAACTGTTTTATCAGCATTTAGAACTAGACCGTTGCTTAGACGCTATTTGGAAAACTCATCTACTGATGTATTGGCTTGAATAACTGTGGTCTCCAAAGAGCTACTGGACATGTAAAATGTATACGAATGAATTATAACTGCCTGCTTTCTATTATCCGGATAAGAGTTGACCCATGATGCGCTAGCTCACTTACTCCCAATCTAAAATGTTTTTCCAAGAGCAAATTGTGGTCAAATGTGTCAAAAGTTCTGCTTAGGTCAAAGAATAAAGCTATTGGTTGTTCCTTACTATTTAGCGCATTATAAACATAATGACATAATCTTTCAATCGCAGTTACTATGGATTTACTTTATCTGAATCCATATTGACTTGAGATTAGCAATTTATGGAATTCCAAATAGTTTACTAATCTGTTACTAAAAGTACAGAAACATTTGCAAACTGATTTTGTAGACTGATATTTCTGTAACTACATGCCTCTATTCTCGATCCCTTGCTTTTGTATATCGGTATAGATTTTGAAATTTTTACTTAGATGGTTTTCAACTTATATTTAAGTTTACTGTTCCCTACTTCTTTCTTTTTCTTTTAGGTGTTTCATTAGAAACCCTCGAAGAGTGTAATCTATGAATAAATTATAAATTTTTATAATAAAATGGAAAATTTAGTTGTCAAAACATATTCTTACTATTTGTGGTAAGTACTAGTTAAATATAAATGTCTGTATTAAAAATTTTGTATAAATACATTTACGTAAACAGATTTTAGATGCACAACTCTAAATAAGTAAAGCAATTTTCAACTTACGGATTTCGCTGTCAAATCATACAGATTTAGTTGTCTGTGAACGAATTTATATTTATATTTGGATTTCCAGCTAAACTGGTAGTGTGGATCAATATAAAATTGAGCAATAACTTCACATGCAATGTGATAGCACCAAATTACAGTGTAAAAATCTACAACTCCCCGTTTGTTGTGTCAACAGTTCTATAAGTATTATGCTGCACAGGTTTCTGTGGTTATTCTGTAAATTATTAATTTCGATGAACATTCGATGCCATTAACTTATTCAAACAATACATTTTCAAAACGGTTATTTACATTTTTAGAATAACTTTTCTACATATAGACAATGGAAAAATATTTTATGATTTTTAATACAGCATGAATATACAGGGTTACTGGTAATTCGATACATTCCTTTGGCGATGTGATGGGGCATGAGCTAAGGAGTAAATCTAGCCCTAACATACATTATGTAAAACTCAATAGTTTTTGAGATATTTCAATTTTTTTGTTTTTCTCAAAAAAGTAGATCTTAATGTCTTAAAAGTTAATTTCCGGAAAATCTACTTGACATTTTTAATTTTTTTTTTACTGGATTACTTGTCCAATATTATAGATATCCGTTTGGAATGAAAAATATCCGGAAACATTTCGATCATGTGAACATTTAAAATAAAAACTTGTAAATTTTTTTTTTTTAAAATCAGTTATGAAAGGTTTTTTCAAAAAAATATTAATGTAGCACGCGTACAAATTATTATAAAAACTTCCTTATTTCAATAGCTATCTAACTAGGTAGAAATGTTTAATGTACCCTTGATAGTTCTAATAAAAAATTAGTAAAGATAATGCTGGTGGCGGAATTTATTAAACGACTAATCGTTCATTTTCATTTAAGTCAGTCAGTCCTTGACTTTGACGTTTGTGCATATGTCATTAACTGACATTCTTATCTCCGTGTCCCTTAAGTTTGTTGGTCTTGTTAAATTAGTTATCGAAGATTTTGATTTTGCTCGTAGTTGTTGGTATTAGTTGTTATTATTGTATTTTCTGTGCCATGGCCGCGTATGCCAACGCAGAATACGCTGATATCTTGTTTGTCTATGGATACTGTGGCGGCAACGCTGCTGAAGCTCGCCGAGAATATGGTCTTTGGTACCCTAACCGCCGCTTACCAAATGCACGTGTATTCAGTACGGCATATCGAAATATCGTTGAAACTGGCCCCGTGAAATGTAGAAGAAGTGACGCTGGTGCTCCTCCCATTTATGAACCAGATGATGAGGAAGAAATATTGAGGTATTTTGAGGAAGACCCAACTATTTCAACTAATAAAGTCGCAAGACTAACCGGAGCGTCGCAATGGAAAGTTTGGTCTACGATACGTAGAGTTGGATGTCATCCTTACCACTATACATCTGTCCAAGGCTTGGACGAAGGTGATCCTGGAAGGAGAGTGGAATTCTGCTGCTTTATGTTAAATTCAGATGCAGAAAGTGCAAATTTTTTAACAAGTATTTTATGGACGGACGAGTCGAAATTTAATCGCGAGGGTATAACAAATTTCCATAACCTACATTATTGGGCAGAGGAAAATCCCAAGTTAACACGTGAAACTAGTCATTTTTTATACGAGGTATATGTACCGTGGAAGACAAGGAGTTGCGAATGTATTTGTAAAATAGTCTTTTGTTGTTGGAAAGAATCAGTTTAGTTTCATCTTGAAATTTTGCATTTTTCAGAAAAGAGATAATCCTGTTTGAGTAGCTTCTCTGTACCTCGTAGTCTCGAGCATCACGGGATCGTAAAAATCTTCTCCAAAGGGTTTTTTTTAAAGTTTAATGATGCCGAAATGGAGTTATTTATCCAAGATTTATCATTATCTTTGTAACTTAAAGCATTATGACTGCATACGGATAGGGTTTCTCGAGTTATATCAAGATAGCATGGCCATTGTTCATCTGTGCTAAGATTATCTAAAGTGTCATGCACAACAAATAAGAGTTTTTCGAAAAAAGCTTTGAAACTGGAAAGAGGATACTTTCCGAAACGATAGCAAAATACGTTATTTCTGTGTTTATGCCGATTTATATTATTTGTAAAAAATAAACTCTGTTCCTTTGACGTAAACGTCACAGGCGCAGAGGCTTTTTCCAATAATTCTATTATTTTGTAGATTTGTTGATTTGTTTTTGAAGAGGATACTACATGTGGTAGAAAACCCAAATAAAAGGAAAGAAGTGTCATGCCAGTTGATGCGAAGTAGATGACCGAGGCTCCAAAAGGGGTTAGATAATCAAGGGGCGAAAGTAGGTTCTCACGTTCTCATCCGAGGTTAAAATATGATCTAGCAAGGACAGAAGTTGGTTACCTCGAAACCTGTTGTATTGACTAACAAGCTGCGACAAATTGTTGCTAAAAAGCATATAAAGAAATAAATATGATGAGTTTATATTTTCGGATTATGGGACCAGTCGATATCGGGAAAGTTGAAATCTCCAAAAATAATGATTCACATTACTGTGTGCACAGCATAAAATGGCTGCCTTTCAATTTTTAATTCATTGCCTACTATGTAGTTTTCCTCTGAATGAACAGAGAATGGAAAAGATACAGCTTTCATTAGCCCATAAATTTAACCTATAAAATGATTAGATGATGTAAGTTTAAGGAAATCTTCCTGGCCGGACGGCAGCTCAGTCGGCTAAACAGTGTTATGTGGCATGCTTTGGTGTCACACTTTTGTGCTCTGGGTTCGATCCCCGCCACCGATACTGGCAATGTCGGTGGGTAATGGATGTTGTCTGCATTTTCTCTAACATGTAACCCTCTTCCCCCTTCCTTTGGCTTTGGATTTGGGGGTTATTTGCTATATGTGTTGTGCTAAAAAGGTTTGTCAATACTTCAAATACAACAAGGAAATTTTAAATCAATATCAATTCCCTACGGACTTTTGTTTGCCAGTTGTCTAGCTAGTTTTTTTAAAACTTAAACATTTTGTAAAACATTAAATCTGATAATGCACGTTCAATGCATTTAGAAATATGTTTCTCAAATTATAGAAATGTATCTAAAATTTAGATTTTTTTGTTTCATCAGTGATTGGTACAGGTATATAATTAATTTCAATGTTATTTTCTTGAGCTAATCTAGCTCTATCCAATGGTCGATCATACACATTTACTAGGATTTATAGTTAAAGAACGCTCTGGTAAAACTTTATATATGGGCAAGATAAACATTTATAAGCTCATAACTTTCGTGTCGCTAACGTATATCTGGGTGCGCAATTTTATATAAATGCCAGTAAATAACTAATGTACATAATATACAGCAACGGACCCAACACAGACCTTTGCGGTACTCCTAGAAAAATGTTTATGGGAAGAAATATTCCTTCAGTATCACTTTTGTTTCCTATTTAACTTCCACGTCCAGTGGAAAAAAAAAATATTCTTTTTTTATTGAAATATGGCTAAAATGTCATGAAACGGCGAGATTCTGTCTGTCTGTCTGTAACTTTCTTGTGCGCACGTTTACTCTGGAACCGTTTATGATATTGACTTGAAATTTGGTACACTTATGTATTGTAACGAGATTTGGAACTACAGTGTATTTTGATCTAATTATGTTGAAAGGTTCGGGGATAAATGGGGTAAATAAGGGTAAATAGGCAAAACAAGCAAGTAAGAGCCCATAAAATTGCAATTTAAGGCATGTATGAAAAGTTAAGGTCTCAACATTTTTTTTTGGCATCCCCCCCCCACTATCACCTCCAATACCACCTCCACACTATTATGAAAGGGAGCAAAAAAATTAAAATGTGATTTAGCGTGTATACAAAAACGAAACGTTTAAAAAAATTTTAGCGTTAGCTACCCCCTCTACCACCCCATTGCCACCCCCACCTGTGTGTGTGTGTGTGTGTATTAAAGGGGTAAAAAAAATTAAAATGTGATTTAGTGTGTATACAAGAACGAAACGTCCAAAACAAATTTTTTACCGTTAGCTACGTTACCGATTGCCACCCTCACCCTATTATTAAAGAGGGTAAAACAAAATTAAAATGTGATTTAGTGTGTATAAAAGAACGAAACGAAACGAGATTTTAAATTTGAGCGAAAAAATATTTCCTGTCTGTCTGTCGGTATGTCTGTCTGTAACTTTTTTTGTGGGCACGTTTACTCTGGAACCGTTTATGATAATGACTTAAAATTTGGTACACTTATGTATTGTAACGAGATCTGGAACTAGATTATATTTTGATCTAATTCCGTTGAAGGGTTGGGGGGTAAATGGAGTACATAAGGGTAAATAGGCAGAACAAGCAAGTAAGAGTCCATAAAATTGCAATTTAGGGAATATACAAAAAGTTAAGGTCTCAAAATTTTTTTGGGCAACAGTCACCCCCCCCCCACTATCACCCCCAATACCACCCCCCACACTATTATGAAAGGGAGTAAAAAAATTAAAATGTGATTTAGTGTGTATACAAAAACGAAATGTCTAAAAAAATTATTTAGCGTTAGCTACCCCCTCTACCACCCCCATTGCCACCCCCTCCCTATTATTAAAGGGGGTAAAAAAATTTAAATGTGATTTAGTTCTTGGCGTTATACCCCTCTACCACCCCATTGCCACCCCCAGCTTATTATTAAAGGGGTAAAAAAAATTAAAATGTGATTTAGTGTGTATACACGAACGAAACGTCCAAAAAATTTTTTTGGCATTAGCTACCCCTTCTACCACCTCCATTGCCACCCTCACCCTGTTATTAAAGAGAGTAAAAAAAATTAAAATGTGATTTAGTGTGTATACAAGAACGAAACATCTGAAAACATTTTTTTGGCATTTCTTTGTCTATTTATACATTTGACATTGTTGTGATATATATCTGTTTTTATCTATACCTATATGTTATTATTTACACTTATATTCTTCATTACTTTCTTACCATGTTATTAATAGTTATTGTTTGATTATTTTTATTTGTCATACCCTCCTGTTCTGTAATTAGGTATTACCTGTAGAACAGTGTAATTGAAATAAATAAATTAGATGGTCAACTGTCTGTATTTATTGACATATTCTCCCGAAAGACTTTTGGACAAGACTTTGTGACCCCCGTGCATCCTTCGTTTTGTATAAACATTTACATTAGATACTTTGTTGGATAGGTTAATATATATAATTAAATTCTGGTTGGATATATGGTTTTGAGCCTTAATGCTAAAATAAAAAAATTCTCATGTGAGTTTGTTTCGTTAATTTCTTAAAGAATTTTAATCTTTGTTCGATTGAAATCGGACAAGGTTAAAGGCCCTTTTGGCACATTACGATCATATTCGATGCCTAGTAAGTGTACCCACATAGAATTTTACATCGGTCAGACATGCCGAAATTAAAATTCTGACATTTTCATGAAATATTTACTTCGCCTATTTAGTAGGTGCCATAAAATTCATATTTAATGTTTCATTCAAATTCAATGCCCGTCTAATTAACACAATTTCGTAATACTTAATGGAAAAGAGTATAATAAATGAATCTACAATTCGAGAGATCAGCATATGGCTTAGGCGCAGACTAGATCAACCAGACTTTTCACTTAATGTAATTCCCTATGTAAGCAGTTTCATTTTTTTTTGATACGTCACGTTACCGGCCACAATTCTGCGCAGAAAAAGCGACACACGGGTGGCTCCAGCTACAGAGTTACTTCAGACATGGGTGGACTAAGGTGTTTATTCACAGGATAT
This sequence comes from Leptura quadrifasciata, assembly GCA_963675555.1. Lineage (NCBI taxonomy): Eukaryota > Metazoa > Arthropoda > Insecta > Coleoptera > Cerambycidae > Leptura > Leptura quadrifasciata. The sequence goes on from OY776673.1 coordinate 26,980,741, forward strand.
ACGTAAATACGCATACAATCACTGAAATCTAACGAAAAACACTACAAAAAACGGATAAGCAATCTAAATTAACCATGACAGAAGCACCTGCTATAGGCGATTTGTTATTTGAAGTGCGTAAGAACAACTAATTCGAAAGATGCGCAGAACACATCAAAAACCCGGACCGGCCACGAGTGGATTAAAACTTTAACCAAAATACGTCATCAGTAAAACATGTGGTTCTTCTTGATCTCTGGCTTAGGTAGCCAGCCGCTGACTGCACGTGAGCCTCGTATTCTCTAATTCTCCACTGCTACGCCGACACCGTTCGGTAGAGAAATACGTTGCATGTCGTTTGAGAAATGTTCAAGCGAAAGCCCAATGGTCAATACTAAAATACATCACAAAGCTTAAAAAAACCGATCGCGTTTAATAAGGCAGTATCTGTGATGATTTGAAATCCATCCATTTTTTTTCAAAACGACAGTATCGCTCGCTATACTTCTTCATCAAGAGAATGAATGAGATTACTCGAAGAACTAATGGAACTAGCAATTTGGCAGAAATCCAACTCACTTTAAATACACCATGCCTATTCAATATTAAATACAACAATAAGACTAGTTTTACTATGCTTGAGAAATTACGGTATGCTGAAATAGCGCATCTAAAGCCGTAATGACGTAGATAAAGCATACATTTAGCGATAACGGAGGAATGCCCTCTTTACATACTGCAGGAATGTTAAAATACCGGACTATATAATGACCCTCATTCGTCGGGTAATTCAGGATTAAGCTACCGAGTACGTAGTAGCCAAATCCGACTTCACAGGAATGTTGCATGCCTTCTTGAGAATCCTCCGCTTACAATTGTTGGAACGGATTTAATTGTCTGCAAAGTAAGCATCTGTGGTATTCCTATTGTTTGTCCGCATGTAGTTCTTTACATTATGGAACATTCAAGAAAGTTAAATTTATACTGTTATTTTCGTCAATTATGTAATTATCCTGAGCTATAACTGTTTTATAAGTATTGTCTAGGGGAGCGACTCGAATGAGATAGTGTTGTATATCTATGTTTTAACAAAATTATACGTTACGTTAATGGTCGCTCACCCTACAGCTAATGTTATATACCTAATTAAACGAGCAATTGTAGGATAATAATAATTTGTAAAATTAAGTACTATTAAGAGAGGAATTCAAAACTGCTGGTTACAGAATTGCTACATGCGGTCTATGTTACTTTTACTAAATACAGGGCTTTCAAAAATATTACCTCATATCACATAATTGTGGATAACCGAGAGTACATTGATTAGTACTGATAGAAAATCCTTAAATTATATCTACTGGCGTACTTACCTACACCTAACGTATCTATAATTAGCGCAGTAAAAAGTCAAGAAAAATACGCTTCCTTCTTGAAAAAAAAGTATAAGCAGACGAAACCTTCACGACATCATTAGATAGGTCACTATTTATTAATCACTTCGCCATATCCTGGAAATCGTATGAGATACTTTATCGAACTTCTTCTAGTTTGAAAGCAGGTGGCAGCCTAAAAATTGTATAAAAACTTTTTTTTATTAGAAAAATAAAAGAAAATCTGTTAGTTTCGTTTACCAGGTAATTACTTTTTCATGAATTGAAATACTTTTCCATTTAAAGGAATTTTGCCATGGTATCCACGTATGAGTTAAAGAAAAAATATTGGAAAAGTTTTTAAAACATAAATCAACCTTCTGTGGCAAATAATTTTGTACTTATCGTCATTTAAAATTATTAATATTCGCGCGCGCGATGTGCTTGTCGGTAGCGAGATAAAGCACACCTAGCTCAACGTGGCAACTATTCCGCTTTTTAACACGCTTTTATTAGCTGTATGTTTGTTTGTAACGGAATCTTTGAACGCGATTATCGACCACTTCAAAATGTCAGATTAAACTGAAACTTTGCACACTTATTAAGGATCGATGACAATACAATGATTTGACAACTTTGTCCTATTGACTTCACCAGGATCATCAGGATAAAATAAATTTAAAAAAAAGGACTAATCTATTGTCGAGATTTTGCCGGAGGCGCCGCTATTATTAATATGTATTTTATTATTAAACGCTAGTTCCAACTTTAATACATACATTATGATGTATTATTAATTGTATACTACTAGCGGATACTCAGCGGTTTCGAAAAGCAGGCGGGTATCAGCTGGTTTCTATATGTATCGGTGTTCATGATGCTAATTCTAAAATTCACCCAATCCAATATATTGTTGAGGAACGTACCGAGGGATGAATGGCACGAGGGTGACTAAAAATGTCATGTTGCTAGCGTCAAGCTCAGGGAACCGGACACACTCTGTTTATAAGAACCTTACCCTTCTTCTATCGGACCTCTGGGAGTTTTGACAGTTTAATTGTCCATTACTTGTGGGAACAACAATAAAAAATGAAACTACAACACAAAAAATTGATATCAAGCACCCCTATAACATGAATTTTAGCCGATTTCGTTGAAAAATTTGCGAGTTGTTGAATTGGGGGTATAGAATAGAGGCTGCAACTCCTCCGAGATGAGTTTCATATGTTGCCGAAACTTAACATAATGCAAAAAGGTTTCAAGTGTTTACATTGAAGTAGTAGCGATTAAGAACTTATAGACTTTTTGCATTCATTTCCTCTACTATATCCACAGTGTGACCAATCACCGCCGTCAGGAGGCGAGTTACCCTCAAAGTTAATTATGCAAAATTTTATGAATTCTGTAGAAATAAATGTTTGGCCATCTTGAAGAAGAAAGGAAGAAGTAAATGAGAAGTTCTTAGAACATCCTAATTATGAAAACCACAAAGTGTAGTAAAAAAGTGATTACATTTTGGGATGCAATATGAGTGTAAAAGAGCATTTTTATATATTCACACTTAAATTATTTCCCTGAAAATCTTGATGCAGTTAGTGAAGAACAGAGGGAACGTTTCCACCAAAATATAAAGGAAATGGAGCGGTGTCATCAAGGACGATGAAGTGTGTTAATGACCATAGACTAGTGCTGGCTCTTAAACGTGATTTGCCCCATAACCGTTACAGCAGATGTTCAAGAAAAATAAATTTTCGCACAAAACGACGTTGTTTTCATTCTACAGAAAAGTAATTTAGTGATGTTTGATATTTTATTAACATGAGTGTTGATTTTTTAAAAATAAATAAACAAATCGCATTTTTGAACTTCACAGTTTGTACAAAAACCTTACCTGAAATTAAAAATGCATGTCATTTTTGCAATCAACACACTAAAATACAACAAGATTATCTATCTTTAAAAAACTTTTGCAATCTTTAATTTTGTAGACGTGATACATTTGTGGAGTAACAAATGTTGTTAATTATATTAATTTAATATATCATTTTGATAATATAGAATTAAGTCTATTAAATTATATTATTATTATTATGATTGTGGTTAATAAATGAATACAAATACAATAATCGTTAATATTCATATGTGAAATTACTTTTACTAACGTACCTCGAAGTACGTCATACATAGACAGAGAAATCAGTCACAAAAAAAGTGGTGTGAGGAAAAATTTATTTGTATATATAAATTCAGACTTATCAAATAAATACATATTATAAAGTTTTACGTCAGTTACAAAACGTAGGTGTATTACTTATCGTACATTTTATCTAGAATGGTGTGCAATATCCTTAACCCTAACAAAAAATAATTTGTCATATAAATAACTGAAATTACTTTCTTTATAAGAAATATGAATATTTGTGTAAAGGGGCGAAAAGAAGGCAGCCACTAAAGATAAAAAATTGCCGCTTTTTATAAGACACAACCCTTTATTCATTATATTAAAGTGGTTCACTCGACAGTGTAATGAAATTAAGAGGTGGAATAGCCAGAGTTTAATTAGATTGTAAATTATGGCAAATAGCATTTTAAATATTGTTGCTATTAATTTTGTCTTAAAAGAGAAACAAAGGAAAAGGATGTGAGAGCGTGTTACTTACTTAATTAAAAATTTGAATAAACTGACAAGATGCTATGAATTTAAGTATTTATTATAAATTCAAATGCATTATCAAGTAGTAAAGTCCTTCGAAATACGGCATAGCATTTAATATTTACTTAGAATGTTCAAAACCTCCAAAAGAAAAAGAGATCTGGAGTAACAAATCCGAAATCCGGACAGCAGTTATACGTTTTCAAACTAAGAAATTAACCTGTTGAATGCACGGATGCTAAAACAACACGCAGCTATGGCCAGGTAAGGGGAGTGAATGGTTTTGATGGGACACGAACGGAACCCACATGCTATACACAGATCCCATTTTGTACGAGTTAAGAATGCGCGGCGCATTCCCCCGAATCTCCTTCTTTTCAAAGTTTTGTTTAAATAATTTCCATTGACAACGCATAAAATCCCCTGGCCTCAAACTGAATTTGACAATAATTGTTTACTTATTAAGATGACCTAGTTGAGGTTAGAATAAACTGTTTGTTATACACATTTTTCTTATAGTTTTTGCAATAATAAATAGTGATTTTTAAATGATGTGTTCTTCAGTGTACTTAATCCTCAAGGAGCACAAATGTTTTTTTAATGTTTAAAGGTTGCAAGTCAAAATGCGATCAGCCGATCCATTTATGTCAATTTGCCAATTTGGGCATCTAAGAACTTTAAGACTTTGCTTACTGCCTCCTTCCCCTCAAGTAACTGGCTGCTTACCTGTCAAAATAATCAGACTTTCCGCTCGCGATGTCAAACCTCATAAAAAAGGACTCTATTTTAGATTTATCAAAAACTACAATCTTTCTCTTAAAAATCCGAAAAAATTCAGCCCCACTCGATAATTCCCAAAGATGCCTAAAATATCACCGAAACCTTCAAAACAGTCAATCTCCTTTTACAGAAATACTTTTAAAAATTTTAAACTTTAAAAATATTGCCCTGTTTATTTTCATTCCACTCGTCATACTCTCTACATACACTAAATATGAAATTCTAATTAATTTAAATAAAAATTTTACATGCATTCATTTCCGCGATCTCAAGTCTACCCGTAATTGCGTAGTAAATAGCGAACGGTTATTTATCTTCCTGCACAAAGCGTCACCCCACAATCGCATATCAATATCTATTTCTACTTCTTAATCATTCAGCGCGCCAAGTAAAGTAAACGAGATCACATCCCACAGCACTTTTTATACTAAGACCATGCTAAAACCTACGTCCCTCGCCGTGAATAAGTGCTGGACTGAGGATCAATTAGTACAGGTGCTTATTCAAATTTAAATTTCCAAGCTTTCACAAACCATCAAATAACTTCCTTAATAAAATAGATACATGGGTCACCAAAAAACCAAATTACTTCAAATTTTTGGCTCTATTTAATGATATAATTTTCATATAGGATTTCAAACGAATTATCTAATTACGCAGTTACGTGTGTACACTGAATGACTGGGGCGAGCGACCGGTTTTAGACCAAGCCAGCACGCAGTCTGGGAACATATCCAGATTACAAAAAAACATTTCCACCTGACTCGATGAGGCACCAATAACGAAATTCCACGAGAGTACATACGCTTGGGCAAGGCGAACCGAAAACAAGTCTAGTCAGTGTCGCATTCTATAACCGTATTCGTGTCTTCCTTGGTTGTTCAAGTAAAAACATCCATAATCTCGGCCCTAGTGCATTTTCGCTGTTAAAAGTTATCTTATTCAGAATACATTTTTAGTTATTTTAAACCATTTTTAAATAGTTGTGAAGTGAATTAATTAAATTTTTGTATTGTTTTTAAACCAAGTGTGTTTTACTCGACAACAATATACAGGGCGAACTAAAAAGTACCTACCACATTTTCTGAAGTGGATTTTATCTTAAGAAAAAGTTAAGTGCATCGACGTCTCATACAGGGTGAAGCATTCTCTAACTCAAAATTAAGTGCACGAATACCCTCGGGGGTCTCAGACCAAGCTCTCCGACTGGCAATTTTTTTATTTCCCCACTAAGAGGTTCTTATTCGTGTTACGTCACGATGGGACCGGTTTATTATGGATTACGCCGGTTACACATTGGACGGTTTGCGGCGTACGTGATCAAATGCGCGTCTACACATTCGGCGGATTTTTACCGTTCTGTCAGCAAAATGAGTGAGGTGTCGATCGACAATGAATTACTAATATCTTTAGTTGAATCAAAACCAGTGCTATGAAATAAACCTTTAGACATTTTCAAGGATAGAGATGCCATTAAAAATGCATCAAGTAATTCGTCAAATGACTTAATGCTCATTCGAAAATAATTAAAAAACGTTTTCTCATCGTTCCTTACATCTACAAACAACGTATAAAATGCTCCCTTTTCTTTTCTTTGTAGATTTTTTCGTTGTTTCTTCTTTCTTCGACGGTATAACAACAGAGCAAGAAGTTGTTGCTGATCCATTTTATAATTTGTGCAGCAAATTGCCGTCGCAGCAGAAACCGCCCAATGTGTAACCGGCGTACAGTCATAACTTTGTAGAAATTTAATATAGTGAGTGTACACTTAATGATTCTCTTTTTAATGGTCATATCGGAAAGATGGATTTGTTGATCTACAAAAAAATATTCATACGATTCATTCATGATGCATTACTTGTACTTGTGATAAGGGTTTGCATATACTTCCGGACTGTCCTAAGGTACACGCACTGTGTTCATTTTCTTTGAACGTGTTCATACTTATTTATTTACTTCAATATGTCACGAAGTAAAATCGGCAAAAAGTTGCCAATGTAGTTTGTCTTCGAGGAGCAGTGAGTGAAGTATTGGTTAATCATGCAAATTTGATAGATGTAACTAGGCTTTATAATATTAGTAAATCAAACCGCGAATCTGTAAAACTCAATTTTCATTGTTCATCAACCCATGCGTTAAAAAATTATTTTTTTCTACTCCCTTATGTAAATTTGTTGCTTTATGTGCAGTCGTAGAATGGGTAAGTGGGCAATTCCAATTAACTGAACGGATACATTTCTTATACTATCTAGGATGGATATGAAATCGACCAATCTAGTTCGTGTATTAAATATGTAGAGGGGTTTGAACCTACAACCTCTTGCATATGAAGCGTCAATTAAATCAAATCAAAATCAAAAACGACTTTATTTATAATTCAAAGAATACAACAATACTGCCCGAGACCTGGACCGGAGCCCTCCAAACACCCATGTCGCGAAGCGTCTGTGGAAATTGAAAGGCTAGACGAAGCAGGTCCGGTTCAGCTTAAAAAACACACACAACACACACAATGTATATTGTGCAAACAAGGTGTATAAATAAAACTGTAACTCCTTCTGCCAAAGCGGCAAATTAAAAACAGTAATCGAATTTAAAATACCAAAAAGGAGTTTAAAACAATTAAAACTTAAATTGTTAAAAGCAAGCGGACACTAATATATTTTAGACTATGATCGACTAAAAGTAACAGTTTTTTACATCATTTCCAGTGTATAAAGTGGCCTTTTATAAGAAACTGTGCAATAAATTTTTTTATTGAACGCTTTTATTGCACGATTTCTAAAAAATTAAAAAACTACGCCAGTTTATTTATAATATCGTTTCCTTAGTTACTATCATCACAGATTTTCACTCACCACCATGAAGTAACATAATTAGAATGGAGACTTCAACTACAACTCGAATAATACTGACCGTCAAAGTGCCATTCACAAAAAGTTGATATAGTTTTACAAATATTCATGAAAAATTGCCCATTTCTTACAATAATTGGAACGATCGAAGATTAAACGTTGTGAGACACACTTGTAAAAAGCCATTCTTTATTGCACGAATGGTTAGATTAAAAATACGAGCGAAGCGAGTGTTTTTGAAAGCCATGAGCTTTTTACACTTGTATCTTAAATAACTATTATTAATTAACACGGGATAAAACTAAACGAAAAGAACCCGTTCAAGACAACTACCTCAGCGAGGCATCCCAGCCGTCGAAAAATTGGTTTTCTGATATTAAGATCCAAAGAAGTTATAATTTTTGTGAAGATGATTGGTTAGGCAGAACACTTTAGAATAAACAAAAACAACAAAAAGAAACAAACAGAAACGAAGAGAGAGACAGGAAAAATTTAAAGAAAAAATGAAAATTTTAAAGACATATTGTAGAGTAAAAGAGAGTTGTGGTAGGTGAAAGGTAGGCTATAATGGTTGCCGGAAAATGGGCAGCGCCTGGTACGGTAGGGTGTGTTTCATTTTAAATGGGGCATTATGCTCTATACGAAGCGTAAATTCAACCGCTAAGCTACTGCCGCCTTTACAAAATGTTTTCACTTAGAGTATTCCTAGAGCCAAAGTTATAATGTTTGCCGATAACACCACACTATTAACTGGACACAGGGCCTCAATAAGATTAGAGAACTCGTGACTGATACACACTCTGCCGCCCAAAACTGGCTTACTCTAAATAAGTTAAGCTTAAATGTAAACAAAACATTCAATGTAATTTTCTCTCATAGACCCGATATGAGTTCAATAATCTGGTTAATGTAAAGTTTTTAGGTGTTATGTTAGATTCAAAGTTGAATTGGGGACAACATATTGAATATCCATCCAAGAAGTTGTCTAAAAATATTTTTGTAATAAAAAGTTTCTCGAAATAAGTTCCTAGGCAGGTACTAATAACAGCTTAACATAGTCTAATAATGTCACAAATATCATATGGTTTGATAAGTTGGGGTCATGCATCTTGCCCCGTAGAATTTTTGGACCTCAACGAAAGATAATCCGTATTATAACTAATATGGGTTATCAGAACGATGTTAAGCAGACACTTGTTGATTTGCAATTATTTACTTTTCCTTGTTTATATATAATATATACCTCTCATGGATGTCAAGAATTACCAGGAGCAATATATAACACAAAAATCAGTCCATGACTATAATAACCGTCATGGTAATGATAAAAGAATGAGTTATTTAAGATTAAAATTCAGCAGGAATGGCTCTAATTACTATGGACCCAAGCTTTTCAACTGTTTACCTTACAGGATGAGATCTCTGCTTATTAATATTTTTTTAAAATGTTTTTGTTATCACGAGCCTTTTATAATACCTTTGGCGAATTGTTAGACTGCAATGTATCTGATGTCATTGAACATTAAAATTTTAATATATTTTTAATATGTTATACAAATTTGTATGTTCTGTTATTTTATATTTAAACTTATACTTTATATCAATAGAATGTTTTTGTTATTTACATTGTATTTGTATTTGTGTAAAATATTTTGTTATTAAAACCAATAAATAATCTATCTATCTATAAGATTATGCAGACTCTACGTTTGTATATTAAAATTCGATTAAAACTACTTACTTGTAGTCTCTTCTCCGCCTACGGCGTCGTGCGATATGGATATCATATCCATTCTTGTTGCACAAACTACTATACAGGGTGGGGCAATAGTGCGTCGGACCTCGATATCTCGAGCTCTACGATATCTAGAAATTTTAAAAAAAATTGCAAGTGAACTAGATAAAAAAATCTATAACTTTAAATTATTTTCGAACATACAGGGCGATCCAAGACGACATTACAGGACCAAGTGCCTTTTTTTAAATGGAATGCTATGTATGTCAGTACATTTTTTGAAGCCTCTTTCTAGGCTCTATTCGTTCCCATATTAGCATTGAATATCTCCCAACCACTTGGATGTATGGAATTTCTTTGTTGAAATAATGCAATCTGCAGATGGATATTAAAAATATCACCACAGTCACAATTATGGGTTTTAAGAAAAACTTATGTGAATACCCGTTACGAGACATCTAATTAATGTATTTGAAACATTTTCATTTCCGAAAAATGTACAGAATGGCCAAACATTATTTTTCAATTAAGAACATTTTAAATTAAATTTTCTCAATTCCCTCAAATGGAACATCCTGTATATTTTTCGACGATGTGATGTAGAAATGAAAAACGAACATTTTTGTAAGTTCTTCCCTATGGCTAATTGCAACCATTTTCGTTTTATAAATAAATAAGTGTCAAATTCAGGAATAAACTTAAAAAGGAGGTTCCCTCAAATAATTCATTAGAAAAATTTATAATAGGTGTTGCCCATTTTGATTGACACACGTCTTTATGCAATTTTGAAATGAGGCCATTTAGTGGGACCATTTCTTCCAATCCATTGAAATGAGTAAATAGTATCTAACCGGTCCTGTACTGTAATGTTTTCGTTATTCGACAAGCAATAAAACCTCAGTTTGGTATAAATAGTCGTGTATAAAGGAGCATTTATCACACTCATCGGTCGTTACAATCTGTATTGAATTTAAAATATTTGGAATCTTACGATATGACTTTAATAAAGCGAAACTTGTAGACATGACTTGTATTTTGGGCGAGTCAGATAGAAATTGTTTAGTTGTCAATAGAATTTATCACCAACGCTATCCTGAAAGAAGGATTCCTAATGTTAGCAGCTTCCAAAACCTTCTCGATAGATTTCTGGAAACTGGAAATGTCGAATATAAAAAAAGTGAATGAATAAAACGTGTTGTGAACGAAGAAAATGAGTTTTCTGTGGTGCTGGCCCTATGTTAGTCAAAGAGGAGTGACCTCATTAGTAGGAATATGTAGACGGTCTGCGGGTCGAATCTTAAAAACAAATAAGTTGCATGCATATCATATTCAAATGCACCAGGAATTATCTGATGACGATTTTCAAAAGCGCCTACAATTTTGTAATTGGGCCAGAGGTAAAATGCAACATGATGTCAACTTCTTCAATACTGTTTTATTCAGTGACGAGGCAACTTTTCATAAAAATGGATTTGTTAATAGGCACAATTTCCATTATTACGCTTCGGAAAATCCTCACTTTTTCGTGCCAGTTGATAACCAACACAGATGCTTGGGGATACTCCAGTGATAGTTCAAGGGTATTTTTACTACAAAAGAAAGCAATCCGATATATGGTTGGAGTAAATTCACAAATGAGTTGTCGGGCTCATTTTAGAAATTTGGGAATTTTAACACTGCCATCTATCCTTATCTTAAATTTATTGTTATATGCTAAGGAACAAAATTTTCCTCTACTAAATCAAGATAATCCTTATAATACACGTAATAATAGCATATTGCACATACCTTACCATAGAACTTCTTTATATGAACGATGTCCTAAATACCTTGCAATTAAAGCCTTTAATAAATTGCCTGACAAATATAAACCTCTTAATGAATTACAGTTTAAGAAAGAGGTAAAAAAATTCCTACAAAATAAATGTTATTACTCCTTTAATGAGTATTTAGACGATAGATTATAATTCACCTTCAGTTTGCCGTATTCTTTTTTCAATATTTTTTTAACTTTTTGTTGGACTATTGTACTGGTTTGTTTCGGTACTTGATTGTCGCTGCTTTTTAAAATAGTTCATGTTTTCTATTTATTGATTATGTTTGACCAGCTACATTATTGTAGTTTTTAAAATTTATTTATGTACTGTTCATATATTGTTTTTTATTATTGTATTGTTTTACACATTTATTTTTGTACTGTACTGACTTATTCTATATTGTGTAACCACAATCTATAGAATTAATAAATTATTATTATTATTATTATAAACGTTTGGGGAGGAATTATTGGAGAACATGTAATAGGGCCACATTTCTTTGATGGTACATTGACTGGAGCTATTTATCTTAATTTTTTGGAAAAGTATCTGCCACAATTATTGGTAAATCTCCCTGAAAGAATTCGAAATAGGATGTGGTTTCAGCAATATGGTGCTCCACCACATTATTTAAATGCAGTTAGAGACCACTTAAATAATACACTAAATGGCTTGCTAGTTCCGCAGATCTTACAAAAATGGATTTCTTTTTATGGGGATACGTGAAGGTAATTGTTTATAGAGACACACCAATAACAGTACAAAATATGAAGGAAAGAATAACTGCTTTTACATCTATCACATCGGCAGTTTTAGAAACAGTGGGAATCTCATTTCAAAAGCGCATAAAGATGTGTGTCAATCAAAATGGGCAACGTGTGGAACATTTATTACTATTTTTTATTTTATTTCAAGAAACCTATTTTTTTTTTAAGTTTATTTTTGAATTTTGTAATTATTGTATATTCTTTCCTATTATTTGGGTTTTCTACCACAGGTAGATAAAGGACCCAAATAATAGGAAAGAATATTCGTAGAATGCCACAAATAACTTTCAGACAATATTTGTAATTATTGCTCAATAAAACGAAATTGGTTGCAATTAGCCCTAGGGAAGTACTTACAAAAATGTTCGTTTTTCATTTCTACATCACATAGTCGAAAAAATACAGGGTGTTCTATTTAAAAAAAAATGAAAAAATTTAATTTAAAATGTTCTTAATTGAAAAATAATGTTTGGCCATTCTGTACATTTTTCGGAAATGAAAATGATTCAAAAACATTGATTAGATGTCTCGTAACTGGTACTCACATAAGTTTTTCTTAAAACCTATAATTGTGACTGTGGTGATTTTTTAATATCCATCTGCAGGTTGTATTATTTCTGCCACAAAATTTATTACATCCAAGTGGTTGGGAGATATTCAATAATAATATAGTAATGTATAGATAAATTCTATTGGCAACTAAACAATTTCTGTCTGACTCGCCCAAAATACAAGTCATGTCTACTAGTTCCGCTTTATTAAAATTCATATCGTAAGATTCCAAATATTTTAAATTCAATACAGATTGTAACGACCAATAAGTGTGATAAATTATATATTATAAATTCATACCAAACTGAGGTTTTATTGCTTGTCGAATAACGAAAACATTACAGTACAGGACCGGTTAAATACTATTTACTCATTTCAATGGATTGGAAGAAATGGTCCCACTAAATGGCCTCATTTCAAAATTGCATAAAGACGTGTGTCAATCAAAATGGGCAACACCTATTATAAATTTTTCTAATGAATTATTTGAGGGAACCTCTTTTTGAAGTTTATTCTTGAATTTGACACTTATTTATTTATAAAACGAAAATGGTTGCAATTAGCCATCGGGAAGAACTTACAAAAATGTTCGTTTTCATTTCTACATCACATTGTCGAAAAATATACAGGGTGTTCCATTTGCAAAAATTGAGAAAATTCAATTTAAAATGTTAATTGAAAAAAAAATTTTTGGCCACCCTGTACATTTTTAGGAAATGAAAATGATTCAAAAACATTAATTAGATGTCTCGTAACTCACATTCACATAAGTTTTTCTTAAAACCCATAATTGTGACTGTGGTGATATTTTTAATATTCATCTGCAGATTGCATTATTTCAACAAAAGAATTCCATACATCCAAGTGGTTGGGAGATATTCAATGCTAATATGGGAACGAATAGAGCCTAGAAAGAGGCTTCAAAAAATGTACTGTCATACATAGCATTCCATTTAAAAAAAGGCACTTGGTCCTGTAATTTCGTCTTGGCTCGCCCTGTATGTTCGAAAATAATTTCCAGTTATTGATTTTTTTATCTAGTTTACTTGCAATTTTTTAAAAAATTTCTAGCTATCGTAGAACTCGAGATATCGAGGTCCGACGCACTATTGACCCACCCTGTATACTGTAGCAGAAGAGAAACATTTCGAAAATTTGGAGTTCTAAGCTTGGCTACTACGGTTTGAATAAAATTGAGGTTCGAGTATTGGAATATCAATATGCCATTGAATATCGTAAAGTAATGCCTAATATATGGAAGGAAGAGAAAAGAGCGAACAGGGAGTGTCTTTGATAGTTTTTAAAACGTCAATCAAATTTATTTTTGAGAAAGCCAGAAACAACCAGCTGGTATATTGTGAAATTTTAACAAGAAGAAAAACACATGTATTTTCTGATATTTCTTAGTAATTTCCTGCAAGTACTTCTTGATTTGTATACATAATCTTTTTAATAGTCACCCTGTTATTACCGAGGCTCTGATAACCGTATAAACAGACCAATTTACATAATATGATAAAAAAGATATTCGTACTTTCATCATGCATCAAATGGAAGCCTATGGTCATTCTGTCTAAGTGTGATTTCTCTGCGACATGCGCGACAGCAACATAAAATAGTTTTATTTATGTAGGAAATACACACAGTAAACAATATAAACTGTATTTCAACTGCGATAAAGCCATGTCGATTAACAACAGAATTTTAGTTAACAGTTCAGATGCTCCTAAACCAATTGCCCCATACAAGTAAGTTAACAAATTCTGATAATCTTTTCTACACCCATTTTTTAAAATAAATGACTCAAAATAAAAGCTTATTACTTATTTTTAGTACCTATTACATTAATGACTAGGACATTCATGGAATGTTCAAATATATCTTATAACTAATAGAATAATTGTTCAACGTGTCTTTATATTGTGTATCAAAAAGATCTTGTTGATTATCTTATATTCGAGTCTAGTTGAGTTATAATAACTAAACTTTACATATTTACTATTATCCAATTACTTCTAATTGTAGGGTCATATTCTAATTGGAGGTGATTTTAAACTTTAAATAAAGACGTATCTTTATAAAAATTGATGAAATAAAATAATTAATTATTTTCTTAAGCGAAAATTTGATATGGACACTAACTCTCGAACGCATTATGTTAATTTGATTATTTCACAAAGTTAATTACTTCAAATTTCATACCTTTTTCTTACAATAGCATTCTCTACATAAACTTTTATACTAAGTGACTAAAAGTGTCCAAATTCAGTCGTGGGTGAATGAAATTTCATACTCCTGCTGCGGTCCAACATGGTTCAAACTCAAATTAAAGTATTTTGGAAATTAGTAACTTCCATTATCAAGTTTCAGCACTGTATCGCTGTGATAGTCAAATCGTTTTCTAGATATATTGCCAATAGACAGAAGCCAAACCGACAGATGGGCAGACAAGCAATATTGCAAAATCTTAATTTTGATTTTTCTTCTTTTAGAGTACTTGCTAAATATTATTCTGTCAAGTAGTTTTTTAAGATATTCCGTCAGACAAACTAATTGGCGAAATTGAAGGACCTTCATTATCGCAATCTACTGAACTGAAACATTATTTAAGCATTTAAAAATTATTTATGTGTCTTTCTGAAGGGATTAAATAGGCAAAAATGAATAAAGCTTTGTGATACTGAGACACTTAGAAGGAAAATATTAGTACAATTAAATAATACTTTGACCTGTAAAAAATTGCACATTCGAATTTATCATGCTCAACGTTATCAGGACCACTTAGAAGGTATAAAATCAAAAAGGTGACCTCCTCCCCCCCTTTGCTTTAGCCGCCATCTTAAAAAAAATTGAATCGTTTTATCTCGTGTTTTATTGGTCCCACCGAAAAAGTTATTGGGCAAAAAAATGTTATAAACAAAATTCTACATATTTTCGGCAATTGCCGCAATGCCGAGAAGTTAAAATTTTGAGCGGTAGAGGGAGCCGAAGTTATTACCAAAAAACAGTTTTTTAAAAAAATTAATTGGAAATCTAAAATCAATAGAATTGAATTTATTTGGATATCGCTAATATTTTTACCTAAACAGCTGGTAAGTTGAATTTCCAAAACTGCTTCCAAAATACTGTTTTTTTGTACCTCTGCGCCCTCTACCGCTCAACATATTAACTTCTCGGTATAGCGGCAATTAGCAAAAATATGTAGAATTTTATTTACAACATTTTTTGTTCAATAACTTTTTCCGTGCGACCAATAGAACACGAGATAAATCGATTCAAAATTCCTTCAAGATGGCGGCTGAAGCAAAAGGGGAAGGTCATCTTTTTGGTTTTAGACCTTCTAAGTGGTCCTGATAACATTGAGCATGACAAATTCAAGTACGCAATTTTTTCCGGGTCATGGGAATTTTTGGTACATGTTACTGTACTATATTATTCAAGGTGAATGTTTTGGACTTCCGAATATTTAATAATAACCATATACAGGGTGTTGCATCATGAGAGGGACAGAGCTTAATAGGAGGTAGAGAACATCAGTGGTAACCGGAACTTCCCATAGAAATGTCTCATTGGGCCTTCATTACGAAGTTACAGGGTGTTAAATAATTTTTGGCCAAACCTGCTTTTTGTCATAACTTTGACAGGGAATGAAATAACGGATTCATATTTGGTACGGCTAATGTACTAACGAGCCCCAAGAGGTACATGTATAAAAAAAAATATTTCCAGGTCCGGACTCGCTATAATTTATGTTTCTTCTTTGCATCAATAAAACATCACCCTGTATATATTTTTTTGAAATTTCGATACGATATTCGAAAAGAGCAAGAAAAAACAAACAAAATGGCCTATTTCATTTTTTTGTTACACCTTCGTGGTTATTTAAATACGTTGTTAAATGTGCAAGAAAATGGATTACAGAACCCTATTAAATGAGAGGCACGTGAAATAAATAGTTTTATAACTAAAATTTGCAAAAATTCTATTGAGCCTAGGTGGTCTGGGTGAATCCTAATTCCGGCACGTTTTAAAGGTCCATTTTGGTAAAAAACTGTGGTCCTAATAAGTAATCGGGTATGAAATAACAAAATTTTTAATCAATCACAGTAGGCTTGTTCAAAGTGACAGATAATAAAAAGAAATCTCCTAAACAGTTGAATAATTGTTTGTTAGTAATTTAATGTGTCAATAATCCGCATTTAGTTAGTGAAAACTTGTGAAAATATTTTAACTATGCCAGTAAAATTTACAAACGTGGAATATGCTGACATAATATTCATCTATGGTTTCTGTAATGGAAATGGTAGGTCGGCGGAAAGAGAATATCGGCTGCGTTTTCCTGGTCGTCGATGCCCTAATCATAAAACCTTTAGTACGGTGTTCCAGTATGCAAGACAACACGGAAAGTTTCCTACTTCTGCAGTTGTGGAGCGTGTTTTACAACAAGGTGTGCAGGAACAAAACAATATTATAAACGTAGTTCAAGAAAACCCAAATATGAGCACTAGACGAATCAGTTTGGCAACTGGTATTCCTCATTGGCGAGTATGGAGAACCCTAAAAAGAGAACGTTACCATCCATATCATATCCAGCAGGTATAGCGTCTTCAACAAGGCGACGATATCCCCCGCCTGGCATTTTGTCATTGGTTGTCTAACCATCGCCCAGTCATTTACAGAACCTTATTTACGGATGAGGCACAATTTACAAGGGATGGAGTAAACAATTCACGAAATAATCATAAATGTGCACAGGAAAACCCACATGCAGTACGCCAACGCCGTTCGCAACACAGGTTTTCTGTAAATGTTTGGGTCGGACTTGTGAATAGACATTTGATAGGGCCACATTTTTTTGAAGAAAGATTGAATGGTGAAATTTACTTTGATTTTCTTCAAAACATTTTACCGAATATGTTAGAAAATATCGGTATAAGAGGCATGTTGTTTCAGCATGATGGGGCCCCACCACATTTTAACCTTCAAGTAAGAGAACACTTAAACAATGTGTATCCTAATAGATGGATTGGACGCGGGGGTCCACATGAATGGCCATCAAGATCTCCTGATTGTAACCCTTGTGATTATTTTTTATGGGGTCACTTAAAAAACGAGGTTTATAGCATTGAAATTGAAAGTAGACAACATTTAATCCAGCGCATCGTTACAACCTGCGACGAAATACGGAATAATCCAGAAATGATACGTCGAGCAATTGGTGACCTTTCTAAACGCGCAAGAAAATGCACAGAATGTGGGGGAGGACATTTTGAAAATTTACTTTAGTGTCAATTACGTTTTATTTTTAAACACATTTAGTTATTGTTTTGTTATTTATTGTTAATTGAATGGAAAATATTTTATTTATTTAGATTTTAGTTTGTTCTCTTTTCCAATTTTTATTAAGTATAAAATGTTGATGATTTTCTTGATCAAAGTAACTGGTTGCTTAGGCCTAAATGGTTTAAATTGTCTGTCACTTTTATTCTTTGAACAAGCCTACTGTGATTGATTAAAAATTTTGTAATTTCATACCCGATTACTTATTAGGACCACAGTTTTTTACCAAAATGGACCTTTAAAACGTGCCGGAATTAGGACTCACCCAGACCACCTAGGCTCAATAGAATTTTTGCAAATTTTAGTTATAAAACTATTTATTTCACGTGCCTCTCATTTAATAGGGTTCTGTAATCCATTTTCTTGCACATTTAACAAGGTATTTAAATAACCACGAAGGTGTAACAAAAAAATGAAATAGGCCATTTTGTTTGTTTTTTCTTGCTCTTTTCGAATATCGTATCGAAATTTCAAAAAATATATATACAGGGTGATGTTTTATTGATGCAAAGAAGAAACATAAATTATAGTGAATCCGCACCTGGATATATTTTTTTTTATACATGTACCTCTTGGGGCTCGTTAGTACATTAGCCGTACCAAATATGAATCCGTTATTTCATTCCCTGTCAAAGTTATGACAAAAAACAGGTATGGCCAAAAATTATAAAACGCCCTGTAACTTCGTAGTGAAGGCCCAATGAGACATTTCTATGGGAGGTTCCGGTTACCACTGATGTTCTCTACCTCCTATTAAGCTATGTCCCTCTCATGATGCAACACCCTGTATAATAATAAATAAATAACACTTGTTGTACAGAAGCAGGAATTTACACAAAATGTCAATGCTTGTTAGTCCGCCTGCTTATTGATCATATAGTTAAACTTGCATCATAATTGTTATCAAATCATATAGAAAACATTAACAAATAGCGAAGAACGTAGCTGCGGAATGCTTTATTTACTTCATTTTAAAAAAAACGTGATTTATTAATCTATCAGACCAAACATGTTACAAGATTAAAGTTCTTTTAGAGTCCCTATATTATAAATATCTTTTGAATATCTGTCTCAAGGCTATAAAAAATTATCTTTATTATAGGGGTCAAAAACAATATACACATAGTTCGTTCAGTGTTGCTTAGAAAATATATACTATATAGTGTTGAAATATAATGTAACATACTTTTTATCATTTTTTTGCAATGTTTAATCGTAGCTGACTTGACACAAAAGTTGTAGATACGGGAAAGACAGTTACTACTGTTGAAATTTCTAAACGTGAACCAATTATTCTCAATAAGACTAGTAAGTAGATTTAAAAATGACTCGCAAATTTATTTACAACAGGAATTAGACCAAGAAAGAAAATACTAACATTATATTATATTCTAATATAGTTGTTGGTCTTAAAACATTTTACTTTGCACGGAGGGAAAATTCCATAAATACCTACTGGAAGATAAAATCACTTTTAACATATTTATCATACAGTATCTGTTACGATTGTATATTTCTGCATTTTATTAAAAATAATTCAAGTTTAATATGAAAGGAAAGTAATAAGTAATTATGAATATTGAATTTTTATTTCAAAAAATCTGTAAAAGTATTTACACAAAACTTGCTTCTCTATTTGATACCTCTTACCTATCAATTATTTTTTCTTTTGTGTAATCACCCTGAATATTTTCCAATTAAAAGTATATGGGGTTGTCTTCCGTGCAGTTCTATATCTTCGTTTGATTGTGTAGGAAAATTAGAGTAGGAAGATTTTTGCTTAGTACGAGTCTTAAAATGTATTTTTTGCTTTGATGCACAATCATCATCTGATACGTTCTACGGCAATAAACACATCAAAGACGGCAGTCGCTCGTTCACGGACCTGCTCATGTATGTTAATACTTCACCGTTTGTCATTATACTTCTTCTTCTTCTTATGGCGCTATAGCCAAAATCGGACCCTGGCCTCCTCTAACTTCTGCCTCCATGCCTGTCTGTCTCCTGCTGCTCCCTTCCAGACTCGAATCTCTAGAAGGTCGCGTGCATCCTCTTGGACTTCGTCTTTCCATCGTTTCCGGGGTCTCCCCACTGGCCTCTTTCCGTGCATTCGGCTGTTTAAAGTTCTTTTTGCAACCTCCTATCCTCCATTCTGACCACATGCCCTGCCCACTGTAACCGTTGTAGTCTGATGAATTCTGAGAGTGGGGGTTCCTTAAAAAGATTATATATTTCGTAGTTATATCTGGATCTCCGGATATTATCTTCCTTAACTGGTCCCAGTATCTTTCTCAGTACCTTCCTTTCAAAGATATTGAGCTTGCTTGTCATTATACTTACACTATACCCAGTTGAGCGTCCGATATTCAATCTATTCAAGAAAGGAATTAATTCAATTGGTTCTGTCAAGGGTTTGAACAATCACCGCGGGTTTTCTAAGATGCAAATCCAGAAATTAGATGAAGGAGTCAATTCAATGTTCAAACATATTTTACAAAATATAATACGTTTGATATGGTCCATATACAAAAACAGTTCCACAAGATACAATGGAAAAAATTTGAAGGGTATTTAAATCCGGCTTTGATTTATATTATATACTGTTCCAAACATGATATGAAGCTAAAGACGAAAACCACAAGGATCTCAAACACGATCCCCAAAATCTTGCTAACAGCATCTGATAGCAATCAAGACACTAAGTACAAAGTCTACAGTACAATAGAAAATTTTTTAAATAGTGACAAAAATTCGTGGATATAACATACAGGAGCTCATTCGATGTGATCCATCTCCATCTGATAACTGTTCATTGTTTCATAAGCAAGGGTTACCAATAAAGTCACAAAAAAGTACGTGCAGCTAGAAACATATACCAATGACGTTAACATGTTCCAATCTAAGGAGAGAACAAAATAATTTAATAAGAAGACTTGCTATTTTGTGGACGTTATGGAAATATTATGACGAATGATAAGAGATTCTTTGGTTGAGCAGTTTTCGTTTTCTCTTGAAATTTTCGAAGCAATAGATGAAAATAAGGAAAAGTCGATTATGGTTTTGGCAAACACTACAAGCTATCACCAAGAGCGTGAAAAATTACAGACGCAAGCTACGGGTATTGTTATTCATTCCACCCACATCTCTGAGGGGGTTCCATTGTCTGTTCAATGCATATGGTGGACAAGGAAATTTACCAGAGTATTTTCGATAGAATGATAGCATATTTGATCCAGATGCCATATACTGCCAACCACCCATTTAGTGCCTTTTATTATGAAGAAGATGGCATCTCTTTGAATCTTATATCCGTGTAAAATGAGAAGCCGGAACATCACACAAAAATAAATTGTTTGTCAGTTGAAGCTGACACTAGAATGCATATTTATTCAAAACATGTATCCCAATGTGGGTTTACTAAAATCTGTCTATTAGTGCTATGCAAATTTACTTGTGAATGCGGTTTATCAAGAAATGGTTTACAAGTTATGCCCCCTGCTTCCAGCCATTCACGCAAGTCATGCCAGAATTTGGTTTAGAAGTAATAGAAAAGTGTTGGTGTCAGAAAATCATTTAAAGAACGATGAAAGAACTTCCAAATGTTGGGCCAGTAGACAATAATGAAAGTGACAGAAGTAATAATATAGCATTAAGTATAACTCTTTAATATGTTATAAATATAATTTCAAGGTAATTTTATCGACTATTATTGGTTTTATTGTAAAATGAATATGTTTAAGATTAGAGTGGATTTAAAATAAGGCAGTTTTCCGGTTATCTCGTGACGTAATAGTGTAACATGTGCGCAGATTCAATTTATAACGCCGACAAAACGCCGCACATACGTTTTGCACAACTTTGTTGCCTTCGCTCTTCCACTAGCGCTCATTTCTATGCTGATTATGTCACAGCTAATAGAATAGCCTGAACATTTGCGGCAATATCTAACCGTTTAAACTTCATGATTTTTTTTACTATAAGGCACTATCATAAAAATGAAATAAAAAATACGAGTCAACTCTTTATATGTGTAGATGTTAATAAAATAATTATAAAATAAATTGTCTACTTGCCGATTGTGGAACATGGACCAAATCCTTGTGTAAAAGTGTTAAAGGATCAGATCTAAATTCATCTGAACATATCATTCAATTCATTTCACAAACACCTACATTTCCCATCCCTCACTTCTTCATCATGCACTATGCGGCTCTTTTTGCGAGCAACAAGCTAAAGGTATGAGTAGTTTTTGAATTGGGCACTCACCATCTTTAACGAGGTCATAGCAGATGCTGAATGTCCACCAAAGTAAAAAATACAGATGCTTTATATTCCAAATATTGTTTTCCACCATCAAATGGTTTTCAGATATAGCCCCAACAGACATAGAGGCGACAGGTAAACTCACGGAACGGAAAAAAGTTAATTTTCCAAGTAAACTTATAATACCACGCAAAAGGTTGTAAGGAGATGAACTTTGCTGGAATATTTTTTCCGTCAGACTAACAGTTTTCAAGATACAGTCCGCCAAAAGCAAGCAAATAATGATAATGTAGCGGTGGATCATTTTGCACTTCTCTCCTTAAATGTGGGCTAAGTGATATGTGCAAAGTAATTTCAACATAAATATTATTAGAAGTGCTTGGGGAAGGCGAGATGAATATAGAAGAGACGAGTCTCTTAGAAATATTAGACGAAAATGCTATGGTAAGTGACTATAACGATGAAGAAGATTCGGACGACAATACACCTCCCCTTCCACAACCAAAATGTCCAAAACGTACCTCAAAGTAATGATTTTGTGGATCAGACCTACGGGGAAGACCACGTTAAAAAACGTACCATTAAAGCTTTAGCTCCTGGGTGGTGTGGAAACGAGTTACAAAATGAAATGATATATCTTATCCATTAAGGAAGTAGGCGTGTCTCTACTAAATACAATGCGTCTGATAATAATAGATATTTATGTTGAAGTTACTTTCCACATATCACTTAGCCCACATTTAAGGACACAGGTGCAAAAACGCTCCACCCCTACATTATCATTATTTGTCTGCGTTTGGCGAGTTGTATCTTGAAAGGTGTTGGTCTGATGGGAAAAATGTATAGAATATATTTTATGTAGAATTTTATGCTCTTCAATTTGTTAATTTATTTGTTTGTCATTGAACTAATAGGAACGGAGATATTTGCAAAAACTGATTTTAAGCGCCAACTTTCCAAGATGGCGGCACTATCGGTCTTCCACCAAGGTTGCAAACTCAGGGTTATGATCAGTATGGACAGTAAATTTTACGATCCCATCAAATTTCATCTCCTTACGACATTTTGCATGGTAGACTCCTTGTTTTCTTCTTATTGCTTGGATTATTAATCTAAAATGTGAAAATCCGACAAAATATCTACGAATGATTTTTTCTCTATTTAAATGCAATTGATTAAGTATTATCAGCTAAAACCATAGCAGTTTACTTTTGAAAAAGTAACTTACATATTCCACTTCCTTAGTTACGAGTTTGAAAGATGTCATTTAACCGTTCTTCGGAAAAAACAGTTATATTATAGTGTAGAATAATAACTATTGTCAATATTGTGACATGACACTGACTAGAAAGCTAATAAGTACAAGAAATGCGCCAAAACCTGTAGCCCCTTATAAGTAAGACCCGATATGATCAGGATTATATATATTTAATTAGACTCCTTAATTTTCAGCCAAGCCGTCGTACTTGACACGACGCTGTACGTTTCTGGAGTCCTCGGCCTGGACAAGGATACGATGAAATTAGTGGAAGGAGACGTTGCAACAGAGGCGAGACAGGCTTTAAAGAATTTGGGATTTATATTGCAAGCAGGAAATTCGTCGTACGAAAAAGTAGTTAAAACTACTTTATATCTTAGTGATATTTCTGACTTTGCTGTCGTGAATGATGTTTATACCGAATGTAAGTAATGTCCTATACTTTTTCGCAAAATTTGCTTAAATGAACAGCGCAGGTTTATTAATTCTTTTATTGCGTAATTGTACTTATTGAAGAACAGTTAAAAAGGCTTATCATATTATGCCATTGTATGATTGAAAAGTGGGGTTGCTTTTGATGTATATTATTATCAAATTTTGTGTAATTATCATATTGCCATTGGTTTAACGTCTTTCAATCTTGGCAGGAACATAGATTCTTGAGAACGATGATCACAGTATAAGTTTGGAAGTTTTAAAAAATATATACAGGGCACCAAGTTGTCTTTTCACAAAAAAAATCAGCACAGCTGCATCTTTCAATTGAATTGAACCTCTAATTATGATTTCAGAACTACTAGACCACAAGCCCATGCTAAATTTTTAAGGGGTCATATGATATCGCTTTGAAAAGATATAATTTTTGTAATCCTACAGAAATAAATTACTTTGAGCCCTATGCCGTACATTTTAGGTGGGACATGGGAAAGCCGCGGAAAAGTGAAAATCGTAACCCACGGGAGTTGCATTTCTTCAAACCATTCTGTACGGCTTAGGTTTATTTGAACTGTATTTATATTTGTGACTCTTAAAAAGAGAATGCCGTACAAAAATAATGGGATAGAAGTCCAGGAATAATTTTCGTTTTCCGAAAAGTGACCTTTATGTACTAGGGTGATACGATACCGTACGACTTTTATGAAATTCGATTTTTATATTAACAAGGATGAACTTTTTCGCTATGCCGTACAAATTAGTTGGACCATGGGGTGGCAAACGCAAGATAAACCCAAACAAAAAGTCGCCAAATCATTTTCTTCCCCGAAAAAAACGCGATAACGTGTCTCATCGCAACGAAAAATCCGCATATAAATTCGTAATTTTAAATTGCAATATCTCGGGAACCGCTGGACCGATTTCGACCAGTGAAAATTCAGTTTACGCACATTCGCGAGTCCTACATTTTATCCTTATGCACTTTTTCGATCCGAATCAAACTAAACGAGGTATGTTCGAAAAACTGATTTTCCCTATCTTTACATGTAAATTCCCCCTTCCTCCTCGTGAAAAGTTTGACCGGAAAATTTTCCGGATGATAGAGGAGTCCGACTTTATAACATCACAAAAGAATAAATTTGAAAAATACAAGTCCATTTCAAGCCATTTTTTAATGCCAGATCGACCCCACTATAGCCTTTCATGAAACAATTAGCGAGGTTAACAATTAATTCCTACTTAAAACCCTTGCAACTGGGCTTAATAGTTGAAGGAGTGTGATATTCATCTGTTATATAATTTTTCCATGTTCATTTGAATTTCTTTTTATTGTTGGCTTTAATATATTCACGTAGTTGATAGTATAATTTAATTACATTGAAATTGATACGCGTTTTTAGATCTATTTCTTGTTTCATATTGGTAGTTTGCCGGCGATCCAAATGTATGTTTCCTGTTGTGAGTAACTATAGCTGGCTGCATGCATAACCCCCTCACACTCAGTAATTCCTTATCAATATATATATATTTCTACAGTTATCTCTACTTTTTCTGCTGAATTGTGCATAATATATAGTTTTGTATTATCTGGAGAGGCTGGAGAGTTGATTGTAAGGCTGAGTGTTAGACGTCAATACCATACCTAATACACTGATCCCATTTTGTCACAACTACAAGTTAAGAATACGCGGCGCATTCTCGCGGATCTCCTTCTTTTCAAAGTTTTGCATAAATAATTTCTATTGGCAACGCATACAATCCCCTGGCCTAGAACCGAATTTGATAATTATTGTTTACATATTGAGATGATCTTGTTGAGGTTAGAATAAACTCATGTACGTTATACAGATTTTTCTTATAGTTCTTGCAATAATAAATAATGAGATTTAAATGATGTGTTCTTTATTGCACTTAATCCTTGAGGAGTACAATGTTTTAAAAATTTTTAAAGACTGCAAATCCAAACGCGATCAGATGATCCATTTATAAATGTCAATTTGGAAGAATATAGACACTATCTACAAACTTCGCCTTTAATGAAGTGTATTATATTATTTCGTAAATAAAGACGCTTATTATTATTAATTTGGGCATCTAGCGACTTTAATACTTTGCTTGCTGTCTCCTTCTCCTCAAGTAACTGCTTCCCCTCAAGAGAGGGGGAAGCACATGCACTTTCTTAACAGATCGTAGTCACGATTAGTGATGGGCAATAAGACTGTTTTCAAAGAGTCGTATCGTACTGACTCCGTATATCAAAAATTCGTATCAGAAGATGCGTATCCGTATTTCGTACTAAACGTACTGTCGTGAGCAGAAAAAAATAAGACAACTTTTTTTTCTGATGTAAATCTGTCTCTATTTGAATATGTAATGAGTAGCCGAAATAAAACATCACTTTTAATTTAATGCTGTAGTTATTGCTATAGTAAATGATGTATGGTTAATAAGACAAATTGCACTGCGTTATAACGTTAACAAAAATTTGGTGTGTAACATTATAAGAAAGTGGAGAATAAACGGTACGATTAGTAGAAATCCTGGATCAAAGGACAAAGGATATCCTACTTAACAAGAGACTAACTATTAATATTTCGTTATTGCACCACTTTTATTTATAATTTCTATAAGTCTGTTTGGCATAGAATTAAATAACTTTATACAATAAGCATTAGTAATAATATTTTCCCATGCATTATTTACTATTTCCATTTATTCTTCGGCATTCCGTGGTCTCACATTTCGTTTTTGGATACTTCTTACGAGTAATCCCCATACTTCTTCTACAGGGTTAAGACCTGAACTATGACTAGGCCAGTTAAGAACAATAATTGTAACACAGAAGGGAGCATAATATTGTCTAAAATTCTAATATACGTTTCACTATTAAATCGTTTCTCAATATGCCACAAAACACAAGGACCACGTGCCGATATCGAAGCCCACATATTGACAGAAAATCTAAAAGTTTCATCATTGTTAGATATATATTTCTCATCGAATCGAATATTCGGAGGTCGGTAAACACGAATACGACCGCTGTGTGTTGACTGGAAAGTTTTTTCGTCTGTAAAGATTACATTGTTCCAAAAATTTACATCATGCGCTAAAAATTCAAACGCAAATCCTACTCGAGCTTCTTTATGTTCAGCTTTAAGTAAGTATTTCTGTGCTACTGCATGACAGCGTAGCTCCGATTCTCTTACTCGCCGGCGACCAGTACTACTCGATCTAGGAAAATTCGTTTCTTCAGCAGCCTGAATAACTGAGTAAAATGGATTTTCTACTAAAGCATTTGCCAATTGCAAATCTTGTTGTTGAGTTGATATCCTTCGTCGCCCTGATCCAGGATTTCTACTAATCGTACCGTTTATTCTCCACTTTCTTAAAATGTTACACACCGAATTTTTGTCAATATTATAACGGAGTGCAATTTGTCTCATTGACCGTCCATCTTCTGCTTTAGCAATAACTCCAGATTTAACTAAATCGCTTATATGAGGCATATTAGCTTTTTGCGCACTTGCAATAAATTATGACAACTAACTGACAATGTCACAAAAATTAAAGGTAGATATACACAACTAGATTTTAGCAAAATACCGTTATAAGACTTGTCCTATTTTTTTTGCTCACGACCGTACCTAAGCGCATGTCGCATCTCACTATACTAGTACTCTAGGACACGAAACATGAAAATATCTGTATTGACTGGGTAATTTATATTAGTCAATGATAACTCGATGTATCCTAAACAATGCATGAAAAACAAATATGAGGTTTGAGCTTTATACATTATTTGTTGTTTTCTGTATATACATCTTATTTATCTAGTGTAATATTAGTAATCATATAGCGATACTACAATTACTACAGCGCCACCATTGACTCTTTTCAACAATATACAAGTCAGTCAAAATACGAAATAAATACTACTAATATAATATACCACCGTCTACCTCAAGTAGGTACGAATTATATTAATACGAAATATGAACCAGTATTTTGTTAAGTTTCTTTTTACAGCACGCGTTCTCGTTCGGTCAGTGTATGCTCTAGGTACAAGTGGTACGAAATGTACGAATACGAAACCGTATCGGTTGGAAAAATTCGTATCATATGATTCATCGGAAAGAGTCATATTATTATACGATTCATAAGAATATAACCCATCACTAGTCACGATGGGTCCAGTCTACTTCCGCTACGCTGTTATAAGTCACTAGTATAGTCTTTCTATTTAGCATACTTCTCAGGCTACAGAATTTGTATATTGGTTTTCTTAACTTCCCATTTAAATACTTAACGTGGTTATCCCATTTTAGGAGATTATCGAAAATGTTATTTAAATCGTATCCTAAATAATATTCAATCAAATTTCTCCTCGTCGGTATAGGATAAAATAAAGCTATTAGATTTCACTAGTATGACATTCCTCTTGCAAGCCACCTGTTACTTATTGTCAATTTAAAATAGTAAAAGAAGGTGTAACAATACATTTAACGTACAACAATAAGTGTAATTATCAACATTATCATAGTGTCTGAAGACATCACACAGTTGAAATATTCCTATAAGGAAATAATTATTGTTGTATTTTAAATATATTGTTGCGTCTTCTTTTATTATTTTAAATTGGCAATAAGTAACAGGTGGCTTGCAAAAGGAATGTCATACTAGTCCTGAAGAGGCTTTTAAAATAAAGCGAAACGCGAAGTGTGAAACCCAATTGCTTTATTTTATCCTATACCGACGAGGAGAAATTTGATTGATTATCGAAAATAACTCCGAGGTATTTGATGGTAGTGGTGTTTACATTGTAACTATATTTCGGCCGAAAATCCGAGTCAGTAACGCAAAAAATAAGCGGCACTCTCGTCAAAGGATAGTAGCTCTTATTTGATACTAAAGCGGCACCTCATTCTACCATATAATCTCATTGAATCGAGAGAAATATATTAAGTTTTATCTGCCTACTAGAAATGGAAACCACGACTACCACAAACAATTTTAATGACCTAGTCGAGCGCATAGAGTAAAACCTTTATACCTAATAATTTGCTCGACTAAACTATGCTGTCGTAAACAAACTTGGAAAGAAAGAAAGAAACCGTATATCCCGGGTACTCAGTGGCGCCACATACGTATTTATGTAGGTATAAATAAAATATTAATATTTCATAAAATAAAAAATAAATATAATTAAATTTGTTTTTACGCTCAACTCAGCCAAAAAGAAAAACTGGAGTTCTTTTAAGAAAATTCTTAATGGCAGGCATCATTTTATTAGGAGTGGAATACTTACGTAATCCGACATTAAAATTGTAGAATGGTTGATGTTTATGAAAATTTTAACCATGCCAGTTGTTTTTATTGCCCAACAAGGGCCAACGTGAAGGCGTGAGCATATTCCTTGCCAAAAAAAGATTGTGACAGGGTTTTTAAATAGGGAGTAACAGGTTAAAAAAGAAAATAAATAAATAGACTAACAACTTAATCCATTTCCATTTTCGGCCATTTACGGTATACATGTACTTGCCCGCAGTGATTTTCCGTTGCACAAGGTATATATAACGATATATATGTTTGTATATGTAAATATAACTCATGTGCTCTAGAAAATGTTCGAAAAAATCCACAAAAGGATATCTGAGTTAACGGAGGAATGGTAGAAATGGTAAAAGACACAAATCACATTTTATTTACATTGAAAATATTATATTAGTTTTATTTATCTACATGTAAAAATGTTTTAAGCTGATTTCTCTTTTTTACGGACTTTGATGCTACTTGTATTGGTCGCTTTCCTGTACTCCTTATTAAACCAGTCATTACGGACTTCGATAATGGAAAGTTCCACAATAATTGCAAAAGTTTTTAAATTTTGAGACAACATTGGAGAAAGTAAAAAAATAACAAATCCAGTTTTGCGCCCTTTTCCGCCCCCCGGAACATTGTTACTTAAATTAACAAAAAACGCAAATTTGCAATAATTTTTTGAAAAAAATTCCGAAGTTTATGCAAACTATGGAGAACATTTTAATAATTATTAGACATCTTCTGTCAAGTTTGCACCCTGCTAGGATGGCCGAAACATTGCAAATAGTTGTTATATAGTTTGATATATTGTGCCGAAAAAAAATTGCGAAAGTTATGCAAATGATTGTTTATACGGCAGAACATGGTTACATACCCGTTTGTAGTTTTGCTTAACTTTTTTTATCCCGGAAGATTTTGTTCACAATATTTTTATCTAGCACTGCCGTAGCCGTGGTTAATAATAACTATTTGCAATGTTCCGGTCATCGTAGCAGGGTGCAAACTTGATAGAAGGTGTCTAACAATTATTAAAAAGTTCATTCACAACACCATCGGTGAATTTGATAAACTGTTCTTTAGCTGTGATAATCAACTGCACCCTCGGTTGGCGGTAAAGAGGACAGCTTGACATCAATTGCAACATTTTTTTGCTCAGTTTTCCGAAAGATTCATATCTTAGTAAACCTAATGTTTTCTTATTTTTAATGGAACAACCATAAAGAGCGGCTATTATTCTCTGCCCACAAGATTTTGTACTCTCGACGTATGAGTTCACATTATAGGAATTATGAAGGACGTCCTAGATTAACTCTTTTTGGTAAAAAAACGTACATATATATGAATTACAAGAGGGGGAGAGGGGGGGTGGTGACCGTAACATCATGAAAATTTAAGTGGAGGTTCCTTGAACATTGATAATAAAAAGATAACATTTTTGTTTCTTAATTTGCAGTTCATGGGGTTCAAAAAAAATTAAAATCTAAAATTGGGCCAAAAAGGGTTAATTTACCCCTTTTTCGAGTTTAAAACAACTTCCGACACTTGCGGAAAGTAGATATTCTAGGAATATCTTATTTTTAAGACAACTAACAACTACCTAAAGTTTGGAATCTCTGCGAAAAATTGTATTATTCTGCGTTATTTTAAGTTTACCTTACTCCATTAATGTACAATTAAAACTTTGAGCAACAATTTTTTCAGAATTCCTCTTATTTAGTATATTTATCTTGATAGTTTTTGGAATCTTTTAAAACTACCGCTACCGCCATTAAAAATAATGCTAAAATCCGGGTACAATATACTCCCTCGAAATTTTGTTTTTAACACCGTAAATGTTGATTTTCGCAAGAGCCGCCCGCCTATGTACGTAAAATGTGATCGCAATAAGCTGCAGCACAAGATTTATCAATGTTAAGGAGGGTACAAAACACCATCTATAGACTATAGTTTCTGGCTTTTAGCTGTCAACAGTTCCAGAGTGGGTGGCATTGTCCTACCCATCAGATAAAATTCTCTCTTGTAAACCTTGAAGTGACACAAGTCAGTGGCTTGTAACTTGTGAAAGAGAATCGCGTGGAGTGACTTGTTTTAATTTGTTATCCAACCAACGACTAGCCAATATGTTCAGTGAATGTGTTATTTACAAAATAAATTAATGTCTATAACGTTCAGATACAAATGTAAATAATTTAGTATAATCAGTTTCTGTACAGAATTTCCTCTAATATTAATTCGAGTTATACAGACTATCCCACTTTAAGCCTCTCTTTTTCTAAAGTTGCATTGATTGCCGATAGGATATCGAGTAAATGATACACATGAAGTTTACTTAAAATATGAAGTGCATTAATTGAAAAACCGGACTAGAGCAAATGTAATAAGTTGTGTCTTTATCTTGGCTATTTTGCAAAGATGTTGTTATTCTATGCCCCATGCTTTGTATTTTCAATAAATGGAGTATAAGTGGAAAATATTGATCCCGTTGAACAGTCTAGCTGATATCTATAATAATAAATCATATTATTTTGCATTTTTTTGGCGTCTGATATAATAAACCATAGAAATTCTGTAACAGTATTATATAAGAAGGGAAAGAAACTCTAATCTTTATTAATTTTTCAGTTTTCACGAAAGATTTCCCAGCCCGTTCTGCATTTCAAGTAGGAAAACTCCCCCTAAATGCCAGAGTAGAGATTGAGGTCATCGCGGCTACTGGAACGGTGAAAACTATTTGCTGCCATTAAAATTATGTTATATACAAATATTTATATATTATTGCTTATAATTATGATAATAAATTATATTTAATTATGATTATGTTCTAGAATTGCCTCATTTTCATGTAATTAATAGCCACCACTGATATTAGAATTGATAGAAATGAACAATTTCAATCTACTGTTTCGCAGGACCAGAGTCGCTAAAAAACTACTAAGTTGTAAATATTAATTACACTAGGCAAGGCGCCAGATATTAAGAATTGTTAAAACTAAATAAAACTGGCTATGGCATGTATTCTGAATCCTGAACAATAACCAACATATATGTGTTGAAAAAAGAGAACCATCACTATATACCGGGGCCCCGTTATATTTTGACCATTTTTAAACCTATATAACTTTTGAACTAGTTGAGATAATGAAATGCGGTTTTCACCTATCTTCTTCTGATTTTGATAAGTTCTTTTCTGAGTATTCGTCTTTTTTTGCTCACTTATGGTTTAACCGGATATGAGATCGAGTATTTTCGGAGATACGGCAACTTTGTTATTTCAAATAGATCACCCTGTATATTTCTGGACAGTTGGAAAGCCCATAGTTTTCCCTTTCCGAAAATGCCATATTTGTCATAGTTATTACACAGAGTGATGTTTTTATAAGCTTTTAAAATGAATACTAAATTTTATCGAAATGCTACGAAAAATGATAATGATTCACAAAGTAGACTATGAAAATGAAAGACATCGCTTGTAAACGTCAAATTATTTTATTGACAGTTACATGTTACTTACAATTATTACAATTATTACTCATATTGAAAATATACATAAGAGATCTAATAAATGTAACAGTATACTTACTTATTAAACAAATAAGAAATAAACAAAACAATACACATTAGTTCTGTTTAAGACATTTCGAATGTCTGCTTTAAGTTGCTCTGTTTTGTGGCATAGGGCTATAACACCTGTCTTTCACATACCCCCATATGAAAAAGTCTGGAATTGTAAGGTCAGGGGATCGAGGAGGCCAAGCTGTTCAGCAAGTCTCTAGTTATTGCAGCATAATGAGGCGCAGTACCGTCTTGCCGAAAGTAAACTGTCCTCAACAAATTATCCTGTCCTAGTTGCGGATAAAAAAAAATTTCTAACATGTCTAAATATGATGGGGCATTAACAATTGGATTGTTAAAAAAGAAAGGATGTAAATTTTTTGTTTTGATACTGCACACCAAACTGTAACTTTTGGAGAGGATCTGACTTACTGCTCAAAATTTCTGGGATTTGCTGATGCCGAAATTCTACAATTATGCTTATTTACCTTGTCATTTAAGTGAAATGATGCTTCGTCTGACAAAATTAGCAAGTAGATGTCTATCTCTTCTAAGTAAATTACAAATTTCTCTACTAAATTGTGCTCGTTTTGCAAAATCAGTTTCCTTTAATTCTTGATGAATCTGAATTTTGTAAGCATTCAATTTAGCACGTTTCATTATAGTATGAACAGTAGTTTTCGGAATACCTGTTGATGAAGAAATTTTTCTTGTGAATGGAGAAGAATCATTTTGTGTCATTTCCAATACTTCAATGGCATTATTAAGCCTATTTGGAGTTCTTTTTTTTACGGTCAATACAACCCGAATTCCAAAAGTTTCTATACCACTTTCTAATTGAATTTTTTGTTGGAGGTTCCTTGTTGAACGTAGTTCTAAATCTTCTTCGTGTTGGTCTGTAAGATTTAGTTTCAGCAAAAAAGATTACACACTTAGCTTTTTTATTTAAAGTAAACATTTTCCTTAAAGTAACTCAGGTATCCGAGTTGTCAATAAACTAATTTGACGTTTACAAGTAATGTCTTTAATTTCCCTAGTCTACTTTGTGAATCATTATCATTTTTCGTAGCATTTAGATAAAGCGCATTATTCGTTTTAAAACCTTATAAAATCATTACTCTGTATAATAACCATGACAAATATGGCATTTGAACTATGGGCTTTCCAACTGTGCAGAAATATACAGGGTGTTCCATTTGAAATAACAAAGTCGCCTTATCCCCGAAAATACGCTATGTCACTTCCGGTTAAACCGTAAGCAAGAAAAAAGACAAATACTCAGAGAAAAACTTATCAAAATTAGAAGACTGGCGAAAACCGCATTTCATTATCTCAACTAGTTCAAAAGTTATATAAGTTTAAAAAGGATCAAAATATAACAGGGCACCCGGTATTATATAAATGTACAATAATTATGATGGCTTATGACAACTGCCCTTCTATGAAGAACGGTCTGAGGAGTTACAATACAAGAGGCTATGGGTACAATATAGCCTTAGATTTCAGTACAGCATGTCTTCATGCAGTAAAACAACACATCTACTTTACATACTATCGACACTGAATTAAAAAATAAAATAGCTCTATCATCGGGTGATGACAAAAGGTATGTTATTCCTGTAGATGTAAATACTTTAGCATGAGCACATCATCTGATTACTGAAGATGGTGAAAGACATTTAGATATGTTATTATAATATGCTGAAAGTTTGAGGGAAATGGAAAATCCTGGATAAGGGTGGGATAGTATTGATTTAGTAGATTTGTAAATTTTGTTTAAATAAAAAACATATATTATTAATTATTTTTATTGTTTTACGACATCTTTCAAATATATAGTAGCAAATTATTTTATAATTATTTCATAGATTTTTGAAGTCCCTATTTACATACATGATATCTAGACTGTGCATCTAGAGGGTCATTTACGTGATCACACCATCCAGGTCAGTTGTACAACAAGGTAGCAGAATCTGTAGATTAAAATTTTGCGTGAATTCCCATGGTACCTTAGACCATATATGCAAGAGTTCAATAGGGCCTGAAAAAAAAATGGAAAATTTCGAAGTTCTTCAGTAAAATCATACAATTTTTTATCGTACCTGTGCTTGGTTATCAACTGCATCGTTAGGCATGTTGAGCAACTCAATTCCTGAAACATAGTTCTTGAATACTTGTAACAATTAATTTAAGCACCAGCAATGAACAGCAAAATGCTGTGTAGCAACAAAGTATTGCGTATCAAGTTGAAAAAGAGTCTGCCTCATATTTCATTTCCGAAGAGACATTTGTACCATTTGTAGTTATGGGGGTACCAAAAGTGGACGGTTTATTATAGAGCTCCAACCATTCAGAATCTTGAGTGGAGCTATTGGGCTGTCTTATCCGTAGTTTGTACATAGTACTCTATTGGATATGTAAGAGTTGCTACAATGTTATTTATATACGGCTTCATTCTTCCGCATTTAAAAGGCCAGGTTTCATTTCCGGTTTCATTACTATCGAAGCAAACAAATACTTTAGATTATGGGGTCGTCGAACAAAAAGATAATTTTGAAACATGGATTGTAAAATCATGAATTGTGAAGCTATCATCGTTCTTTTAAGATTGTTATGAATTTATATTTGTTGAATTATAGAAATTTATCGGCGACCTCTCTGTAATAAATAACTAAGAAGTTTCTTGAATTTAAATATGTGTGATAGTGCTAACAGTGTTATGTAAACAAATTATCGTCAAATTTTACATCTAAAACGAAAGTACGATTATTAAAACTTTTTTGAACGAAACTAAATTTAGGTAAAAATTAAAATTGTTTGCGGTAGAGCAAAATAATACTTTAATGAACTTTTACAAAGGAACAAAGCTCATTAGCTAAAACCAACATAGACAATAATCAGAATGTAAATTCCAAAGTAAGCACTTTCAAAGTAAATATAATTAAATCTCTCTACCACAGGAAATACAAAAAGTAGACCATAAGAAATTTAATTAGAATAATAAACAGAGCGAAATTTAGGTGGTTTTAGAATGGGACCGACCCGGACAGAAAGTACGTATGTTAGGAAAATGTGACATGATTAGCCCAACACAAACAAAAGTTCATGCAAATGGCTATCAGAGCAGACCCTGATCTAATCTACCATGCAAATATAGGTGTGCTTAATTACAGACTGGAAGTAGAGTAAATATTCCTTTATCGTCTCGAGCAGGCCGCAGCTTGTCCGACAGATAACCCCTGATGAATATGTAAGAGGTCCTGCAGGATGCACTTCGTTTTTCCTTTTCTAACTATTAAAGCTTCCGGATTATTTGCTTTCGTGTTGTTAAACGTTTCCAACTTTGTTGGGATCTTAACGCTCTAAATAACATGTGTTTTAGGTGACCCAGACAAAATATTTACATAGCAGAACTGATTAAAGTAGGTTCAAGAGTGAAATGCATTGCGTCGGCCAAGTTTGATCTAACATTTGAGTTTCCCTGGTATTTTAGCTTTTTGCAGGTTTTATCTTTAAAAGTGGTAGTTTTAAAATCCATTTTTGTTCAATAGCCTAATCAAGTTAGGTAATGAAACAAAACTAATTTGTTACGTCTTTTAATAATATATTGAAACACCCCCATCCCAGGGATATTAATTAATATCAAAATCCTTAATCGTGAAGCAATCAAGAATCTATTTACTTCCACCCAGAAATTATTTATCTCAATTTTATGTCAAGATAAATAAACAAATTGGCCATTTACGTGATCGTCTAGTTTTATGTGGTTAGGACCTTAATTACTTTGTATGTGTGTAGTAACCCTTTATAATTACCCCAGGTTCTTTGATATAAAGTTTGGTATTACTTGTCTCTGCCTGATACTATACCTGAGAAAATTAATCACTCTGTTATTTTAAATACACTATAAGTTTGGATACACTGGCTATTATTTGAGAAACCTAATTAATATTTTATGTTATTTATGTGGTGTTTTATTGCGCAAGATTGCACTGTACATTTATAGTTGAAGTTTGTTTTCTAATTTATTTGATTTGAATGAAATCATTTATTTAGTTTATTACTTGTGTGATGAAAAAGGTAAAGGTGAAAGAAAATACAATAATTGATGGAAAAAAGTAGTCAAATAAACCCATTTTATTTTATATAGATTGCAAATAGCCGTACATGAAATCAAAACAATCCAAATATTAATAAGCGTGGCCTGCAATTATTACACTTAATGCGCCAGGATTGTAACTTGTAATTCAGCGCTCGGCGGGGCACATAGCCCGGAGAGTAGCTGTTGGTTGCAGTCTGGTTACGTTCCTTATAGTAAAATAATGATTTTATAGAGGAGTTTGCTACTAAAGAAATATTATGTTTTAATATTCCGCCCTATAAAAGCACATTTGAACTAAAAAATAATTTGGTTAACAATAATTTGTCTAGAGGACTCCGTATAATACCATTATATTTCGATTAAGACTAATTCCTGACAATGGCTATTTAAAATCTGAACGTGACTATTCCACCATTAATTTATTCTATTTTAATAGAAGTGACTCATCTCACCTCGTTCAGTTGAACTAGTCGTATATTATAGAAATTATTTCCGCTAGAATTCCTCATCTGATTCCATTTATGATTCTTCTTGGAGTTTATCCAAGTGGATTGTCTTAGTCCATTTGTTTAATAATTTCTAAATCTGTGTAAGCAAAATAATTTGTTCGTTTCAGTGGAAACATTCACAGTGAATACAAGTTAGGTGTACCACCATAAACAGTCCAAGATAAAATCAGGTTCAACTCAACCCGCCCTTGTTAATTTATTAGTCGGCTAATTAGCGTGATCGTAATACTACTGTATATGTTTACGGCATGCTTATTATTACTGCGCGAGGATTATTACTGGTTGATAATTATTATTACTGCAATAAAATGATGCAATTATTAATTTAAATTGGTTTTCAAAATTAAAATAGTATTTCCTATAAAATTGTGGTTTTATATTTTAACTAGTTATTAAAAACATATTCCAACTATTGATTAACTTTATTTCCATATTGCTGGTTGGAAAGGACAAACTTTTGAATTTTTTCGAAAAATATTTACTCTTTATAAATAGCTTTGCTTGACGTAGAGAGATTAAAACATATATAGCATGCTCAAAATTTCAGAAAATGCGAAAATAATGTAATAATTTTCAGTTTCAATCAACAGAGACGTTATAAGAAAAATTATTTTTACACACGGTTAGATGACGTGTTGAAATTATCGCCCTACCAAAAAGTGGAAGGTAAGTAAAATTGTTACAATAAATGTGCGATACACAGGAAAGAAAATTTTAATATTATTAAGCTAATGCCAACAATTGGAGAAGTATAAACAAAAAAGAAATATAGTTTAAAAAACTAAAAAACACGCTTTAATAACAAACCGAACTAGAAAATAAAAAATAATGTTTAAATATTAAAATTCTTATTTTATTGTAAAAAGCGTGGGGTGTTTGATATCAATTGTTATAAACCCCTGGCTGACAACTTCTGTGTCATTTCCGAAATAAAGTAGATAAGTATTTAACAATTGTAAACCTATCTAGAATGTTAAAGGCCAAATTCAGTATAACAAAATTTGTGTTGAATACCCTCGATAGACTGAATATGCGTATTCAAATATTAGGCCATTCATATTAGCTTAAAAATAGAAATAGAATAGAAAAAAAATTATAAACTTTTGCCACTTGGGAATTAAACTTCGCAAGGGATGTACTTTCAAAATAAAAAGAGTTCCCAAGCAACAAGTAGGAGCTTCGTCCCTAAAACACACCCCTAACTTGCAATTCGGTAGTTCTTTGCGATTTTCTCGAAAACCGTTTATCCTACAAAAAAAAAATATACTTACAATAAATATTCCCAGTAAAATTCTGCATAAAAAGTGTTTATTACCTAAATTTTTTAGAACAGAGGTTTTCGAGAAATCAGCTATTGAAGTTACTGGTTGCATTAACACAGATTCACGAACATAGTATATAATGTATCACTTATAATCTTATTCGTTCATGCTGTTAGTGGCTGCGATACCACGTCAGGATTCTTTGGAAAGGACAAACAACAGTTTGTATATCTATTTAATCGAAAAAAGGACCTTGATAGTGTAATTCAGCCTTTCAATAATGCTAAGTCAACTCCAACAGAGATTGAGTAAGCCGGGGAAAGGTTGGAGCTCTATAAAGCTAAATCAATAGAGGACAGTCTCAGTGAGCAAATATATGCTTATTTTAATAAATTTGTTGGCCAAGCGGGCAGTGCTGTGGTTCTTTTAAAATTACCTCCCGCGTCGGCGGCAGTACAACAGCATTCCCGTCGTAGTTACCTTCAAGTGCAAATATGGCGTGGACAATATTTGCAGCCTGAGCTTTGGAGTTGGAAAAAAAAATTATGATGCCCTGTCACCTGTTTATACGACTGAGCTACCCGCTCCGGCTTCTATTTTAAAATTAACAACCTGCAGTTGCAAACAAGATTTTGGAAAGAGGCCAGCTGTACTAAGGCAGGCTAACATTACACAACTATGTGCAGAAATTGCCGTGGTCAAAGCTGTACTAATACTGATACCACAGATGATGTAGATACTATCGAAGACGTATTATAAATTAATTTTGACTTAGTGGATTAGGTCTCAAGTAGAAACGCGTCGATAACTCTACCTCAATGGTGGTATGGAAACAAGTGCTCTTGTATAAATTGCAAAACTTTTTTTATAAACCCCTTCTCCACTATAATAAAACCTTACATTAAATCATAGAGTTCCAAAATTATATCTAAAATACATGAATGATTATACCATGTTCTCTCTCTCTGTCTGAGCATTTTTTGTAAGCATAATTTTTTTTTTAGGACAAACGGTTTTCCAGCAAAACGGAAAAATTTACCGAATTGCACTTTAGGGGTGGGTTTCAGTGAAGAAGCTCCCACTTGCTGCTTGGGAACTCTTTTTATTTTGAAAGTACATCCCTTGACAAGTTTAATCCCCAAGTGGTAATACTTTATAATTTTTTTTTCTATTTGTGCTAATATGAATGGCCTATATGGTGTACATACAGCACAAGGGGCACGTTCAGGAAGTACGCGCGACCATTATTACCAAGTGATTATTTCATATGACTGGTAGCTTCTGAACGAGCATAGTTGTCTGAAAGTTATTTGCATCATTCTACGAATATTCTTTCCTTTTATTTGGGTTTTCTGCCATATGTATTATCCTCTTCAAAAACAAATAACCGAATCTACAAAATAATAGAATCATTGGAAAAAAGTCTCTTGAACTGTGACGTTTACGTCAATGGAACAGTCAGAGGTTATTTTTTACAAATAACATAAATCGCAATAAACACAGAAATAATGTATTTTGCTGACATATCGGAAAATAGTCTCTTTCCGTTTTCAAATCTTTTTTTCGAAGAACTTTTATTTGTGGTGTATGTTAAATACATAGCTTTAATATTCTATTTATATTATTTCCATAGATACTTACTACTTACACAGAACTGATGATATTTTCTTTTAGATAATGTTGAGTTTGTTAAGTTCTTCTTTTAACAATTGGTAGCTAGGTTGTACAAATATATACAGAACTATTCGATACGCATCTATCTTCATTTAATAAGATTATTGCTGATTCTTTAATTTTTCTGCCTCTTTTGTTAAGTCCTTTTTTGCCGAGTCCCAGTTTATTCTATGTCCGTTTTCCCAAGCATGTTTACAAATTTTTGATTTTTAAATTTCATTATTTCTAATGTAATTCTTGTGCTCATCCGCCTCACACTGAAAGGTCTGGATGACCCACCCACATAACATTTAACATATTCGCACGGGATATTGTAAATACAATTTTTTGAATTCTGCTCCCGGTTTATCGGTTTTGTTTTTTGTTAAAATAGGACACAAAGTGTTCCCCGTTTGAAATACTGTCCTAAAGTCGAGGCAAGAATTCAAGCGATGCACGTCACGAGTGATCTCATTAAAGAAATTTTAATACTTAATAATAATAATTTTTAATCATTAATTACGTTAAAAAGAGTAATTCTTGACATCCAGTTATTAAGCTTTTTTCAAAAATAGGTACAATTTAATGGGGTTTCATGATTCTTGGCAGTATTGCCTTATTTATAGAATCGATCTGTGACGTGCATCGCTTGAATTCTTGCCTCGACTATATCATCAAATTTGTCACCTATATGGCGTAGCTTCTCAGATAGTCCGTATACATAAGGAATTGTTGCTGTATAATGACGTTCAGGTTTTTGTCGTACCTGATTGTCCCTATTTTCAACAATTTATGGAAACTTTATCAACAAAGGCTTCAGGGTATTGATTTTGTACTAGAACCTCTTTGATAAATTTTTTCTCGTTATTTAATATTTTATTATTAGATGAAATTATTTTGCCCCTATCATATAAACATTTTACAACACCCCTTTTAACATTTATTGATTGATTTGAGTTAAAATTAATCTATTAGTATGTGTTGGTTTTCTATAAACGCTTGTTTCAATTGTATTATTTACCCTTTTATTTAAAACATATAAAAACGGTAGTTCATTCCTACTTTCTACTTATAATGTGAATTTAATAGGCGGTTCCTTACTATTTATATTTTCTAAAAAAACTATCTAGTAAATCAGCACCATGAGGCCAAATTGCAAAGTGTCGTCAACATATCTCCACCAGACAACCGTTATTATCATTCAGTAACCTATCTTTAACTATTTTTAAGGTTTCATTTACCGGAACATAGTTATTGAACTATCAATGTCATTTGTACCACAGATAAATAAACAAAACTATAGTTAAGCTTAGTTTTAATTTTTTTCTTTTCTATGTTTGTGTTTATTGTTCCTTTTCTATTTTAAATAAAATCTTTAAAACATAGTTTATTAAAGTCGTTTAACAACCCTAAAAATCACCGAGCAATATAATCACAAAACCATACACATCAGAATCTTCAACTAAGTTTTTGTCGGTGTAATAGGTTTCACGTCCCAGTAAAACACTGCGGATTCTGAACGGTGAGCTTTTATGCCCATCAATTTTTTGGCAAAGTCTATGGCAAAA
The DNA here is from genome assembly GCA_963675555.1 of Leptura quadrifasciata. NCBI lineage: Eukaryota > Metazoa > Arthropoda > Insecta > Coleoptera > Cerambycidae > Leptura > Leptura quadrifasciata. Next base: position 27,022,510 of record OY776673.1, read on the forward strand.
TGCATAAATAAGTTACACATTTACCCATTTATATATAGTTTAATAAACTGAAGTATGTTTCGCTTTTTTCTATATTAGTGCGATTATTACACGAATTATATCACTCTTGGAAACGTAGCACGAGAAAAAAATTTATAAATAAAATTTAAGAGCACGAATGGTATTTGGGGAGATCTTTCACGACTAAATTAATCAAATACATAAAATGGACCTTCAATAATAATCATCAGCTGCAAATCCTGAGTCCAACACAAATAGAGTGTGTTCTACTCCTAGTAATATTATATACTATATACCTTATATGTTACTGTGAGTGTGTTTAACTCCTCTCTACCTATATGTAGTTTTAAGTCATTTGTGCCTACATACATGTATCTAATAATTGATTTGCCCGCTTGGATAATTTCATAAAATAAAATATGACATTTTGTGAATGAGACCATTGCATTTTTTAGCGATAAAGCTGTATATTGTGTATATAGTGTTTTACAACGGTAAAACTTCATGTAAGTACATAATGTGTGACACGCCATCTTTCGCTGGTGTCCGCAAGTTAATAAGTAGATCAGTTCACCACTCTATGGTATAGAATTGCACTTTTACCTCTAGCTGGCATGCCATTTGAATTACCATCTTATAAGCCTTTCGCCAACAGATGGCTCTCGTTAGGAAAATATATCAATTTATTAAATAGACATGTACATCTTAGGAAATCTACAATATAAATTATTATTATAATTAGCGTATAAAATTGTCTACAAAATCATAGTGTAAAGATGGTTAATGACCGAAAGTCCATAAAAATCGATTTAGTTTAACATTTCACAAGTTGGTACCCTGACAGTAGAACTGTCAGCTTAAGTCATTTCCCGTTGTTTGTGTGAAGTTATAAAATCACTCAAATTGCTTAAACTTCCTTTTTAAATCAAGAAATTGAGCTGAAAACTTCGCTAGGGATTAAATTAGTTAAAAGGCACGTTTGCTAGTCGGTTTAATCCGGATCAAAAACTAGATTTAAAATAATATTTCAATTAATTTTTGGTTTGCTTAATTGAAATTTGGAATTATTGGGATTAATAAGCTAGTTATCGTCCAGAAGTAATATTCTAGGTAAGTTTGAATTTCTTTGATTTATTATAGACACGAGATCACGTTAGAGGTTATTCTTAAGAATAATTTTGTAACTTTAATTATGGACGATTTTGGGAAGGCCAGATTTTGAGTACAGAGCTTGCCTACTGTTCTGTTAGTTTTGGACTATTGAATTTTTGGACTTTGGATCATATGCTATTCTTTGGTACACGAATTTTAGAATACAAATTTGTCTAATTATTTTTGATTTATGCATTACGATTGAGAGAAAACTTTATCTAAGCGTTGTGAAGATTTTCTAAACCCTATTAATTTGTGCTGTGAAGATTTCTACCTCGATCAACAACCTTCAAGTCTGGAGCTCCTGGAAGGCTCTCCCATTTTCATTGTAAAAGCTAAGTAATCTACTGCATTTCCTCTTTACTTTAAAATTGTTTAAATTTAATAGTTACTTTTCGATAGCGTTAGATATATATCCTAGACCTGCTATATTCTTGAATATTTATTTGAATGTATGATTTTTCTTATTTTATTTGTACTGCATTTTACTTATTTTTATAATAAATTGTATTTGTTTTTACTTGTTCTTTTATTTGTTCACTCTCACTACAAGGATTTGTAAGATCTGGGACCTCGTTTGCTTATTCTGACTATAGGTCGTAATAAATGACATATGTGCAAGGATTTGAAAAAATGAGTTTCATTACTACCAGGTTGACTAGTGAGATAATCTGAATTATATATGGCAATACTAAATGCTGAAACTGTTGGATAGGAAAATAAAATGACATAAATATAGGAAATATGACCTTACTCTTTCGGTTGCTAAAGAACGTGAATTATTTCATTTATTCGTTTAACTGACGGCAAATTTAAACAGGGTTGAAATTAAATATACTTTTTTAAAATTTTGTGCATCTCCATTAATGAGTTAAATTAATATTATTAAACCGACCCAATTAAATCAAAGTATTTTCATCACGCTTCTCATATAAGTCTAATACTATAGTTGTTATTCAACTTTGAATATATTTATGTACGTATTATCCATCGGATACCGATATATTCTAGTTTGCATCAAGTTTATTGTCGGAAATCAATTTAAATTTTATACAGCTCATTGATATGCGTATATTTCACCCCGGGGTCATATTTGGCATCATCGTAAAAACAGATACAGTCTTTCAGCACGAACATGAATAGAAAGGTGATCCCTATTTGCATCAGCAGTATGTTCAAGTAAGGTCAATGGTTAGTGGGACGTAACAATGGAGCCTGAACAGCAGTTACGAGAATCCACCCCTTCCCATCCAACTGGCATTTATAAGGGAGTTACTTGAAGTTGGCAGATATTACGATTCTCTTCGGCTTTTTAATAGTACTTTGTTTTCATTTCCTCAATATTGAATGAAACAAAGGGAGATAGACATATGTAAATATCTCTTGAGGTGTATACTGACTTGGACAAAAAATGCAACACTATGATTTCTTTGAGCAATTTTATTTTAATTTTCGCAAAGTATGACGCGTATGACGAGTCAATGATACAGTAGAAAAGTTGTTAGTAATGACTGCATCCGTCCAGAATTTAAAATAACCAATGAAGCTTGTGACATCATTAGAAGTAAATTTTAGATCTACGTAAATGTAACTCTCTGCAATGTTTAGTATGATGTGCTGAAAATGACAGAAATGTATGTTATATTAGAGTTTCGATAAGATGAACCACGTGGTATAGACGTACGCTCATGTAAACTGCCAATTGACTAAAACCGGGAACTTTACGGGATTTTTACAGTGGCCTTGAAAATGAGGGAAATATATGGAAAATTTGGGCCATACCCTTGGAAAAAAAATACAAAATTTTGGAGATAGGTATAAAATTTTTTAGGTGAATTGCATAAATAATCTCCACCTGCTTAAAAGCTACAGAAAAAAGGGTGCTTACATCCGGTTTTGTTTGCGTTAAAGAAAGTGCTGTGATAAAATTTTAAACGTTAGACAGCTACCTGGTCGCATCAGCCTCGTGTTCAAGTGATTTATTTGAATGTCATCCTTATTGGCCCAACATTTAAAAAATATTTCGACTGCTTGCTTTACAGCTTGTTAAACACGACATCTGGGGTTGGGGCTTACAATTAATCTTATATTATCCCTAATTACGGAATGAAATGGTTTATAATCTTTTTTCAAGTCGAGTGAGTCGAGTGAAACTTTTATTCGTATACGAGGCAATAAATTATTTTGTAAAATAAATTTTTCCAATAAATTACTCTACACTACATGCTTGACAAATTGACTTCTGCTGCCACCTGATGTCATGCTTTGTATGCAATGTCTTTTCGGGAATACTCTGTGAAAGTAAAATCGTATAAAATGCGGTGTTTTTCCCCAGCACCCACAAATTTTACATTAAACGGCTTCATATCAATAGGAGATATGGAAACAGATTGCACAGATCGCGCTTCACTGCAGGTTGCCCGGGTTGCTCAGATTGCTCAAGTTGAGGAGATCGCCGATAGATTGCTTTCATATCGCCCCGTTGGTGTTGGTGGGTTCCTATTCTTATACCTAGGAAGTGACAGGGAGGAGATATCATATCGCCATTGAATCGTTTTCATGTTGCTTCGTGTGCGGAGGCCCTTAGCCTGAAAGATATCAGATATTCAAATACTACTCATTTAATATGAATAAGGAAAAGTTGAAGATTAAATTTTGAAAATACTATGAATTTATAATAACTACTTTGGATTGGTGACCATTCCAACGGAAACCGCGTTCTCGCCTCACACATCTTCCAGCGGCTTGTATATCGGTGTATGCGCGGAAGCCATACAACCTTAGGCGAGGGTTGTATAGGAGATATACCATCCTTCGGAGGGGATGTAAAGCCGTCGGTCCCTTGTCTATTAAATGTTAGGCAAGTAAAAGATCCCTACTCTTCTTAAGGGAAGAGGTTCGGCAAAATTCCTGGTTGGGGGTAGCTCGTCTACATGCGTCGGTGTTAGGCCTCAGTAGCGGAAATAGGCCGACGTTAAATAAATGTATAAAAATAAATAATAATAATTACTCTAATTTAAATATCAAATTAACTGATCAGAACATAACTGAATCGACCAATAACCAATTGAATACACGTAAAAAGCAATTTGACAGCCTGACAATAAATCTTATAACCTTCACTAAAAATTGAACATTACAAGTATAAACCATACTACTGAATACTACGGTAAGTACTCAAAGTAATACTTTTGTTAGTCCGACATTTACAGTGCTACAATGTTGTGGTTATGTTATTATAGTTGCTAACATTTTTCGATGTTCCAGGTACTATGGACATAACAAGGGAACTGTGAGAACTAGACAACATATATCCCATTATATAGCAAACACAAACCTAATTCAATATTAGACATGTACAATGTATAGCTAGGATACTTTCTTGTTTATAATGTACAAAACTAATGTTCGCTCAGTCCTTTTATAGTCAAACATGCAAGTCAAAGCTGTACCTCGTATAAACTAGAAGCTATTAGTAAACTAAAGTACGATTTCCCAGTAGTTGAATGTTTAATAGTTAAACCCTGTCAAGACAAATACAACGTAAAGAAAAATATATAAGGTTTCTTGTTAATAATGAAAAATGGATACAAAATACTAATAATATAATATGTGAATTAAAATGACAATTATATCCTTTTTATATATTTAGTGTCGAACTATTGTTGAATATGTGATTATTAAAATTTAAAATTACAAGTAATATTATGACTAAATTTATTCGACTAAATAGAAATAATTAACTGAAATGCTACTGGTACGTGGGCTTTTTATCCACGAAACAAATGCAAAAATCAATACTTCTCATATTTGCCATGATAAAATCAAAGGTAACAGCAGTAGGTAACTAGAATTACTGTGTAACCATATTATGTCATAAACGTAGTATAATATTAGTTCATAGAAACTTAGACTCGAATAATTATTTCTAATAAATAATAAATTGTTCTGCACATAACTAGTACTGTTTATAATAGATATAAATTTTACTGTTTATATACATTTTAGGATTAGATACAGGGGAATGAACATCCGTCCGCTAAAGCCAACCTAGTGGAGGAGCAACACGAGAGGAAAAGTTGCAACATCCGGCTCACAAAATTGATACCTGTTGCGCGACTCACTGATATATAAGTTCAGTGGCACAGTTATCCGATGCCTGCGTTCAATCAAATGTGCCTGACAGCTGACTCATACACTTTGTTACAATTCAATTTCCTTTTAGCATATCAAATGATGTTAAGTGACATTTTGAAGGGAAGAGAAATCCATCTTTGTAAAGTTAAAAACGTGATAATTGTCCCTTGATAATGAAAAACTAACTAGACAACAATATGTACAGAAAAATAGTGTATGCAGAATAGTAAATAATATCAGAATGAAGTGAAGTAAGGTATTTTTTAGAAAGTGTTTGTAGAGATTTTAGTATTCTATTAAATTTTAAATGTCAAAATAAACAAAAAATTAATTTTGGTAAGAATTTGTCCATGGTTTATAGCACAGTTTTTAAACGATTTTCGCGTGGAGAGCCAGTAGATGAATTTGAATGATATCTTTTTGTATCGTTTTTGTTTTTGCTCAAATATGAAAGTTAAAAAAGTGATCGAACACAGCAATTGATAAAAAATAATTTATAAGCGAATGACAAAATTTATATATTATATTGCAAGTAATTTTCTGTTTTTACTGCTTAGAGTGACCATTTTATATTTATCATCTTTTACTTTGCAAATTCTGAACCTCACATTAATAACCAGGAACTTTATATAAATGATTACATTTGTTATAAACGCTATTAATCAGATGTTTTATATACTTACCCGACTTTTTTAATTCTTAATAATTTCGTTATGTTCAACGAATGTGAAACATCTGAACTTTCAAATGAAAGATAACTAGATTTGTAAGTATTTCCTATTTAAATGTTCTAAATTTTAAGATAGAAATGAAAAAGTACACGTGTCCAGATAGTTCAGAAACTTGCATAATCTTGCAAGAAGGAAACGGAAACCTGATACAGCTGCTAGTTTTCTAATTTGAAATTTCATAAAAATTTTAGAAATCTTTTTAAGGTATAATATATAAGAACATTTAAGGACGGAGGTCGAAGTTGTAACACATTCCATCTATACAATAGAGGAATTAGATATAGCCTCATATCAATTAAAAAACGGCATAACCTCGTGTTATGAAAAAAGCTGCCCCGCTAACAAAAAGCAGTTCAAAGAGATGTGCCCTGGTGGTACGGATCTCAGTCGTCTTAGGGCTGAAACTAGTAAAGCTTTTAATAGAGCCAAAAACTGTGGAAGCTGGGAGGACTACAAAAAAATCCTTACAGAGTACAACAAAGAATTGAGAAGGTCTAAAAGAAGACCACGGAAACAGTTAAGTGAAGGAATAGCTGAAGTAGTCCCAGCAGTCCGTCCACAAATAGTCCTTGCAACAGACCACTCAAATGGAATATGGCTACTTAAAAATCCCGACGGCAAATATGCAGAGGGCCAGCAGCTTTTAGGTACTCACTTCCCAGGCTCTCGCATAATTCAAGGTGACTTTCCACAAGACTATCTGGATGAGAATACACACCATCTTATCAGAGAAGTAAGATGCATGGCCGGAAAAATATTCACCCCCCAACAAAATTAAATGGGCGGTATCCACCTGTAAACCCTTTAAATCACTGGGCAGAGATGGCATTTTCTCTGCCTTACTTCAACATGGAATTGAGGAGCTTATTCGCCAAGCTTGGAGGGAAAATAAGGTGGCGTTTAATCCAAAAATAGGCAGACGTCCACCAGACGAGCCTAAATTCTATCGTCCCATTAATTTAATTTCTCTCAAAAACAATGGAGAAACTATTAGATCAACATATCGGAAGCGAAATCCTTATAGGAATGCCGCTTTACTCCAAACATTTTGCCTATCAACAATAAATGCATTCAAGGCATTGAAGAAACATTTATGGCTAAGGGAGTGGCTATGTGTGATTTCGTAGACATGAGGATGCTTTTCTTATGAATCCATACAAAGAGCCGCCGAAAAAAGGGCATGCAGTCATCTACAATTAAATGGTCAATCCATTGTCAGAAACAGAATAATTAACACGAATGTGGGGGAGGTGTCGCGACGGTGACTGTAGTCAGGGGTTGTCCATAAGGTTGAGTCCTATCACCCTAGCAGCGGTCAATGGTGGTTGATGATCTCCTTCATAAATTAAGTAATTTGGGCTTCAGCGTCCAGGACTGTGAGAAGCAGAAATGAGGTTATGATCTCAAACCTCATGGAAACTGTCTTACACATAATATCCAAATTGAGCTCGCCAGAGGAGGCTAACGTCAGTCCGAGAAAAACAGTTATTGTTCCGCTCACCAAAAGGAGAAAACTTAATCTTAGAACTGCTGTGCTGAATGGAATGATGCTAAACTTTTCCAGTGAAGTCAAGTATCCAGGAGTAATCCGGGATCAAAAACTTACCTGGGACTCGTATCTAGAGAGGACGCTTATTAAAGCAACAGCGGCTATTTGGTCGTGCCGTAGGCTGCTTAGTAAGATTTGAAACTGAAAATGACACATTGGTTTTATTTTTCGATTGTCATACCTTTGGTGACATACGCATCATGTGTATGGTGGCCAAAAATAGAGGAAAATATAGTACAGGGAAAGTTGCACAAATTGTGACGCCTTGCCTGTTTAGGGACTACAGGAGCAATTTACTCCTGTCCCACGAAGGCAATGCTTGACCCACTTACTTTGCACTTGCATGTGAGGAAGGAGGCAGCACTTAGTGGCTTAAGATTGCATCAGGCACTTAAATTTAAACCAGTAGATCTAGTTGGTCATTTAAGAATTCTAGAGTTAGTTCAATTTGAGTCCATGAGCAAACCCACTGACTTAATGCCAATCAAGCAGGACCTTGATTCGTTTGACGTGACCCATATACGCACCCAGAGCTATTTTCAATACTAAATATATAACTCGATGAATTCCTAAGACACATCAGCAGAAAAGTTCCTTGTAGTTTTTTTGTGTCTATTACATTTTCCGAGTTATACAATTATTAATTTATCAGTTTTTTATTTGATTATTTATAGAATGAAAAATTTAATAGCACACACTTAAATTTAAATGTTTGAGAAAAACAAGGACGATTCAAATTAATTCATTACATAGTAGGAATTCATTCCTACGTGAACCCTCGTTTTGAACGTTTGAAGACTAGACTATTTCTATATTATTGAACATTTCTCTTGCAGAATAAAACCTTCCTATGTTAAAGAAAATATCTTACGAGCTTAATTGCGGTCCGAACATTTTTTTATAACCAGATACATATTTTTTGGGTCTAGACGTTGTTTTCTAGTAAATGGTGAAGGATCCGGTGTTAATATCTTTTTTTCAATCTGCTTCTTCCCACATTATTGGAAACCGATGATGGATAACAGACTACGGCTCCTTTTCGAAGTTTATTAAAACATATTATTTGCATTAGTATACCACCGGTGTTTAAATTTATAGCAATTTTTATAATGTCAGTGATAACTTGCTTGAATTCTACTTGATTTGTGCTTTTCTTTTATTTCTACTGTGAATTTAGTTTGACTAAATAGGCTGCGCATGAACTATGAACAACGTCGTCAGTTTTTATTATATATATGCTCAGATAAATTGAATTCATAAACGGAGTCAAAACGAATATACTCAAGCCTCGACGACGTCTGATAGAATTTGATAATTATTTATATTACATTTTCGTTTATTGTCTATAATTGTTTATAAATAATGTAAATATAAATTTGTGTTCTAAAAGCTACAGAGGATGTTATTAAAAATATCTTAATTTTATTATTGCTTGAATATTCTTATTATTAACTACTTTGAAGGAATACTTAGCTGAAAGACTAGATATGAATAATAAATTCTTTCACTACAAATCATTCATTTATCTCATAACGAATTCTCAACTCCTCTTGAGCATTGGCGTGCACACAGAATATTAATATCAGCGTAAGATTTATAGGTGTACGAAATAAAATTCCTGGCCCAAAGTCTTTAATTTATTATTTACGAATTATGTAATATGAACGGTTAAATTAAGTTTTAGCACAGTATTATATTTTAATCTATTAGCAGCATGAATAAATATTGGTTCTGTCGTAGTTGTGATAATATCAATCAGGATTTTCATTCAGAAACAACTGACAGAGACATAGCAGAAGAAAAGAGATTCTTAACAGGACTGCAATAAGGCATACAATGTTTTATGTTTAATGGAATATTTTTTAATGAAAATGAAATTGAACATTTTATTTTAGATAATTACAAAGTAACACCATACTTTTGTAGAAGTTCTAGAGTTCATGGAGGGGTTGCAATTTTAAGCGGACGCGAGCTTGACATAAACAAAACTTCCTTAGAAATTGACTGTGAACTATCCATTGCTGAATCTAAATTACTAAATATTATAATTACTGCTGTATACAGATCTCCTTCGTGAAACTTTGATGTTTATTTAACTAATTTTAATAAACTCTTACAGGAGTTAAAAGATTGTAAATAAAAAATTATTATAAATGATGTTTTTAATATCAAATTTAATAATAACCATGACCCAAACTACCTATCATTTAGTAATCCATTAAATTATAAAAAATTCCATATTCTTACATCTCACCGACGAAAAAGAAGTCATAAGTAAAATTAGGGAATTAAAAAAGTAAGGCGCCGGGACACGATGAAATAACAAGTGACACATTAACCGCTATTGCAAACCTAATGGCTAAACCACTGACCTACCTAACATATAAATCATTTGACACAGGCATCTTTATATATATGTAAGAGTGATGACAAGTTCAATATGACCAACTATAGACCTATCTCTCTAATAGTCAGTCTAGCTAAGGTCGATTTAAAAATATTGAATAAGAAAATAACATAATTTCGGCAAAGCAGTTTGGTTTTAGAGAGAGAAAATCAACACAGGGTGCCATAGCACATCTCACAACAAATATTTATAAAGCACTGGACGCTAGTTCACGGCTATGGCTTTGTTGATCTAAAAGAGGCCTTTACAGTCTCAGCACAAACCCCTGAAGAGCTAGATGAAAGAGTAACTCATGTTTGCATTGAACTTGATACCTGGAACAATTATTACTCAACGACAAAAACACATATGGCATACAATGTAAAATTCTTAGGAACTTGGAATGATTGATAATAAATTTTCTTGGAAAGACCTCACTTATTTTGTTTGCAATAAGATTCTGTATATTTTGCAATATTCTATACTCGATACAAACGGCTTGTTAAATATTTATTATCTCTTAGTATATAGCCATTTGTCTTTGAACATAATTACATGGGATGTAGGGAGGATGTAGAGTATTTGATTCACGGAAAAGAATAATCAGACTCATCTTTAATTTAAAACCATTGGATGGTTTTTAATAAAAATACAATATTAACAGTAATTTGTATTTTTGCTCTAAGATGTGTATGTTATACATATTAAGAATCTGGGAACTTTTAATAGACTTCGGGATACACACTCTTATAATACTGGAAATAATATATTAACCATTCCATTTCACTGCACCATCTTTTATAAACACTCAGCTAATTATAATGCCATCAATTTATTTAATAATAACTTAAAATCTAGAAAATAAATTTAAGGCAGCTACAAAAAAGTGTTTAATTGATATGTCATTTTATAGTATTCTAGAGTTTTTGGCTAAATAATTTTAATTATTATGAATTGTTTATTATATACCGGTGCCTACGATATTACTAGCCAGCCTATAAATTTCTTGTAAAAAAAGATTGATTTCTTCAAGATCTGAGTTTCATTTCCGGTTTAACCGTAAGCGGTATAAACTTTGTTATTTTTAATAGAACACTCTATATTATTCTAAATTTAGATTGTCCAAGAAATTCTAGGTCCAAAACATGTAGCACATCTATCTTTGACATTTTTCGAGAAAATGGTGGTTGACACTGTTATATCGATCATAAATTATTTCAGTTTCATATAAAATAAATGTATATAGGAACAAATATGTTACGGTTATATAAGTTTTTTGGTGAATAAAATTGGATAAAGTCATAACAACTTTATTTTCGGCTGAACCGAAAGTACTACGAAAAGTGGTTTTCAGGTTCAAATTACTTCGTTATTTTTAATGGTATTGAACCTTAAACATACATTATCTTTTTGAATAATTTTTGTTTGTAGTGTCCTCTGTCCAAATCTAATAGTTTATGGGATATCGGCAACTGAATGTTCACCTACACTGTCACAAAGGCTAAACAATAATTGATGTTTAAACGGAACTTTGATTTAAGAGAGCTGTGTAAAAAAAGAACTATTTACCGATTTTTTTAGATTTTGACAGTACTGCTGCATTATTTAAGAGTTTCTCTCGATAGTTGTCATTTAATTTTTGCGTTTCATTCTTGATTTACCTTTTAGTAAGTGTTTAAGTGTTATCTGGTTGTTCAAAATGGATGTGTTTAGGCGCGAGCATCAAATTGATTTGTTATTAGTATATGGAGAGGTAAGAAAAAACCGAGAGGAAGCCAGCATTGTATGTTCGACGTTATCCAGAACGTGACCAACCTTGTGCACAATATTTTCCATGGTTGGAAGAACATTTAAAAAGGGAAAATGATAATGAACATGAGAATAGATTTATTGTAAATAAGGAGGCAGAGATAAACACACTGACCTGTGCTGAGATTGATCCAACAAGTTCTACAAGGCAAAATGCTAGTGGTATCGGAATATCTTCCGAAAATGTTAGAAAGATTCTGCATAAACATAAGTACAAATCTGTTAAGTACCAAATCCATCAGCATCTTTATGAAGGAGATTATCAACGAAGATTGAACTTTTGCAATTCTAGAAACTGAGCGTCATCAGCCAAATATAAAATCATGCATTTTATTTTCGGACGAATCCCGATTTGCCATCATGGGAATGTTTAACAGAAACAATTAATACGAGATATTGGGTAACTGAAAATGATCATCTATTTAAAGGAGAGGCTTTCCAAGAAAGATTCCGCATCAACGTTTGGCTGGGCGTTATAGGAACACGCATTGTAGGACCAATATTTTTTTATGGACATTTAAACGGGGCCCGGTACCTACATTTTCTACACAACAAAATTCAAAATTTTATTGAAGTTTTACCTGTGCAGCATGAATATGTCGTCTATCAGCAAGATGGTGCACCGCCCCATAGCGCCCGAGTAGTCACTGACTATTTAAGTGAAACTTTTAATAATCGCGGGATAGGTACCCATGGTTTTATATGGTGGCCGGCGAGATCCCCAGACCTTACACCTTTGGATTTTTTACTGGACCCATATCAAGGAAAAGATGTATCACACACAATCACATAACATAGGAGACCTTAGAAATAGAATTACACAAGTGATAAACTCTACTACTCCAATTCAGATGAAAAACGTTCTTCGGGAATTTAAGAATTACTTCTTGCCGAGAAGTCAACGGTGTACATTTTGAACATTTAAATTATGGTTAAAATAAATTATACTTGCCTATTACTTTTAATGTTTCACTTTTGATACTTATTTTATTTTTCTGGTTTGAGCAGATTTGTGACATATTTTCATAAACTATTAGGTTTAGACAGAGGACACCAGAAAAAAAAATATCCAGAAAGGTTAGTAGAATGTAAATTTAAGGTTCAATATAGGGTGTCCCATTAAAAATATAGAAGTAATTTGAGCCTGAAAATCACTTTTCGTAGTATTTTCGGTTCAGCCGGAAATAAAATTGTTATGACTTGACTCGAATTTTACCCACCAAAAAACTTAAATAACCGTAACAGATTTGTTCCTACATTCATTTATTTTATATGAAAATGAAATAATTTATGATCGGTATAACAATTTCTATGACAACGAAATATGTGATTCGCGTTACATAGTGTTTAGGAATGATAAAAACTATAACGGAGCTGAAGTCAGCCGTGGTGGCGGTATCTTGTGTTGTGTAAAATGAAAATATAAGCCTGTTTTAGTATCGAAAAGTGCAAATATTAACTTTCAGTGGATTATTGTTAGAACTACTATAAAAAACCTCGAAACACTCATTTGTTGTGTATATATAACATCAGGATCACCATTATATATTTATGAAAGCTTTCTGGAATCCTTACAAACTTCCGAAGATTTTAATCTTGCTAGTAAGTTATTTATAATAGGAGACTTTAATATTACGGGAATTACTGGGGCGGAATTTAACCTCGGCAATGGTACGTCCAAAGCAAAAATAATTAATCAGCTAATAAGTGAATACGACCTGTACTCTATCAATAATATTAATAACGGAACAAGTACTCTAGACCTGGTTTTAACAAATGTAACTGAAGCAAGGGTAAATGAATGTGATACGCCTATGGTAAGCATTGATACCTTTCATCCATGTTTAGATATTACCTTTAATTTAAATAATGCAATACCTGAAAATAAAACAAACATTGTAAACGATAATAATCCCTTCGACTTTAGAAAAGGTGATTATATCCGGCTATATCAGTTGCTCTCACAATGTAATTGGTTCGAAAAATTACGTATAGATAATGCCGACAGTTGTGTAGATAGTTTTTATAGTACACTAAATAACATTTTCGAGCAATGCTTACCAAAAAAGAAAAGTTTTCACAAAAACAGATTCCCAGTATGGTTTAGCAAAGAACTTATCTCTAAAATAAAAGAAAAAGAGCATTACTTTAGAATGTCAAAGAAAAGGTCACAATTACATGAGCACTATTATACACAAAAGTTTCATTGTTTGAGAACACAAGTAAAACGTGTTTATAAAACTTATCACAATGATTATGTAAAAAATATTGAGAACAACATACATGATAACCCGACTAATTTCTGGACATATATAAAAGAACAAAGAAAGAACTGTAACATATCATACCGATTTAATTATAACGATATTGATCTTGATAATGATGAAGCAATAGCGAATGGCTATGCAGACTTTTTCAAATCTGTGCACAGCCCAAGTAATTTGCCTAACAACTTTGACTCGAATTTTCCTAGCTATAATCTAAATAACTGTGACATAAACAATATAACTGAAAATGAAATATTAATAGCAATTAAATCACTAAAGCCTAAGGCAGCCATTGGTGTAGATGGCATACCTGCTTATTTTTTCAAAGCATATGGTGAACTGATCGCGAAACCACTTGCCATGTTATTTAATTTGTGTCTCAAAGAAAAAGTATTTCCCAATAAATTTAAAATAGGACGTATAACTCCTATTCACAAGAGCGGAAACACTAGCTTTATAAACAATTATAGACCCATAACAGTTCTACCATGCCCATCAAAAATATTTGAAAGGGTAATATATAACAGAATGTACTTGCATGTTAGCCCAGTCATAATCAACCAACAGCACGGCTTTGTACACAGTAAATCAACAGTTACCAATTTGTGTATATTTAGTGACTCAGTTGCCAACGAGATTAAACATGAATCACAACTTGATGTCATTTATACAGACTTGGCGAAGGCATTTGATAGGGTCAATCACCAAGTACTTATCCTAAAATTAGAATCATTTTCATTTAGCAGAAACACTTTGGACTTTCTTTACTCATACCTAACAGGAAGGACACAGTTTGTAAAATTTAATAGTGATAAATCATATAACTTTAATCCCACATCAGGAGTCCCACAGGGGTCCATTCTGGGACCTTTGCTTTTTGTATTATTTGTTAATGACATAAACCTTTATATTAAACACTCTAAATTTTTGCTGTATGCAGATGATCTAAAATTGTTCCTTAGAGTAGATACTTTGGAAGACTGTAATTTATTACAGAATGACCTAGATGCTCTTGTTGTCTACTGCAGCAAAAGTGACCTTACTCTCAATGAGTCCAAATGTAAAACAGTCAGTTTCACAAGAAACAAAAATCCTATTATAAATGACTACAAGATCAATAACACGACGTTAGATCGTATCTGTGAGATAAAAGATCTAGGTGTCAAGTTTACTAGTAACTTTAGCTTCAACAGTCATGTATTAGAATTAATATCCGAGGGTTACAGAAAGCTTAGTTTTATTACTAGATCTAGTAAAGAGTTTAACTATGATACCTGTATATTATTATTCAATTCATATGTCCGTTCTAAACTAGAGTATGAGGCTATAATATGGAATCCAAAAACTATTTTATATTCTGATATGCTAGAAAAAATCCAAAAAAGACTACTGAGAACCCTATTCTTTAGAAAACATAATTCATGGCCATTATTTATATCTTACACAACGCAACTACTAGATTTTAATATTAACTCGCTTCAGAAGAAATAACTCTGAGATATTGTTTATATTTAACGTTTTTAATAAGATTAATGATCCTGATATCTTAGCAGAAATTGCTATTAATGTTCCTGATATTAGATTAAGAAGGAAAGATAATACTTTTAAAATAACAAACACAATTTCGCCCGTTAGCCAATGTTTGATTACTACAAATGAATTTATAAAAAATCATGATATTGACTTTTTTAACATAAGTAGAAGTAAACTGTTAAATTGTATGTAATATTAGCATAATATGATAAATTATATATTATATTAGCTTTGTATATAATTATATGTAATATTAGCTTTACATGTCAAATGTATATTTTTCCTCCATACTACTGTTTCTTAGTTTTAGCCTGTAGTATACACACTACTAAAACCCTGTACACCATGTAAGTGGAATATTGTATTCTGTATGATGTGCAGTATAAATAAAGTTCTAATTAATAATTTCAACCGCCATTTTCTCGAAAACTGTCAAATATAGATATAGGATATGCTACATGTTTTGGAACTAGAATTTCTTGTACAATCTAAATTTCGAATAATCCCATTAAAAATAACAAAGTTTATACTGTTTCTGGTTAGACCGGAAATGAAAATCAGATCTTGGAGCAATCAAACCGTGCACCGTATTCAACCGTACAACTTCCTAAAATTTGAAATTTGTTTTATACCTTAGCATTCCCTAACCATATATATATAATTATGTATTACAATGATTAATAAAGTTATCTATATATGTAATAAAAACGAGAATATATAATATTTTTTCTCAAAGAACAAGGCATGATATCAATTTTCCTAAAATTCCAGACAACTACCAGTAATAAGAAATATGTAAGTGAAATCTTTATTTATAAACAACCTGCAATGGCACTGACGTATGTCAAGTGTTATTGTCAAAATATTGTCTAATTAATGCATATGCGAGGGATGTGCCTACTACAGCGTTTCACTTTGAGAAACCTCTTGAGGCATCTTAAATACATGAAGACTACCTATATATGAACTTTGCCAGTCACATCTCAGTCGGGTTATTACTGTTATTATCAGTCTTAATGGATATATTCCATTACCGTCTTCATAATTTAAAAATAAAAAATGTATAAATAATGACAGTCAGGTTGACGTTATCTACACATACTTTTCTAAAGCCTTTGACCGCATAGATTATCCAACTTTACTGAAAAAATTAATCTTGTTCAGTATTAATGATTCAATTATTTTATTACTTAAGTCTTAGCTTTACCACCGTAAACAGTACGTGTGTTATAATGGATATAGGTCTTCTTATTTCATTGCTAGCTCAGGTGTTCCTCAGGGATCGAATTTGGGACAACTACTATTTTTACTCTTATCAATGATTTAGTTGAGGAATTAACATGTGGCAGATTATTTTTTGCCGATGTTCTTAAAATTTATTGTAACATCTCAAGCCTGAATGGTTCTGGCAATCCTCAGAGTGAACTAAATAAGGTGATTGAGTGGTCTAGTGTAAATAAAATGGCTATAAATGCTGCTAAGTGCAGAATAGTTTCCTATTCACGAAAGCAAAATCTCATTCACTTTCGTTATCATATTTATCAAGTAGACTTGGCTAGAGTGGACACTATTAGGGACCTAGGTATTGAGTTCGATAGTAAATTATCTTTTGCAGGTCATATTAATAACATTACTGCATCTGCTCTTAAATCGCTTGGCTTCATAATAAGAAATTGCAATAACTTTAATAATGTGAATGCTTTGAAATCTTTATATTATGGATATGTAATGTCAAAACTAATGTATTGCAGTCTAGTATGGCATCCTTATTATGTAACTCATAAGAATTCGGTAGAAATCGTACGAAGAAAGTTTCTAAAATATCTTGCATTTAAACGTGGTGTATACCACCCTGAAAGGGGTAGTGATTCTGATATTCTACTACCAAAATTTAATTTTGTTATTCTCGAGCAGAGACGAACTCTTTTTGCCATAAAATTTGTATTTAACCTAGTGCATCACAACGTTGATTGTCCTGACCTCTTATCAGAATTAAGTTCTTTGGTTCGTAGGCAGACGTCAAGGCAAGGTATCACATTTTATATTGATATAGCTAGAACTATTGTTCTTACGAATTCGCCCTTTTATGTAATGTGTTCGTATTTTAATATTTTTTTTTTGCAATTGCGACTCCAGCAAGTCTTAAAAAATGTGGCGTGCCTAAATATAGATACTATTACTATATAGTATCTCTCTGCTCTGCTATACAATTTTCAGTAAATAGTAAGCAATTTTATATTTTATGTTTGTATAGATCACCAGATTCAGATGTGCATATTTTTCTGTCAAAATTTGAAGAATGTCTTAATTTAATTTTTAATAAGAACAAATGTTGCAATGTAATTATATGCGGCGACCTTAATATAGATTTATTTGATAAATCAAAAGACACCACAGAATTATTAGATCTTGTAAAGTCATATTGTTTAACTACTGCATTCGAGGAAACAACAAGAATTCACTATAATAAAACTGAAACCGCTATTGGCTATATTCTTACAAATTTTGATAGTCATATAAAAGTAAAAACAATGCTTAGGAATGGACTATCGGACCACTTTGGCCAACAAATAGTTTTTTCTGGAACTATTATAGAAAATAATATGTATACTTTTAGATCTTTCTCTAAGAAAAATACTAGTGTGTGCGAAAATTTTTTGAGGGCTGAAAATTGATTGGCAAGATGTTTTCAACGCCAATTCAGTTGATGAAAAATTTCAGACGTTCATAAACATTTTGCAATATTATTATGAAATAAGCTTCAAAATAGTGACTAAAGATATACGAAATTCAAATTCCAACAAGGGATGGATAACTTTAGGTATAAAAAAATCTAGCATACGTTTAAAAGAGCTATACAATTTAGAGCAAGTCGGGATAATTTCTAAAGAATATTATAAAAAATATAAATCTATTTATAATAAAGTATTGAAACATGCCAAGAAAATGTATTTCGACAATATCATTTTAAACTCCGCGAATAAATCCAGTACTGTTTGGAAAATTATAAATAATACAGTAACAACAAGAACAGACCATTTTAATCAAGATTGTATGTTAATTAATGATAAAATCTCGTCAGACAAAATAGAAATTGCAAATGCATTCAACTCATATTTCGTTAACCTTCCTAGATCATTATTACAGAATCATAATATTACCAGTGTCAATAGTACAAATACTTACCCTCTAGATCTGCCATACTTGAACCCTACAAATTATCCAAATTTTAAATTTATTTTTAATCCTATAACAGAATCTGAAATAGTTGATGTTATAAACAGTTTAAAAAACTCGAACTCGGTTGGTCCTGATTTATTTTCAACAAAAATTATAAAAAAATTTGCTCACCTATTAGCTGCAACATTATGCCACTTAATAAATGAATGTTTTTTACAAGAATGTTTTCCTGATATACTTAAACTCTCTAAGGTTATTCCACTTTTTAAAAAAGGTGACGTTATGCAGCTTTGTAACTATAGACCTATTTCATTGTTGTCCATTTTTTCAAAAATTTTCGAAAAATTGTTAGCAAATAGAATAGTTCATTTCCTTGAAAGTTATAATATCTTATCTAAAAATCAACACGGTTTTCATAGAAATCGTTCTACTTTATCCGCTCTTGCGAGTATTTTAAATTACATTTATAAAAATTTGGATCAAGGAAACAAAGTGATGGCAGTATTTGTGGATTTATCGAAGGCTTTTGACTGTGTGGACCATGACATTTTATTAAAAAAAATAGAGCGCTATGGTTTACATGGTCAATGCCAAAAAATTCTCAAATCCTATCTGAATAGTAGAAAGCAATTTGTTGATTTTTGCAATGTTAAATCAAATGAGCTTTCGGTTGATATAGGAGTCCCTCAAGGGAGTGTATTAGGGCCATTATTATTTTTGCTGTATATAAATGATATAGAAAGTATATTCTCCACATTTTATAGTGCATTTGCAGATGACATTTCTATTATTGTTAGTGCCAGAAATGAGCACGAAGCCATTAACAAACTAAATGAAAATCTGTCTGCTGCTGCAAATTATTTTCGGAAAAATAAACTTGTTCTTAATCAAGATAAAACATTCTCATTGCAATTTCACCCCATCGCATCGAACTATTTGTCTAGCGTTTTATTAAAACTAAATGGTAAAAGTATACATCAAGTACAGCAATTTAAATTATTAGGAATATATATTGATCTTTCCCTTGATTGGAAATTCCACGTCAATTCACTTTGTAGTAAATGTGCTAGTAACTGTTTTACGTTGAAAAGGTTGTGTCAAATATCCAGTACTTATGTTGTAAAAAACTTCTATTATTCTAATTTTGAGTTACGTTTAAGATACGGTGTTATTTTTTGGGGAAATTCCACAATGTCTGATCGTGTTTTTATACTGCAAAAAAGGGCCATACGCGCTATGTTTGAACTTGGATATCGAGAATCGTGCAAACCTTCATTTATTAAGCACAAAATCTTAACTCTGCCATCTTTGTACATCTTAGAGATACTAACATTTGTCAAAAAAAATCTTTCCGACTTTACCTTCCAAAACGTTTCTCATGAATATTCTACACGTCACGGTTTTGATTTGCAGTATAATATACACCGGCTGGAACTGTACACAGCAAATCCCTATTATATTGGTGCCATACTGTACAATAAATTAGATAACGTTACTAAAAATATACTTAGTGTGAAAAAATTTATATCTACTATTAAAAATATGTTACTTAAAGAAGCTTACTATTCTGTGAGGGAATTTGTATCGTCATAAATTCTCCTCTTTTTTTTTTTTCATTTTTCTCTTGTTTTTGACTTGTCCCATATCATTTCGTATGATCTCTTGGACTCATAAAGAATTATTATTATTATTATTATTATTATTATATTTGTCCTTTAAGTACCAAGTTTCTAAATTATTTTATTCGTATTTTATTTGTTTCCCATAGTTTTTTGCATTTATGGTATTTGAATTAGGTTTTTGTTTTTTGTTATTTTGAATCTCAAATTAATGTCTTTGTATAACTGGCATATTATTTTTCTGAGTTGTCCTTTGATTGTAAGAATCTGTTGAATGAATAATTAAATAATAATAATACTAATATTTATTGTCCATTTGACGAGTACAGAAAGTGGTATCGGACTCGTCTGCAGTATAAAATTATAAAAAATACAAACACAAATGCAAAACTACGCCTGATAAGAGTAAAATAATACATAAAACGTAATAAGTATAGAAAAGGATGTAGTAATAATATATAACATGGAAAAATTTTAAATATAACATTGACTAGATGTAAAAAACGATATGCACTTAATACACGATACAGCTAAGAGAAAAAAAGTCGCATTATAAATATAATAAATATGAAAACGGCAGATTGAGTAATAAGCAGACAGATAAATGATTAAAAATCAAAGTTTAAAAATCTTTGAATGTCGTAAAATACATTATCTAACAGTATTTGTTTCAATACTTTTTTAAATTTGTGTATTCTGTTGATTTGCTTCAAATTATTGGGCAGCTTATTGAAGCGTTTTATACTCATATACTTCGGACTTTTCTCATAGAGAGATAAAAAATGCTCAGGAATTAATAAGTCAAATTGCCCTCGAGTGTCATAGCTGTGATTGTTTCTTAATAAATGATCGATATTTAATTTTGTTAACCAAAATATAAATATAGGGGAGCGGCATAATTTTAAACTCCTTAAAGAAATTTCTACATGAAGTTCTCTTACTAACTCCTAGAATATTTCTTATTGTTCTTTTTTGCATTTTAAATACTCGTTCAAAGTGACAGGAAATACCCCAAAATTCTATACCATAAACCACTCTAGAGTAAAACTGTGCATAATAGTAGAACAGCAGGACCTCTCTGTTAGAAATACTTCTTAATTTGTACAGCGGAAACATACAGGAGACAATTTTTTGCACAGTGTGTCTGTCCCAATTAAGGGAATTTTCTAGGTGAACACCTAAGAATTTTGTGGTATTTACCTTTTCCAAAGATTTACCATGTATTTTAAGAAGATGACTCGTTATAATTTAAAAATTTCGGTGTGAAAAGTATAGACAGTTCTATTTTAATTTATCAGCAATTGATCACTAGTAAACTTTGACACAAAATCATTGATTATTGCCTGGGTGATTTTAATTAAATTAACTATATTATTATCCGAAATTAAAAGTGATGTGTCATCGGCAAACATGATTAGCAGACTATCATTGATAATAGCAGGTAAGTCATTGATAAAAACTAAGAATAAAAGTGGCCCCAAGAAGGAACCTTGAGAAACTCCACAGGAAACAGTTAATTCACTTGATTTTACACCATCAACCTCCACAAACTGCTTACGATTTAAGAGGTAAGACTCTAGCCTGCTACCGATCTTACCCCTAAAACCATATTTTTTAAAGTAAAACATGATTAACCAAATCCAACGTTTACTTCAGTCCATAAAGACACCTAAACATTTTCCATTTTTATTTAACTTTTCATGAAGTTCATTAAGAAAAGATAGTATAGCTGACTGAGACGACCTGCCCTTACGGAACCCATTGTTACATGGCCTATGTCCATTTAACAGTTTTATTTAAAAACTAGTGTTTTGTGGATTTTTAGCACGACTTGTATAACATTTTTGGATTCAGTTTTTGTATGTGAAACTGTTTCAACTAACAGAATTTTATTTGTATAACTGCTAAACCATTTCACACTGTTTTATGTGCTTAATTTTATATCTTAGGAACTCGATCATATTCTACACTATTATGTATCTCATTTCCATTGTAATACAGCATTATTATCCCAGGAGACAATTGTCTACAATACATTCATTTACATCAAATATCTATTTTCCAATTTTTATATTTTTGTTTACTATGTGGGTACATTTGGTGATTTTCCTTACCTTTTCTCATACTATATTAGTATATCCAATAAGATGTAATATTTTTACTAAGTTCACACCATAGTCAATACGTTTTACTATTTATTTACATCTGTTCATATTTGTGGTTATGTATTGTATTACGAATTGTGAAGCAAAGGCTCTGGTGTGGAATAAAAACTTTTATTATAGATTCCCTGTATCGATTATATGCCACTATTTTAGTTGTGAGTAAAGGAAACTGTAAAATTGCGACCTGCAAGTTGGTGCGCTTAACTTAACCACTGACAGATGGCCATACTTGTACTATTTTTAGATTTTATAGCTTTCAATTTAAATAGGGAATTAGATTTCTCACATTTTCTTGGTAGCGTTGTTTTCCAGTAAACAGGACAAAAAGTTTACCTTATCAGTAAAACACACCAGGAATTCATTTGCTTGCAGCCTTTGTATTGATTCAAACATATATAATTTTTAACTGTGGACTTCAGTAATTGAAATTACAATTTTTATATCCCAGTTACAAAGTGTTAAACATACAGGTAATTTAATTTCATTATACTCATTAAAAAAAAATTAATTAATCTTCAAATTTTGCCTTTGATATAATTTCAATTATTTTTAAAATAAATTTGAATTCAAAGTCAATTCTTTTTAATTTAATAAGTAGTTAAAATACTATATGTACCACATGGTTTTAAAAATATTTTTCTCTTTCCTTTTCATTTTTTTGGCAATTTATAGTTTTTATGAAATCAGCTTTTGTACAGCTAGCTTAAATTAAATTCGTGCAGCTAACTTAAATATATTTCGTGCAGCTAACTTAAATATATTTTTGTACAGCTAACTTGCTTATATTTGCATAGCTAACATTGCTTAAATTTTGCATATCTAACTTGCATAAATTTTGTACGTGCTTATATTCTTGGATACTTAAATTCTGAGATACTTCTTCTACATTCCTGCATAATTTTTGCACAGTTTATCTTTCATAGATAGAATTTCGTTATCTTTACATTAAACCACATAGTTGGTTAATTTTCCTACAACTTTCACCCCATTTCATTGAGAGACGTAAATTGCCAAGAAAACTTTAGGATTCATTCTTGCAACAAGAGACAATTGTGGGCCTGGATTGCTGTCCCAGAACCAGTCACCTCAACCATAAACCATCTAGGATACTGGTATAAATTTGTTTTATATATATATATATTTTTCTTAAATTTCAATTTATCTTTCAAACGGATTTGTCTATTTTTCATGTAATATATTTTAACATTCATTTTAAACTATCTTTTTATTTCTCTTATCAACAATTTCAGTCTGATCTATAGTAGGCTGGTTATTCGAGAAAAAGCGACAATTTTGCTTATTTTACTATAGATGGTGCCCAATTTAACATAAATTTTTCTTTGTCTCCTTTTCTCGAAATAAACAGAAATCTGTCGCTTATGCTGTACATGTCAGAAAGGGTAAGTTTCTCCACTCTTACGAATGCTCTGGACCCACGGCTCTCTGCTCCGACTTAAACCAGCTAGTCGTCCGCATATGTTGCCTCAATTCTTTCTCAAAAATAAATAATAAGAGAAAGGAGGTAACACCATGTTGCTCATCACAGATTAGATGATATTATATCTTATACAAAAATTAAGCATCCTTCTGTAGATTACCAATTCTAGTATTTTTGAAATCGTACATAAAAGCGAAATGGGTTTGTAGTTCTCGATGGAGGTTGTGTCTCCTTTTTTTTTTAAATAGCGGTATAATTTTAGCTGTTTTTAATACATCGGGAAAAACACCATCCGATATAGACCAATTTATTAAGAATGTTAGAGGCTTGATTACATAGTGAGTAACCGAGTTTAGAATATTACTACTGATATTGTCCATACCGGAAAAGTGAGATTTTCTTTAAGCCAACAATAATATTAAATAATTCTATTTCCGTTACCGGTTCAATAAATATTGTAGGGTAATCCTTATTTATGTTGATGTTATTAGTATCTGCTTTATTAAATTTTTCCGATAATTTTGATGGTAAGTTGATAAAATGTTCATTCACGTTATTCGCTATTTCTTGTGAATCGTTTATTAAAGTACCATTAATTTTTATTTCACGAATATTGTTAGTCTTATTATTTATTCCTTGTACCTAGATCATTATTAATAATCGACCAAGCAGCTTTCGATTTGTTAGTAGCTTTATTAAAATATTGTCATTATATAACCGCTTAGCGGCTTTTATGACTTTCTCGTACACTCTTTTGTACACTTGATAACTATGTTTGTCCGTTTTCCTATGTTTTAGTCGATATCATAATTTTATAAAGAAATTTCAGTTTTTGAGCAGAAATCTTAATACCGGAAGTTATCCAGTTCTTTTTGTTATTGTCAGTTTTAGCAACAACAAAGGGAAAACATATGTCTATATAATGCATCATGTTGCCAGTAAATGATTCAAAAACGTCATTAATATTTTTCGCGCAATACATATTAAGCCAATTTTCCCTATTTGCATATTGCGCAAACAGATTAAAATTATTTTCAGTGTAAAGCCTACATTTTACAGAACTTGCAATTTGTATGATATTTGGTAGGTTAAAAGACAAAAGCTGAGAAGTGTGATCTGATAAACCATTTGAAACAACATTAGATAAATAAGTAACCTTAGACAATAAAATAATTCTGCTATATTCAAGTATCTTATTGGGCAATGCCCGACAGCCACCACTACTCAAATTCACTCAATAATATACTCAATGTTTTAACCAACTTCTAAACATATCTGTTATTTAATTATGTCAACAACACAGACATTTATCATCAACAAATTAATGAGCGTAATATCGTGTCACATGTATTTATTAATAAAATCAATATAATATCCGTCTGTCAAAGACAGACACAAACAACGCCATAATCACGAGAACATCGTGTGGCAATATGTTAAGTTAAATTATTCTAACATACTAGACCTCCCATATTTTTTTGCTGTAAAGTAGCCAGGGATATTTATAGTGTGAGCACTAATATTTATTATAATAGGGAGGAAAACATAATATTTCAAAAATATGGGGTGACAGCGAGGGTTCTCAACATATTTGTACTGTTACATTAAAGGCAGTTCTGTCAAGCAGATTAAACAAAACATTTTAAATTTTCATAAGTTACTTATGAAGAAATTATCTATACAGGGTGTTCCTCTGATGTAATTTCCGCAAACACCAAGACACTTGAACACTAGCGCGAATACTGTACTCGATGCAGGTTTAGTCACCTATGTTATTATTTGGAGGTGATTAATTTACCGTGCCTACAATCAACTGCCACTGCTTGCTATTACGATAATAATTGCAGAGCTGTTTCTAAGTACTGTGCTTAGTGCTCGTCTAAGCACTTTTGTTCTCGGAAGAACTGTGCAAACGGTGCTAAGTGCTTAGTGCGTCGAATACTTTACGAAAGAGCAACATCTTAACCACCCCCGGGGTTGAAATTGCCCCTCCCCTAATACTAAAGTATCTCCAAAAAATCAAAATGCATCAAAATTTATTTATTCCTTTTGTGAAGGGTGCCCAACACCATAATAATATTCATTTCTCTCCCAACTTCCACCAACCACCCCTAATTTGGGGGTTGTTAATGGAGAGTGGAACATGAAATAGTATTGACATTTTGTTTAGCACCCTCGAAAACGGGGAGAAAAAATTTCCGCTATTTTGTATTTTTCGGTGGATTTTAATGTTAGGGGAAGTGGTAGCTTCAACTTCGGGGTTCGGGGGGCGAGCGTAGGTGCGTCTTTACTATGTACATACTTCGGTATGCGATGTAAAGCAACGACAGGCGCGGTTAGTACTTGGATTGGTGACCATTCCAACGGAAACCGCGTTCTCGCCTCACACATCTTCCAGCGGCTTGTATATCAGTGTATGCGCGGAAGCTATACAACCTTAGGCGAGGGTTGTATAGGAGATATACCATCCTTCGGAGGGGATGTAAAGCCGTCGGTCCCTTGTCTATTAAATGTTAGGCAAGTAAAAGATCCCTACTCTTCTTAAGGGAAGAGGTTCGGCAAAATTCCTGGTTGGGGGTAGCTCGTCTACAGGCGTCGGTGTTAGGCCTCAGTAGCGGAAATAGGCCGACGTTAAATAAATGTATAAAAAAAAAAAACTTCTGGGTTGATGGCATGTTTTGTCACTCAACTCCCTTTACAGTGTCGAAGTCTCCTTAAAAACCGTGTTCCAATGAGTCCCCACACGGCAAGTATCAATACATATGAAACGGGGTGGTTTTCGGGATGGTTGGTGGAGGGTGGTGTAGAAATGAATATTCATATTGTATTGAGTACCCTCGAAAACTGAGATATATAAATTTTCATGCATTTTGATTTTTTTGGGAATATTTTAGTGTTAGGGGAGAGGGTAGTTTCAACCCCGGGGATGGCTAAGATGTATGGATAAGTTTCATACGGCCTACATGAATCCTGTCCAAAAAACCGATCCGAGTAATACTAAATTAAGTAAATTTACATTAGAATACCCCGGACCGACCCCCGGGGGGTTGAACTTACCCCCAGTATTTTTCAAACTACCCCCAACGTATAAAAGCACCCC
Source organism: Leptura quadrifasciata (assembly GCA_963675555.1). Classification (NCBI taxonomy): domain Eukaryota; kingdom Metazoa; phylum Arthropoda; class Insecta; order Coleoptera; family Cerambycidae; genus Leptura; species Leptura quadrifasciata. The sequence goes on from OY776673.1 coordinate 27,049,576, forward strand.
CTCTTCCATGCTGTCGGTCCTAGGTATGCGGAAATTTGTTGGATCGGGGTTTTTATAGGAATATCAAAGAAACTAGTT